>OY856412.1:779018271-779133271 GCA_963693085.1 Alisma plantago-aquatica | reverse complement strand
TATATATATATATATATATATACTACTATAAAAAGAGGGAGTTTTTCCATCTATTAACAAAATAGCCATTTTGAACCCCAACGGCCAATCAGAAGTCAACATGTTGAGTTGTCGTTCTCTCCTTCACTCAATCTCTTCTCACATTTTTTCTCACTTTTTTTCTATTTTAATTGCTTTTTATTCACCAAAATACTTCTCTCCTATTAAACTACACATCCACGATTCCCTCCAACTAACCATTATCACCTCCTTCCAACCAACCACCATCTCCCTCTCGCCCCATTTTCAAATACCCACGATTTTCAAGATAACCATTACCTTTTTTTGAGAGCCCAAATATCCATGACCTGCGTGTTCCTTAGTTTGACTGTTTCATTATTGTTATCTCAACAAAATAATCCCACGTGTCCTTAAGTGTCGCTCGGCCACTCCCAACATAAATTAATTAAGGAAATGCACATTGCACAATCCCACTAAAAGATTATTTTCAAACGGACCATCGTCCATATTCTCTCTACTCTCCGACTCCTCTCCACTCCTTCCTCGGCTCCTCACTCTTCTCATGCCCTTTCTGTTCTCTCCAACTCTCTATATGTCCTCTGTTCAACCTCCTACTCTTTCCCTATGTCCTCTTATGGTTTCTACAAGTTTTCCTTTGCCGTCTCCCATCTCCATCTTCATTCGATTTTAATTGCTTTTTTATTCACCAAAATACTTCTCTCCTATTAAACTACACATCCACGATTCCCTCCAACTAATCATTATCACCTCCCTCCAACGAATTGAAAAATCATTGCGAAGGTTGAAACCTACATAAAGATGAATGACCTACTCATCACAAGTTTATAATTTTTTTTTATCTTAATTGTCTTTTTATACAAATTTTGCTTCATGTTACTTGAACGAAACCATGATGATTTTCACAACATAGAATAGATAATTTATTTAATGCAATTTCCTTACATAAGAACTACATACAATTAAGTTTTCACGTGCATGTGCACGTGTGTGTTAACTAGTATATATATATATATATATATTCAGCACAACTTTTTATATGTTTTCAAGAGTTAGAAATATTTGACACTAGACTCTCTTCCTCTCTCTCACATGGCTATATAAATGTTAAAACTTCGAATCACAAATAATAGATCTAATTTAAAATGTTAGTACGTGTTGAATACAGTATATATAAAAATTTCATGATTAGAATCAAGAAATGATGTGAAAATTATTACAAGACTTCTGTTGAAATGTATAACATGTTTGGTTATTTCAACTATAAGTAATTTTGAATTTTGTATTTGAATAATTAATCAATATCATTAATATATATAAGTATTTTTTGCATCAAGTTTATTTGAATCATTTTATCACGAATATAGTATATTTGACATAACTGGTTACTGCTGCATTGGTTTGGTGTGCACATGCAATATATGGAGACTTTCTAAGCTCAAAATGTCCTTTGCAATGTCTTTTTCAGATACAAACAGGTGATCTGTCTGATTGGGTGGTTCAACAGGTCCAACTGCAGTTTGCATCAGTTTAACCATTAAAAAGAGCCGAATCTGAAAAAAAAAATACTTTTAATAGGCTCGCTTGTTGGCTCATCAAATGCCAGATCACATTATTTGTTCTTTCAAGAATCAATATAAGCAATCTTTCAGCCCCAAAACCAATGTCGCTTGTTAGTTAGAAGATCTGAAAAGTCTTTAGTTTCTAATATGATAGAGTTAGAAAAATCGTCTGGATTCCCCTTTCAAGAAAGCTGCTACCTTGTAGAAAAGTTGTTTTGTGGTGAAAAATGATGGGTTTGACATTTCAAATTGCGCCCGCCCTGCTTTCTTCTGCTATTTGGAAATGAGAATCATTATCTTACTAAATCTTACATTGTCAATAATCTTACACTGTCAATTTGGCTGCTTGTAGTACTGCTGCAGCTAAATACTTCAGAAGAGATAGGTTGGACTGGCCTGAAGGTGCGGAGTCAAGAGAGAGCATAAGGGCTGTCAGGAAACTTGACCGGTTGAAGGTAATATTGTCTTTTACACTATAGTTCCTTAGAATGTTGACCTTCTTGGCATCTTATATTTCATTGATAAAAAATGTCTATATATCTTTGAAATAAAACCCCCTTACACCCTACATTATTTTATTCTGCAGGACTTGGTTCATCGAAACGTTGAGTACTCGACTAGCCGTTTGTCTGATTTGTTGTATGGTCTACTAAAGTATGAACCGTCTGAGAGGCTGACAGCAAAAGAAGCTTTAAATCATGCCTTCTTCCAAGAGGAGTCATGAAAGAATATTGTCAGGACAAGTATTGGACTCCAACTTGATTTCTGTTGGTTGTCAAGACGACCAGCCGCAGCTGCCTGGACTTCCTTGTTGTATCATATGTTTTTGTAACTTAAACCCGCAGCACTGTAAAACAAAGATCAAAATTGTATTAAGCTGCGTGAAGAGTCTCTACGAGGAAAAGATTTGGAGCGTAGCAGCAACTAGGAGAAACTTGCTGCGAAAAGAAAAAAACTGCGAAAAGAAAAAAAAAGGAGATGCTTTGAGCAACTGAAATCTAATGTATGAGTGACAACTACCATGTACGGGTGCCTAGCTTTTAATCCCTTATCAGCAGGCCATAAGTTGTATAATCCTGAACAATGCATACATAAGCATGTTCACAATCTGGTTCTTTTTCATGATGAGATTTTTGTAAGGTATAACCTGTTATGATGATGTATTTTGAAGTACAATTAACTTGGCAAGAAATGAACTTGTCATGAAAAAGTGTAAATGCAATTTACTACCTGAATCTTCTGCTGGAAACCCCTCATTTTGCTCTCTTTTGTTGCGACTGTGTCAAATTTCCTATGTTGCCATTTCCCATCTACTTGTCCTCTACCGCAATAGTAACACCACTCTTGTGCTGTCAGCTGTTCCCGTCGTTCACAACTGTCTCATATCCATTAAGATACAGTTAAACCAAACATAAAATCTAGTTGCGCAGGATTGAAATATATTTAAACGAAACAACAATGTACTTGCGGATGATTATTGGAATCCCAGTTCACCTGAATTCTAGGTAAACGAATCATAGGCTTTTCCTTAATCCAATTGAATCATGTCAACCAAACGTATGCCAAGTTGTTACCGGCAGTGGGCTCACCGTGGCTGTCTACAAGTACGGCCCGGCGGTCAGCCGGTCATATACACTTTGTTACGTGTGAAAGTTATATGTGGAAATTAAGATAGAAGGCAATTGGAATATTTCCTTGTTGATAGAAGACAAACTCTTCTCTTATATATAGGAAAGGAGGCAAGTATAAGGAAAGTGAACTTCATAATAATAATTATAATCATATAACACAATAAACGGAATAATAGTAATTCTACCACTCCTCAACTTTATAAAAAAAATTGGTGATTTATTCATCCCGTTGCTTAGGTTTGAACTCATGACCTTTTGGTCTTACATCATCACTTTTACTACTGGGGTGCCACTTCATTAACCCACTCCTTAACTAGGAGTATAAGTGAAACACATATCTAGTTTGGACTTCCAAAACTCAATTAGACGATGTGACAAATAAAAAATAAAAAATGACACTTCTTATTGAAGATTTTTCACCCCCCTTAAACTTGATTATCCAACAAATGAGTTGACGATGCCAGTTTTGAAGTTATGTTCTACAAGTTGAAATTACACGAGTTTTGGAGACGGTCTTTTGAATGACATCTAGAATGAAGAACATCACCATCAACCTGGAGGATACTATCAAAACACCATGTCTACACTATCTTCACTGGAAAGAATGTGTCATTGGAATAAGCGTAATCAACATCCAATGTTGTAGCGGTAGATGTGTCTTGAAACACATGTGTTGAGGTGATTATGACTAATTGAATCCATCTGAAGTATGACTCTCGAGGGCCTAACATGAATCAAAGACATCATCAAGGAAAGCCCAAGTACATCACTAGAAGAACCATTTTGACAGATGCAACTTTGAGAAGACATAAATATAATAGGTCACTAAAATAAAATTTAGATGAATCATGAACCTTGTAGATACATAATCTGCAGGCTAGAAGTTGACGAGCTTCCGAGAAGTTTGATGTGATGAAGCAACAATCTTTCTCATGAGAATGGAGCGAGAATGATCAACTGAAACATCATCAATACAAGAGAGAATTAGAAGCTAAAATGAGTGTAAGTTTTAGGGAAGGGGCACAAAGAAATAATTCTTTTTCTTCCCTTTCTACGCAAGCCATTGGATCCGTTATAGATATAAAATGTCAGTGTATAAAAGATATAAGAGGGGATAAAGGCGATACCTTTGAGGCATACTACTTGTCAATAAGTAGTCACATATTATGCCGATAAAGAATTCAATCCTCTAGATCTAAATCCAGATTGATCATGAAGAAATCCAGATAGATCTTCAATAGATTTAGATTGTCCACCAAGCAACAACTTATTGTCATCTTGTAGAACTTGTTCTCCAAGCTTCCACACGTGTGCCTTAGATTCTACTTTGTCCATGCAGATGAGGGAGAATGTGGTGTCACCTTAGCCACCAAGTCAAAGAAGAACATGAGTTTTCAGCGTGCTAGGCGTCCAAGAGCTCCCTTTCTTCTCCTATCTTGGTCGATAATCCATAGGGTAACTTCCTCTTTAAGAGAGAGAAGTTTGATAGCTAAATTGTCTCACAAGCTGTTATAGAAGTTGTGTCTCACCCTTTGGGATGTGCCCCCTTTAAATAAGAGAGTTATGGGCTTAGAAAAACTTAAATGCAATTCCTTTCCTAATAGAAATCTTGAAAATAGTTTAATACTGAAAACTAAGATTGGATTTGTAATTGAACTATCACGTCCCGGTCAAATTGACCAATCACGACATTCAAGCTCTACATTTGACTTGTTTTCTAATTCTAGACTTCCCATATAATATTGCAATCTCAGGATCACATGTATCCAACAAAAATTTCAATTGAACACTTGATAATCAATTAATCTATTGACCCAATCAATATGATTGTCTGATAAGACAATCTGGTCACCCAATCACATGGCAAATCAACATGTTTATGATTCAAAATCATTCTAATCATATGTTTGATTGCGAACTTCAATTACCTTATGTATCCTTATGTGTGTAACCCATTATGTTCCTAATTTTTTTGGTACGACAATATGTTCCTAATTACGTTGGTAGTAATGTTCAAAACAACATAAGCAAAAATTGGTGTCTAGACACACATCATTGTCACCTAACTAATAGGAATGAGTTGGAGAAAAAGTACAACCTATAAAGTGAAAAATGTTGATATGACCATATAATCCCTTTGTCACGGATATCCAGATTGAACTCGAGGCATGACATGTCATCCTCTTAATAATTCGATCTTATTCCTTAATCTAGAGGATATTGTTCAAGATAATGTGGGATCAATATCATATATTGACTCACATGAGCATGATCATGCATTTCATAGTCTCACTAATCAAGTGGCAAGGGATAAGACTCCAAAAGAGGGACAAATTCTGTCCAGATCACTCATAGTATGCCCCATGCGTCACATTATACCCAATCATCACCTTTTTAGCAACTCATTTTTCAGAGCACGTTGGGCTAGTGTCGATTTACAAAAAATAACATATTTAACTACAACGACTTCAGGTCTAAGGATTACAGTCACCACTGTCACATTGAGACATGACTCTGACATGTCATTACATGAATTCCATATGTCAATCTCAAGGTGGGTCTATCTAGAACAACTTGTTCTTTAACAAGTACCCATGCATCCGAGTCAATATCCAATATCATGACTAAAGAGATATAGTCATCACCCACTATACATGCTAGTATTGTGTATTATTGTTGTTCTATATAACATACAATGATAAGAGACTAGGGACATAACAAGAATGAATACTCTTATTTTATATATGATCTCAAATTTAGTTCCTTAACCTAAACCATATGTCATCAACTTAACATTCTTAGGACATCACTAAGTTTTATTCATTATCTCAACATTGAAACAAACATAATAAGTGGAATTGCCTATGAATAATCAAATCAAGTAGAAAATATCCCTTTATAATCATCACATTATGGCTCTCAAGGCATATAACCAACAATCTTCCACTTGCAATAGAGACAATCACTCAGGAACATAAGTCCAATAGATCTAACATGACCATAATGTTTCTACTATGAAAGTGCTTTAGTTATAGGATCAACAATGTTGCTTTCAGTTGGTACTCTAAAACGATTTATATCTCCTCGATGTATAATCTCACGTATGATATGGTAACACCTAAGTATGTTCTTGGAATGCTGATGCCCTTAGCTTGTGCAGTAACTCCATTATCATCACAATAAAACTGTACTACATCTTCAATGGTTGGAACTTCTCCAGGTTCACTAATGAACTTCTTGATCCATACTGCTTCCTTTACTATACTAGAGACAATAATATGCTTGAAGTCTACTGTAGAATCATCGAATATCTCCTACTTGGAACTTCTCTAGCTTACAACTCCATCATTTAACAGGAATTCAAAATGCGACCTATGATTGTCATTATCGGTTTGAAAGGTTGCACCAGTGTAAACTTTTACAACAAATTCTTCCTCACCACCATAAATTAGGAATTGATCTTTAGTTCTTATTAAGTACTTAAGGATATTCTTTACTTCTATCGTGTGACCATCAACTAGATCTGACCGAAATCTACTCATCACACTCAAAGAATACATACACCTGGGCGTGTACGTATCATTACATACATGACATATCCAATTTCCAAGTCATGTGGAATCTTATTCATGCATGTCTGCTCTTCCAAAGAGTCGAGACATTGTGTTGTAGAGAGAATTATTTCATGAGACATTGGTAAGTTTCATCTCTTAAAGTTATTCATGCTAAACCTATTTAGCACTTTGTCAATGGATGTACTTTGACTTAGGCCAAGAAGCCTTCTATATCTATCTCTATATAGCTTGGTTCCTAGAATATATGATGCTTTACGTAAGTCCTTCATTGAGAAGGTATTGCCCATCCATGCTTTAACCAATTATAGAGTAGGTATGTCATTTCTCATCAATAATATGTCACCCACACACAATATGAGAAATACAATCATGCTCCAATTAACCTTCTTGTAAACACAAGGTTCATCTTCATCTTGGATAAAGCCAAACTGTTTGACAGTCTCATCAAAATGAAGATTCCAACTCTGAGATGCTTGCTTCAATCTATAGATTGACCTTTATCGCTTACAAAATTTATCAGCTTTATTTGGAGAGACAAAATCCTTAGGTTGTGTCATGTACACATCCTCAAGAAGATTCCCATTAAGGAATTCATTTTTAATGTCAAATTTTCAAATCTCATAGTCATGATAAGCTACAATGGCTAACACAATTATGATGGAATTAACCATGACAACTGGATAAAGAGCCTCATCGTAGTCAACAACTTGAACTTGCTTGAAACCTTTTGCAACCAATATACCTCTATACATTTGTATATAACCATCCATGTAAGTCTTCTTCTTGAAGACCCATTTGCACCCTATGGGTTTTAACCCTTCAGGTGGATCCACCAAGGTCCATACCTTGTTCGTGTATATAACGTCCATCTCATATCTCATGGCCTCAAGCCATTTTTCAAAATATGGTCCTCAATATCCTCATTGCGGGTAGTTGGTTCATCATCTTCAATGACCAACACCATTGTTTTCTTGAGTCACGAGAAATCCATATCTCTTTGACTGAAGACACACCCTACTAGACCTTTGAGGTTGTTATGGTATGATAGGGACTTGAGGTTCCAAAACGATTTTGTCATTCCTCTTGCTCATTATCTACCTCCATAAAATCATGTTGACTTGTTGGTCTTAAACTTCTTTAAGTTCTATTTTCCTCCCACTGATTCCTTTTGAAATAAATTCCTTCTCAAGGAATACAACAACTCTAGAAACAAACACTTTGATGTCATATGGAGTATAGAAGTTAGTAATCCTTAGTTTCCTTTGGGTAATAAACAAAGATACATTAATTTATTCGATTTGGGTCCAAGCTTTTCACAAAACTTTGTCTTGACATAATCTTCACATCCCCAAATGTTCATGAAAGACATGTTTGGACCTTTCTGTTACATATCTCATCTAGCATCTTCTCAATGGATTTGGATGGTATTCAGTTAAGCATAAACACAGTGGTTTTAGTAGCTGTGTCCAAAAAGAAAACAGAAGATCAACTAAACTCATCATTGATCGTGATATGTCAAACAAGGTGCTATTCTTTCTTTTTGATACATAATTATGTTGTGGTGTTCTAGGTGGAGTCGATTGTGATACAATGCCTCAATCTCTCAGAAGGACCTCAAAATCTTAGCTAAGATATTTACCACCCTAATCTGATCGAAGTGTTGTAGTTCTTCTGCCAAGTTGGTTTTGTACTTCATTCATGAATTCCTCAAGATTTTCAAAGGATTCCAATTTGTGTTTCATAAGATACACATATCCAAATCTACCAAAGTCATAAGTAAAAGTGATGAAGTACTTATACCAATTTTTAGCACTTGTGCTAAAAGTTTTTATACATATCAATATGTATGAGTCCTTATATGTCACTAGCTCTCTCATTGTTACCAATGAAAGGTGCTTTTCTCATCTTGCCCAATAAAAAAGATTCACATGTCTATATTGTATCAAAAGCAAAAGAGTCTGGATAACCATTTTTATGGAGTCTAGAAATATGCTTCTCAGTAATGTGCCCTAGACGATAATGCCTAACATGTTTTGTTTGAGTCATTCAGTTTTAACTTATTAGTATTTATGTTATTATACACATTTGTCTCAAGATCTAATAAATGAAGACCATAAGAAATAGGGGCACTTCCATAAAATATCTCCTCTTTAGAAATGGAAATACGGACATTCTTTGTTAGAAACTCAATATCATTCTGGTCCAAACAAGATAAATAATGTTTCTATTTGTGAAAGATAACTAATATTAGTTCTATAGCCCTATTAATAGCCCCTTGGTAGAGATAAATAAGATGTTCCTACTGTAGTGGCAACAACTCTGGATCCATTTGCAACACATAGTTCCACCTCCTCTTTGTTTAGAGGTCTACTTCTTTGAAGATCCTGCATATTTAAGCATATGTGAGATCCACATCCTGTATCCAATACTCTTTATGAAGAGGTATATAAATTAATTTCTATAATGTATATACTTGAAGTGGATATCTCTATCCTCTATTTCTCATTTTTTAGTTCCTCACGGTAGAGAGGGAAATCTCTCTTCCAATGTCCATCCTGATGACAATTTTCTCCCTTAGCCACTCCTCCTGTAAGGAGTGGAACCCGAGAGGGGATCCACTCCTCACTAAACTTGAGGAATAAAACCATCTAATCTAAACATACTAACAAGTATGCTAGAGTAGGTGCATATTTTTTTTTGAACTTAATGGTATGTAAGGCCAAAATATAACAATAGAAATAAATGTAATGACTATATTCAATTTTATGAGATACAAGATAATCTCCCACTAGGGGCTCACATGAAGGAACCTAACTTCAATAGTTAGGCAGAGGGAAGTCCAAACTAACTCAAGTCAATCTCCTAAGAGTCATCTTTACTAATCACATTTAGATCATCATGTCAGGTCCACCATGTCCTTCACCCAGGGGGTTGAAAGCATACCCAAGAGAGAAGAAAAAATTGATGTTGTCAGCATAAATACAAGTATGTGCATAATGATAGGAATTGAGAAATATCTGGGAACAATCACATTAAAAAAATTATTCAAAGATTCTAGAATCAAGAGAGATAGTGATTATCCAAATGGATTTCCAAGAGAATATTTAAAGAAGATGACAGTAAAAAGATTTATTTCCTTAAACAAAAACACATCATTTTACCATAATCATAAATAGTTTCAAACAGTGCATGTCAAAAAATCAAACTAACGTTATATAAGCATGACCGAGACCCATAAAATCTCAAACCTAAAAGTATTGGGTGGAAGAAGCACACCCTGGGAGGAATGAGCACCATCCTTTATATATATGAGTGGTATACGCGAACTTGGGTCAAAATATGCACACACAAATGTTATGGTGGTACAAAGGTACCCACTACTATAAATAAGTTTAGTCTACTGTACATGCAAAAATGTAGGGGCAAGAATAATTTTAGTTGAGCTCAAGGAAAGGGTTGAGATTATCCGACTGATATCAAGTGGGGTCAGAAGACCCATAAACAAATATAAAATCATTCTCACAATAAATTGTGCATCATATGACCACAATAGTCCACCACAAGAAAGTTAGGGTTACACCAGGAAATAAGTTAAGCAAAGTACCACTTTAGAGTCCAACATGAATTATAGACAGTTTTAGAATATTAGGGATTCAGGTCCATAATATTAGACTCACATAAGTCACCAAAACATGGAGGAGATAATTAATTGCCAAAATACCTCAAAGAGGTCCAAGAGAGAGAAAAACAAATCAATTGCTCAATATAAGATTCATGCCATGCAACTACATCGAAAGAGAGAAATTAGATAAATTGCTCATTGTGGTTAAGGCAATGCAACATACTTCAGATCAAGTCTACACACGTCCAAAGTTGATCTTGATTCCACTTCAGGGTCACAAGCCACCTATAGATGCATATATGAAATTAGAGTAAAGTTCACATTAATTATTTAACCCCTAAAATTATCCTTTTTGTTAATAATGTTTTAGTTTATGAAAATAACTCCATATCTAGTTTTCATGATTCCATTATGTTGACTTAAAGGTTATACATTGTCCATATTTTGATAATGACTCAACCATTTCATTCATATGTATCTAATATGTTTGTTCAAGATTGATTTTAGGCTTTAGGTACATGAAAAGGATCAAATTACGCAAGCCCTAGCTTCTCCAAGTTCAAGTCATATGCAATGCAAGTGTGCTAATTAGGAAATCACTTCAAACAACCTTAGAAGATTTTCATAATCACTTGTATTGATGATATGAATTGTAACTAAGATGAGAAAAATATGTGGGATACTTTATACCAAGTTTTAATCGCCAAAAAGTAAATTTAGAAAATTGATCACAGGTTGTTCATCGGTCGAGTTACAATCTCGACCGATCCTATGATGGATTTTCTGAAGATGACCCATCAGTCAAGTTGTGTAGTCATAGAATTCGACCGGCCGACTCACTGAGCAAACTCAATTTTATCTCATCGGTCGAGTTCCCCAGAACAAACTCAACCAATATATTGAAAATTGGCTTTGTCTTTTAGTTGATCAGTCGAGTTACCTTTATTGAAACTCAACCAAATGCACTGGACGAAAAACACAGAAAAAATGATTATAACCGTTGGTGACTTGGTTTGGGTGAAAAAAGATCCATTGCCTTGTGCAAAATGGCTATATTTCGTCCCTAAGTGTTCCCCAACTCAAGGGAGCACCCCTAGCTATAAATAGGACCCATTGGAGTTCATTACAAGTTTGCTCATTCAAGATATTCAAGGTCCTTGCTATAGTTGAGTGTGCTACTACTCCTTGAGCCCCTTTCTCTCTCCAGTTTACACTTCATTTTGTGATTTGGGAGTGAGTTAGGAATATTGTAAGAGAGCTCCACCCATGTACATGTAAATCTCTCATCTTCTCCTACTCCCCTATCCCCTTCCTACATGAAGAAAAGGTGAAGCAAGATCCATCGAGTGAAGAAGGAGCTATAGCTGGTCCTCTTCAAGGTTGATAAAGAGGTGGTGATCTTCTCCAGGTGAATGAGAAGACAACAAATGAAGATCCAATAGGAGAAGCAAAGTCCTTCAAGGCGTAAGATTTGAGATTGAGTGGGTAAGACCTCAGTGAAGGTTGAAGACTCAAGCTAAGTAGGTAAGCCCTTTGGTAAGGTGGATATCTCCTTGTGGTTGGATGGGTAAGTCCTTTGGAGGTCTTGTGTTGTAACTCTTATTGGTGATAATATGGAGAAAAGTACTTGCAAAGTCCTAGAGGTTGACCTCTCTAGGTAGTGGACTCACTCACTTCTAGTTTGAAGTGTGGAACCACTCTACATCCCTTTGTCAAGTGCTTTCTATCAATCTCTCTCATCCTTGATATGCTTGTTAGATATGACTTCAAATTACAATTAAGCTATTGTTTTAAACTTGATATAATATGAAGGTCTAATCTGTTTTGTGAGAAATTTTGTAGCTCTATTCACCCTCCCCCCAAAGCCCTTAGATCCAACAAGTGGTATCAGAGCTAAGGATCTTCTCCAACAATATCCCACGAGACAAGAAGATGGGTGACAACCTACTAGGTTCTCTCAACCTAGAGGGAGGCTTCTCCATGCGTCCTCTAGTCTTTGATGGCACCAACTTCCTCTATTACAAGAGGCGTATGCAGTTTTACATTCAAGGGATGAACTTTGATATGTGGAAGGTGATGGTCACACCTTACAAGGAGCCAACCGGAGTTGTTACAACATGGAGTGAAGCTGCACTCAAAGAAGCTCAACTCAATGCCAAGGCCATTAGCATCCTCTATACAACTCTCACCCCCATGGAGTTCAATCAGATCTCATCTTGGGACACTACCTATGAGATTTGGGACAAGTTGTACATCATCTATAAAGGCACAAAGCAAGTCAAGGAGGCAAAGATCTATATGTTGAACAACCTTCTAGAGAACTTCAAGATGGGTAAGAAAGAAAGGATTGCAGAGATGTACTCAAGACTCAATGTCATCATCAATGGGGTGGCTGCATTGAGCAACACTTTGGATAAAGGTGTAATCAACTCTAAGATCTTGATGACTCTACCAAAGATATGGGAGTCAAAGGTCACCTCCATTGAAGAAGTAAGGAGACTTGGTGACATCCCAACTGAAGAACTCATTGGAAATCTTCAAGCTCATGAGCCTAGACTTGACAAGCAAGAAGAAGAAGCAAAGCAAGAAGAGAAGGAAGACAAGAAGATCAAAGATAGTGCTTTCAAAGCACAAGTGGAGGCTGTCATAATTCAATAACAACTTGCTTGCCGGACTTCTCCCTCCTCCGCTAGTGAAGATGAAGTCCCTAGTGAGCATGAAGCCAACTACTCAAGGGAAAACACTTCAAGGGAAAGCAATCCTGCTCCTCTTCTACTTTGAGATGCTACAAGTGTGGTCAAAAGGGGCATTACAAGAGTGAATGCCCCAAGTAAAGAAAGTCACACCACAAGGCAGCTCAAAGAAGGAAGAGGAATACAAGAAGGAAAGTAAATACAAGAGGAAGGACAAGAAGGAGAAGAGACACAAGAATGCAACTCATGCAGCTTGGAAGCTTCATCTTCAAGTAGCTCAAGCTCGAAAGAAGATGGAGAGTGCCACCTTGCTCTCATGGCCTCTACTAGTGAAGATATTGGTGAGGTAAGTGAGGTAAGCTTGCATGAATTATCTAAGGAAGCTATTATTGACATGCTTATTTCTACCCGTTCATCTTTTGCTAAATATAAATCTAAAAGAAAACGGCTAGGAAAATTATTGATGATCTTTATGCTAAATTGAATGAGTAAACCAACCTTGAGAGTATTCATAATTTGCAAGGGAAATACCTTGATCTTGAATTCCAATACAATGGGGTTGAAGTTGAGAATGGTATCTACCTTAAGAACATTGAGAATCTTAAGGTGGAAAACCAAAATTGCCTTTAAGAGCTTAAATTGCTTAAAACTGAAAAAGCTGAATTTAAGCTCCTTATTGATGCTCGTAGAGAAGAGAGATGTCTATTTCAAAGAGATTCAAATGCTTAAATATGAAAATGCTAGGTTGCTTGCTCAAGTAAATGATCTATCTTCTAGACCTTTATTGCCTAGTGTTAATGTTGCTTCTATCTCTCTTGAAAAAGACTCATATTTAACTAAAGCTTTATGTCTTGAAGCTGATCTTGTACATGCTAGGGATGACATATCTAGTTTATCTTCTACCATTGTTTCTTTAAATGATGATAACCATAGATTGAGAGCATCCCTACAAAAATTCCTCAAAGGAAAGAACTCCCTAAATGAAATCCTTGACCATTCTACCAAACAAAGTTGTACTAGTGGCTTGGGATTTGAAGGGGGAGCATAAAAGGGTAAAAACAAAGCTAAAGGTAAGAAAAAGAGCAAGGAGACATCTTTCTGTGTAGGAGAGTCTTCCGACACTAAGAATCCTATGGTTTGTTCTTATTACAAATGTGATGATCATTACTCTACTTATTGTCCTTACAAGCCCAAGGGGACCAACCCAAAGATGAAATGGGTCCCCAAGCTAACTCTTGATCCCAAAGTTTAAGTTGGGAACTGACATTCTCCTTTATTGCATGAAAAGGGTAGATGGATTGTTGATAGTGGCTGCACAAAGCACATGACCGGTGACATAGGACATTTCAACAATTTCACCAAAAAGAAAGGAGGATCGGTCACCTTTGGGGACAACAATAATGGTAAAGTCAAAGGTGAGGGTGATGTAGGTGAATCCTTATGTATCAAGAATGTTCTTTTTGTGGATGGACTACATCACAATTTAATTAGTGTTAGTCAACTTTATGATAATGGTTACCTTGTTCTATTTACTTCCTTTAAATGATTGATTCTAGATTCCCTCACCTACCAAGTTATATATAAGAGAACTAGAAGTGTTAATCTTCATGTTATTGTTCTTGACTCTATTAAGCCTGTTGTTGGTAGATGCCTAGTAGTCAACTCGAATGATATTTCTCTTTGGCACTGCCGACTTGATCATGTAAATATGCATTAGTTGAAGAAGTTGAGCAAAAAGGACTTGGTCAAGGGTCTTCCTAAATTAGATTTTGAAAAGGATGAGGAATGCCAACCTTGTACCTAGGGAAAGCAAACCAAATCCTCCTTCAAATCCAAAGGAGTCCTTAGTACTAAGAGAGCTCTGGAGCTTCTTCACATTGATCTATTTGGACCAATGAGAACTCAATCTCTTCGTGGTTCCAAGTATTGCCTTATTATTGTCGATGATTTATCTAGATATACTTGGACTTTCTTTCTCGTTTCTAAAAGTGATATGCTTGATGTTTTCTCAAGCTTTTGTAAACAAGTTGAGAATGAAGCTTCTTGCCGCATCATTTCCATCCGTAGTGACCATGGGGGAGAATTTGAAAATGAACTTTTTGAGAATTTTTGTCAAGAATCAGGTTATGCACATAACTTCTCTTCATCTTGAACACCTCAACAAAATAGGGTTGTAGAGAGGAAGAATAAGTCTTTATAGGAGATGGCTAGGACCATGCTTCTAGAGTATGATACCCCTAAGAATTTTTGGGCTAAAGTTGTTAATACCTCATTTTTTGTGCAAAACTGGGTTTTTACTCATCCTTCAATGAAGAAAACCCCCTATGAGCTATGGCGTGGTAGGAAGCCTTCTATTGAGTATTTCCATGTTTTCGGATGTCCTTGTTTTGTTCTGAATATGAAAGATTCTCTCGACAAGTTTGATCCAAAATCTTATAAGGCTTTCTTTCTTGGCTATATCACTACTAGAAAGGCATATAGAGTTTTTAATGTTGATCTTGCTAAAGTATAATAATCTATTAATGTAAAGTTTATTGAGACTAACCTCTCTATTCCAAAAGATATTGTTCCAAATGAGGTAATTCCCATACTAAAAGAACTCAACATAACTCAGAAGGGAAAAGAGGTGGCTACTCAAGAAGAAGACAATGATGATGAAAAAAAGGATCCAACCCCCTGGTTTGCAAAGAATCATCCAAAGGATATGATTTTAGGTGATCCCTTTGAAAGAGTTAAGATATGGGCTGATTTCAACAAAGAACAAGCCAACATCGCTTTCATCTCAAAACTCAAGCCTAAGAATGTCAAAGAAGCTCTTGGGGATGAAGAATGGATCCTAGCTATGCAAGAGGAGCTGGAACGATTTGAGAAGAACAAAGTTTGAACCCTTGTGCCAAGACAAAGTGATAGAAAGATCATTGGGACCAAATGGGTCTATCGCAACAAGCTTGATGAAAGCGGCAAAGTGGTAAGAAACAAACAAGGTTAGTGGCTTAAGGCTACAATCAACAAGAAGGTATAGACTTTGATGAGACATATGCACCTGTAGCTAGACTTGAGTCAATTCGTATGTTGCTTGCCTTTGCTAGTTATAAAAACTTTCTTTTGTATCAAATGGATGTTAAAAGTGCATTTTCGAATGGTACAATTGAGGAGGAAGTATATGTTACAAAACCTCTTGGATTTGAACATGATAGTCTGCCTAACCATGTTTATTTATTGCAAAAAGCTCTCTATGGACTCAAACAAGTACCAAGGGCTTGGTATGAGAAATTAAAGAACTTTTGTTAGATCATGGTTATACCATGGGCAAAGTGGATTCGGCTTTGTTTCTAAAACACACTTCTAACAATTTTCTTATCATTCAAATATATGTTGATGATATCATTTTTGGCAGAACTAACCTTGATCTTTGTAAAGAATTTAGTGATCTTATGCAGAGTGAATTCTATATGAGTATGATGGGTGAACTCACATTCTTCCTCGGCTTTAAAATCTAGCAAACAAAAGATGGGAACTTCATCAACCAAGGCAAGTACACAAATGAACTACTTAAGCGCTTTGGGATGGAGAACACCAAGCCGATGGAAACACCCATGTCAAACACCGCCAAACTTGATAAAGATGAAGAAGGTGAGAAGGTAGATGGGAAGATCTACAGAGGTATGATTGGAGCTTTACTTTACTTAACTGCCTCTAGACCTAATATAATGTTTAGTGTTGGCTTATGTGCTCGCTTTCAATCAAATCCTAAGAAATCATATCGTATAGTTGTTAAGAGGATTCTAAGGTACTTAACCAAACCCAAAATTTTGGACTATTGTATCCCAAGTCAAGGGACTTCACTCTTACTTCCTATAGTGATGTGGATTATGCAGGGTGCTTGATTGATGTAAAGTGCACCAATGACACTTGTTTCCTCCTAGAACCATGCTTGGTGTCTTGGTTTTCTAAGAAACAAAGCACAATGGCATTATCAACCACTGAGGCTGAGTGCATTGTAGCCGAGAGTTGTTATGCCCAAGTCCTATGGATGAAGAAAATGCTCTAAGACTTTAACATTCATTTTGATGCTTCTCCTATCTATTGTGATAATACTAGTGCAATTAACTTGTCATACAATCCTATCTTGCATAGTAGAGCTAAAGATATATAGGTTTGCCATCACTTTGTTGGTGATCGCATTGCCAAGAAGGATATCTATATCACACATGTGGACACGGAAAATCAGTTGGTGGACATTTTCACTAAACCTCTATCTAGAGAGCAATTTAACTTTATTAGATCAAAATTGCATATAACTGCTTTGAATGAATATAATATGCCTTCGAACTAGTTGTTATCTATCCTATATGACATGTCTCTATTTGGATCATCTTTGTTTTTGTAACGACCTTGAATCTAGGTATCACCCTCTATTTCCTTTTTCCTAAAAACTTAAATTCTATTCCTTCTAAAAATGATTGAGTGGTATTTTTGACCCTGAAATAATCTAGGGTAGTATGGGACTTTATGTCACCCCTCTTTCATATGAGATATGCATGAGTGTGACCATGAAGAAATTTGAGATTGAAATCCACTATGAGTGGTGCAGTCATAAATAACCTTGTGTGTATTATCGAATCTGATGTTATATCCTCTATTACACTAGAAGGAGTATTAGTGAAGAGGAAATACCTAGAACCAATCTTAATGATAAAGAAAAATGAATTATCCTTTTAATGGGCGATTTAACATTCATTTGTTAGCAATAGTGCCTAGCCAGTTAATAATGGGATTTTGAGATCAGGATCATACTCTTTGATTGTCTTAATAGCCAATCTAAAAACTTGAGAGTTCAAAGGAGGTTAAATGCATACTATAATTGTCTTGGAGAGAAACATACAATGTTAGCATTAATATTTTGACTTCAATGTGTCACGCTGGTCTTGACATAAGAGAATACCGCATACCTGCCACTATGGTATCACATTGCTGAGGAGACTATCAGGATCACTTGATCTGACAGACAAAAAATTGAGAGAGCTTTAGTGTCGTCCCCAGCAACAGTCGCACGCATGCGTTACACTGCGTCGACGTTGATAAGAGACTCTCCGTTGATTACACACATTTTGTGTCTTAATTGCTCGCGTTTTCACCGGCAGTCATTTTGGGAGAGCAGGTCGATCAAATGGAACCCTCGCTCGAGGCCCGGGGTGCCCTAAGTGTCGAACGCCCAACCGGCTGCTACCGTTCTTGCCCAAAATGCCTCACCACCCCACCTTTTTAGATCCCATTGCCACAGGATCGTCCACGAAGGAGAAACAACTCCTCCTTTAGAGTTTTCTCTGCCCAATTTTTTCCAAATGCCACTGTCTTCTTGCACTGGAACCACCATCATCCCCGTCGAGGATCAAGAAGTAGTGCCTCTTTACTTGCCCTCAGATCAATTGGAGGTAAGGACACCATCTCTAGCCCCTATGCTTTTGTTCTTCATCTTCAGTTCGCACTGGGATTGCCCCGCCTTCTGGGTCGACGAAGGTCACCACCAAAACCATTATATTCCTCGTCGATGGAAGGACTATCAAGCTCTGGTCCTCGAATTTAAGCTTTTTCACTCAACGCTGATTCTCGGAGGTACTTTTAATTGATTGGCTGCTCGTTTTGGTTTCCCTTCCATCCACGATGGTGTCCCTGTATTTCCGCTTCCCACTGTACCGATTCACAGCCAGCCGCCGACGGACCTAGGAAGTGGTCCTCTGACTCGACAGTAGTGCCTGATCCCTCACAGGATCGTGGTATGGCCTAGTATGAAGGGTTATTCCAATTCGATCGGTGCCTATTTGTTTTGCTTCCAACCCAAATTCTTGTCGAGGTTTTGACACCGGAAGAGTTCAAGACCTTGTTTTGGTTCTGCGCTATTAGTCGTAGACACAACCTGATTTAGAAAGGTAATTGCATGTATGCCTTCGAGCCTTGCTCCCACATCTGATGATTCTTGGTTTGACGATCACACGCTTTGCGGTAATTTTGAAGATGGAAGCATATCGAACACAAACCCTGGTTTGGCTTGGCATTGAGTTCAGGCCAATAGAGTATTGGTAACCCAAATGTGAATATGGCTTAGATTCAGTAAAGGATAATTCTGAATGGCATTCTAAAATCACCAGTAGCCATCCGACTCACACCTTGTTTTCTCATTTTGAATCACACTTAAACGCTGCTAGCAATTTTTTACTCAGTAAGTATAATCTAATATTACCGTACAAGAAAACTGAGAGTCAAATTAGTTTGGAAAAGTCTTGACAGTATGACTTAAAGTAAAACTATAACTATGCATTTGAACATCAGAATTATATAAATATGACCTGCAATATCAGGGGGGGCTATCGAATATTTAGTATAGTTACAAGACCTAATGCTGAGTTGCATGAAGAATATTTAGTGAGTTCGAATATTCTATAAAATTTAATATTAATCTAAATACCATATTATGACTAGGTGGTGGTATTAGTCTGGGTCCAGAACTAGGTGATCATTTTATTGACTTAAACAAGACCAAAGGTATGTACTCCTCCTTATTTATAACTAGGCATTCATATGACTAAATTTTACCATAATGAGGCAACCTTTGTAATACTTGCTCTTATTCCATTTGTTGGACAATTCATACACTCTCATTTGACTTAATGTTATACTTCTAAAATTTCTATTATCAAGTTAAATTGTGCCAATGACTCCACCTGCTATTGTGCTTAAATATTGCCAAGTATGTTTGTGAAAGATGTATCTTGCCACTATATTTATGCATGTTAGATAATTTGACTAGCTTAACTATCGTGGACGCTTATGCGTAACCATTAGGGTGCGTCTATTTCCGCCCGGGGTGCGTCTTTCCACCTCTTTTATGCAGGGGCGCATCTACTTTCGCCCAGGGTGCATCTACTTCCACCCATTTTACTTAGGTCATTGACTCAGTGGTGTCATGGCCCTACCTTAGTTACTTTAGTCAAATATATCGACATGCAAATATTTATGCGATTGGATTGTTGATTATGGCAAGAACTGTGATTTTAATGGTTAAATTATACTGCCTCATTCTTTTGGAAATTCGTTCTCTTATTACTTCTAATTGAAACTTACCCAGCTTTAATGGTCCCCTCTTAGACGGGAACACCTTGCTTTACTTTTGAAATAAATAATGCCCCAGTTAATTTTCTAATGTTCATACTCAGCTTTTGCTGACTTATACTCTTTTGTTTCCTATTCTTCTGGGTGTTCCCTCCACCTAGATTTAGGTGCTTTGTAGGGCAGAGATGCATGATGATTATGAGTTCATTGGTGAACATAAGGATAGCTTGAGACAGCCTTATTACCCTCTGCATATGGGCTTGTGTGTATATAGATGTAACATTTTCAATTTATATACCACATTAGAGTGAGAAATTTGTGTACATGGGCATATTTTGTAACTTTATAAATAGTTATGTTTTCCACTAACAAAATATTTCTTAGCTTATGTTTTTACCATTGAGTGGGCCCTCTATCGGGTACCACTCTTTATAGTTTTCTAATATGTTTAAAATTGATTTTTCATGCTCTTTTTGCCTTATTTTTCTCTTTTTTTGGGTATTTTTCGTAAATGCATGTTTTATCACAAAGTAGTACCCAATGATGAGTGATATGTGCCTAAGTATGTTCAATATACATAATGGACTTGAAAAATAAATTTAATTAGCATTCAAATGGCTAGAAATTAAGTTTGATGGTTTTAGATCAGGTTGACCATCGGTCGAGTTACCCCAGGACAAACTCAACCGATCGATGGCCGAGAGCTTTTTTAAAAAGCCAATCGGTCCAGTTTTTGAGTTCACAGAACTCGACCGATGGTCGGGTTAGAGCACACTTAAGTTGAATTTAACTGACTATTCTCCCTCTCAACTAGAGAAAAGTCGACCGATTCCACCTCCCTTAGCCCTAAGCTCTCCACCCTTGACCTCCCCTTCCTCAACCTAGCCCTAATCTGACCTAGGTAGACCATCCTTCACCTTCCCTCTGCTAAACCTAGGTGTGTGAATATTTTTGGTGGTGTGTTTTGTGCTTTTTCTTTCTCCTTCCTCTCTATTCCATCTCTATGGCTTCAAATAGAAGGTAGAGAGCCGCCCCCAGTAATGCACCATCTTCCTCTTTGTCTTCCTGCTTGATCCCCTTTGGTGAAACTCTCTTTGTATCAAATGAGGTTGTTAATAGGTATAAGGACCTCCTACTGTGAAATATTTTCCCTTTTTGTGCCCTCTTTGAGCCTAGCCCTAGATGCCAAGAGGTCATCGATCAAGTGGCAAGGGTGTTACACGTTTACCATTTCTCAGCCCTGGGTGTTGAACACACGTGCTACCACAATTCAATGACTAGCACGAAAGCAGTTCACAAATTCTTTGTGAACTTGCTTTGGAATTATGACACCCTTGTACCCCCTCCTAATAATCAAGTGATCCTAACATCTGTGATAGCCGGGAAGAAATTCCAAGTCTTAAGGGATACCTTAAACATCTTCTTCTCTGGTACCGATGAGACTGACACCTAGCGTAAGGATTACAATGAGTATTTTGACCTTCTAGACCTTGAGGCTTTCTACAAGCAATATGATCTCACTCTTACTGACATCCATCGTTACTTAAAGAAACCTCAGTTCCCCTATAAGAAGAAGAGAACCCTTCCATCCTCTGCCTAGGATCTCAAGAGGCATATCCTTGCCCCAGTGGCCAACTGCAACATCAATCTGAAGAAAAATCAAACAGATATTGTAGAGAACACTGTGGTAATCATGTATTGCCTCTTTGATAATGTCGAAGTCAACTGGTCTAGATACATCCTCCACCATATGACTTGTTTTGACTCAGGAAAGAATACCCGTGGCACCCACCCTCCCTACCCTGCCCTGATATGTGGTCTTTTTTAGTTTTCCACTGAGAAATTTCTCTTCCATGACTTCCATTACAGACCTGCCCGGAAGGAGTATGTATTAGTGAGACCACCATTCAGAAGTATGTTCCTATCCTTTCCTCCACCACACCCGGTGCCTTTGCCTCTACTTCTGCACCTGCCTTGACCTCTACCCGAGCACCTCCACCTCCTCAGCCTACTTGACCTGCCTGTGCCTCGTTTTGTGTATCCAATGAAGCCCTCATGGGTTACATGATACATCAACATGCATACAACCTACAGGTCCAGGAGCACCTGCATCATGATTTATGTTCAATTATGTCAAATATGAACATGTCCTGTGCACATCCCTAGCTAGCCTACCGGACCTACCTGGGAAGTAATTATGCATCCTATGCATACAATCACTTTTACCCTGCCCCTCCACCTACACTTGCACCTTCCAATGATCCCATACCCTCTGTTGTTGGTGGACCTACTCCCGTTATCCTGCCTCTACCTACTGGCCCCTTGGCCACTTTGCTTTCCAGCCTTGGCGATTCTGCTCCTTCCTTCCCACAGGCCAATGAGCTCTATGCTCTTGGTATGTCTTGGGATGAGCAGAATGCTCATTGGCCCGGTCTTTGCTTTGGTCCATCTGTTGATGAGGAGATGCCAGACCAGGCTGATGAGGAGTCTGCTGATGCTGACGAGGCTGCTAGTGATGGTGCTCAATCTGACGATGGTGATGTCTCTGATGATTTTACTGGTGACTCTGGTGATGAAGGCGATGCTGCTGCACCTTCAGACGAAGATGATGACTACGAGCCTGCTGCTATAGATGATGTAGATATAGATGACCTAGATATCTAGATGTTCTTAGTTTTTAGTCTAGTTTGCTGATCATATATATCTTTCTAGGCTATTTTATATTAGAAACATCTGGGCACATGATCTGAGCTGTATTATTTTATCATCTTAGTTTTCATCATTTTCACTTATAGTTGTTCTATGAGAACTTGCATTCTGGGTTGTAATCTATATTTTGTGCACTCTTACTCTTTGATCTGTTATATCTTATGAATTGGTGCCATGTTTCACCATATTTTGATTATGACTTAGCTTATTTGTTTCTTTCGTCTCTGTTTGGTATATGTTTTGAGATTGCATGTTTTGGATATTTTGATTGGTTGTGCTTGGAGCAGACCTATTTTTATGCTCTTCTACCCTGTTCCTTTTTGATAATGTCAAAAGGGGGAGAGAAATTCAATATTTTAAATGAAGCTCAACCATATTGTTTTTATTGCCTATGTGATCCTTTTCTTGTTCATTATATGCTTTATCATGTGACGTGCTAAAGGACCATATAGAATGTATGTGTTATATTGCTTTGTGTAGATAGACTAAATGTGCAGGTTAAAGTAAGCATAGAATGGGGGGGAGCAATTCACATTGTTCAAATCTTGAATCCCCTTACAATTCACAAGGCAAAGGTATAATTTCAATATCCTTTTCAATATGATTGAGGAATGGTTTGCCATTTTAAAAAAGAGGGAGAATGTTGACCTAAAGGTTATTCATTGTCCATATTTTGATAATGACTCAACCATTCCATTCATATGTATCTAATATGTTTGTTCAAGATTGATTTCAGGCTTTAGATACATGAAAAGGATCAAATTACACAAGCCCTAGCTTGTCCAAGTTCAAGTCATATGCAATACAAGTGTGCTAATTAGGAAATCACTTCAAACGACTTTAGAAGATTTTTGTAATCACTTGTATTGATGATATGACTTGTAACTAAGATGAGAAAAATATGTGGGATACTTTATACCAAGTTTTAATCACCAAAAAGTCAATTTAGAAAATTGATCACAAGATGTTCACTGGTCGACTTACAATCTCGACCGATCCTATGATAGATTTTCTAAAGATGACCCATCAGTCGAGTTATGCATTCACAGAACTCGACCGATCGACTCACCGAGCAAACTCAATTTTAGCTCATTGGTCGAGTTCCCCAGAACAAACTCGACCGATAGTTTGAAAATTGGCTTTGTCTTTTAGTTGATTGGTCGAGTTACCTTTATTGAAACTCGACCAAATGTAATATATGGAAAACACAGAAAAAGTGATTATAATTGTTGGTGACTTGGTTTGGGTGAAAAAAGATCCATATTCTTGTGCAAAATGGTTATATTTCGGCCCTAAGTGTTCCCCAACTCAAAGGAGCACCCCCAACTATAAATAGGACCCCTTGGAGTTCATTCCAAGTTTTGATCATTCAAGATATTCAAGGTCCTTGCTATAGTTTAGTGTGCTACTACTCCTTGAGCCCTTTTCTTTCTCTAATTTACACTTCATTTCGTGATTTGTGAGTGAGTTAAGCATATTGTAAGAGAGTTCCACCCTTGTGCATGTAAATCTCTCATCTTCTCCTACTTCCCTATCCCCTACCTACATGAAGAAAAGGTGAAGCAAGCTCCATCAAGTGAAGAAGGAGTTGTAGCTGGCCCTCTTCAAGGTTGATGAAGAGGTGGTGATCTTCTCTAGGTGAAGGAGAAGGAAAAGGCTGAAGATCCAAGAGGAGAAGCAAAGTCCTTCAAGGCAGAAAACTTGAGCTTGAGTGGGTAAGACCTCGGTGAAGGCTGAAGACTCAAGCTAAGTGAGTAAGCCCTTTGGTAAGGTGGATATCTCCTTGTGGTTGGATGGGTAAGTCCTTTGGTGGTCTTGTGTTGTAACTCATATTGGTGATAATATAGAGAAAATCACTTGCAAAGTCCTAGAGGTTGACCTCTCTAGGTAGTGGACTGACTCACTTCTAGTTTGAAGTGTGGAACCACTCTACATCCCTTTGTTAAATGCTTACTATCAATCTCTCTCATCCTTGCTATGCTTGTTAGATAGGACTTCAAATTGCAATTAAGCTATTGTTTTAAACTTGATATAAATTGAAGGTCTAATTTATTTTGTAAGAAATTTTGTAGCTCTATTCACCCCCTATAGAGCTCTTAGATCCAACACATTACACATTTTACTTTATTTTTATGGCTTATAGAATTAGTATTTATGAATTTTAGAAAATCTAGCCAATTAGGAAAAACCTTGGAAATCATATATTTATTAGATGGAATTAGCAGGTGAAACTTGTACTACTAGATGGAGAAAAATTCACACAATTCCAAAATATATTTATTTATCTTTTCTTTTGACATTGTATCATTATGATATGAATTTTATAGTTTCGACGACTAGGAAAACATGGAATATTCACATAGTCAAATTATACATAGAACTAGTAGCACTGAGGTGGCCCTATCAACACTGGCCAATTGGACTGGGCCTACTATAATTAAGTGCACAACATCCATCCAAGAACTCACATGGTCAAAGAAATCCATGAGCTAAAAAGACAACAATTCCCATATGGAGTGTGAAAAATATAATTAAGCAATGTGAGGGTACAACTAAGATATAATAGGCACTCGTATTCTTCTTGCAACACCTGAGTTCATAGGTTTGTTATTCATATTCTGATACTCAAATCTTGCCACCACTAGAGACGGATCACCTACTCTGTCAAGTTCCTCAGACCCACGTGGTTCCAACAAGCCTGGATACAACTCCTATGAGGGTGTGAGGCTCTAAGACCTCCCCACCACCACTGGCTGGGATGAAGATCTCTGAGATAGTGCTACACCATGTCATAGGGAAACAAAAATCGCAAACTGACTTAGACTTATGATGCATATTCAAAATTGGGGAAGTACTAGTAGAAAAAATTAACAACATAATGGCCCCTATCCATACCATAAAGTAAAGAGCATACAAGTAGAGTCCTAAAAGAGGTACTCACCTCATGTCTAAAAGAAACAAAGTCCATAAACAAACACTGATCTCCTAGGAATCACAAAGAAAGGATTTTTGGATTCCATTGGGTTGTAATAGGACAAGCACATACATTCACATATGGTTTGTTATTTGTCAATCATTGAACCACAAATCCCCGACAATTTTGAGGGACTGGAAATCATGAATCATCCTCACTGGAAGTGGACCCTGGAGGAGTCTGTATGAGATTTCGATCCCAAAAAACCCTGACACAAGTTGCGAGGTGAATCGATGCTACTAGTTAGATTTCTACCATGGAGGCCATGTACTGATAGTAAAAAATCATCTCACAAGGTGAAGATGCAACTCGGATAGGAAACCCAAGCAAGACCTCACTATGACTTCAAGAACACCAAACATAGATACCCAGGCCTATATCTATGAAAACCAACTATCATAAAGAGCATTACATCATCTGAAATGCAAGATCTAAGAAGAGAGATTGCAATCCAAGAAACTATTTTCTCATGCTTGTCAAAGGAAAATAACCATGGTATTAGCTTCTATACCTTACATACGACTGTTTGCAAGTCTCACCTAAAGAAGATATGGTTTGGAGGAGACTATTAGTCTCTTAAGATGACAAATACTTAGTAGTTATTGGGGAGAGATGCCAGATCTAACACAATCCAACAAAACACTTAGACCATCTTCAACATGCAATGGGGAGTATCCCAATTGGAGAATTTGGATGATATTTCTTGGGAGATGAAGGATACACCGCTCCAACATAAAAAGGGGCTTAGATTTGGGCACACACATCAATAAATGAAAATAATAATCTACAGCAAGAAAACAGTCTTCCAAGACATCCTAATGATCAAGGGATTTATATAGGGCCTGACTAGCAATCATTCAATGCAAATTTACAAGAAGAAAACATAGGAGAAGAAATCTTAGCAAGGGGTTGAAATTAGAGAGAAAACTATGGAGAGAAAATCATAATGTCACCACATCTGGAAACAAAATCTATCAAAGGATGGAGAATGGTAGATAGCCACATGATCAGATTTTAACGGATGAGAGTGAATCTGGGTTTTGGAAAACAATATGGCTGAGAAATATGGGGAACTTTATATAATTAGTCATATTAAGGAATTTTAGACCATCTTATTCTATTTTTGTTAGTTTTCTTTCCCCAATTTACTAGGATAGCTAGAACCAACAAATTAATATGAAATTTGAAAATCCGACTAATGATGACATGTAGATTCTAATTTTCCCAATGAGTTTCACTTTTGTGGTAGTCTATTATGTTATTTAATGTACTACAGTCTAACTTATATTTTCTTTTCTAAATAAAATTAAGAGTTACCTTATACTTTTATGCACACAAATTTCCACATTTTACTTATTTAACCTATTAATTATATTAATTTAATATTGATTTAGATGATTACACATCATTCATATTTGTATACATGACAAATCCAATTGTTGTTTCAATTCATGTATTAATCACATTATTATTGGTTATGTATGCCAAGAGAGCCAATCATATGATGATTGTAATGGCATATCATGTAAAAAAATGATATGATTATTAATAAAAGGCAAGCTTCCAATTTATTCTGCTTGTTCAGTTATGAGATAATGAAATAACATAATAAATGTCTAGAGAGTAATATTACTCAATGACACATGTCTTCAGGTTGAGGACCTGAGAAATGAGATCATACGGATGTTAATAGTACATATATATATATATATTCTCATTTTGTCCCTGATTGGTTGTTATTGTGGAAGGTTGATAGACAACAATAACACATAAGATCAGAGTGCGAGTTGGTTGAGGACTGAGTCTCATTGGTCATGATATGGTGATATCAAACCAATCACACATATACATGTTAGAGAATAGTGTATCAGACAGACCCACCATGAGAATGACACATGGAAGCCATCATCATGGAAGTCATAGTCAGCTCTCACAGTGATGGTGGTGGTTGTGGTTCTTAGACCTAAAATCACTACACTCAACACATGTTGTTGGGTACACTTTGACATCATCAAACGTAGTCCTAAAACATGGGTTGTTATAACGACGATGATTGGGTGGATTTGACACATGGGGATTGAATATGAGTGATAGACATTGGATTTGTCCCTCCTACTAAAGTGGGATGTCCTAGGCCTCTTGATTAGCGAGACTGATAAAAGCATGGCCATGTGCATGTGAGTCAATATGTGATATTGAGCTTACATATATCCCAGACAGTCTGCTCTTGGTTCAAGAAACAAGATTGAATAATAATGAGGATGATTGCTCCATGCCTCTAGTTCAAACTGGATATCAGTGACAAATGAACTATACAAACACTACAACACCATACACAGATTGTAGGTTGAAGTTGTTTCCTAACTTTTCCATTTACTTGGGTAGCAATGATGTGTGACTAGGCACCACTCTTTGCTTGTGATTTCATAAGTTGTTATGGACATTCACTTCCAAAGTAATATGGGACCTATAGGATCACACACATAGGTCTTGACCTAAAAGAGGAGTTCATATCTCGTTCTACAGTTGAATTAAGTGCTAAAGTGTTTAGGCATTTGATTCAGGAAACAAACAGGTTGACATCACTGCCAAACACCCATCTCAAGTGTTGAGACAACCATTCAGAAGTGCCAAACGACCGTCTCAAGAGTTGAGACTGGCATCTGGGTGTCAGGCTTGAGTGTGAATTTAAATTGACAATGGAACAAACTGACCCATACAAACAGGCTTGACTTGAGTCACCAAACGATCATTTGGGTGAACCGAGACGGCCGTCTCGCATGGGCGAGATGGTCCATCTCAGTCGGGGAAGGTTCTAGTTGTTTCCCAATCTGTTATGCTTGAGCAATACTTGTTGCACAAGGAAATCAATGTCTAACATTGATGGGAATCGATTTGCCAAATTTGTACACAATTGAAAACTGTAAAATGACCATCTGGATCAGCCAAACGGCCATTTCAAATGTCGCAGGTTGTGTAATTTCTAGAAAATTTGCAAAAATTCAAGATCTACTTATCCTTTCCACTCCCACTTTAGTCCCACATTGGTTGGGGACTGGGAACCCTGATCCTAACCCTTCCTATACATAGAGATGTACTGGGGGCTTCCCAAAGTACAACTACAACACAAACAACTAAGAATTAGTTCCTCTGACAATTGTTATCCTCTCTGGTTGTGGTAACCATGAGAGCCCAGGCAAATCCTACCCGATAAGGGAGGGACAGCCATAGGAGAGAACAACTGAGAGTTTTCATTGTGGGAGAGTAAGTCGGTGACTAGTACACCGACAGAGAGGGACAACTCCTTCCTGTCTGGTCCAGTAGGATGACATGAGTTCTAGGAGGTCTGTATGGACTGTCATAGAGGTGGGAAGCCGTTGTTTTCCTCTTGGAGGCCAACTTCAACCAACAGTCCATGATAAGAGGAGTTGCTGAAGAAGATGATGTTCGTGACTGCAGTCTGTGGTGTAGACCAGGAGGTGCAGCAGTCAGACGAGTCCCAGTGCAACTAGGATTCGGAGTTGCACATCTACAATTAAGAGGATTGTCACTGGACTTGCTCCAAGACCAGGTATATCCCATAACCCATCCTTCCTGAATTATAGTTATTGACATGATCTACTATTTATGGGGAATATGGTAATAAAATTTTAAATTCCACTGTCTACTCTGTACCATATTTCCTTATAGTGGTATCAGAGCCAAAGTCAATTTACTATATTATGAGATAATCGATATGATTAGATTTTGGTTTTGTCATCTATTATTGCATGCGATGCGAATAATATCTTGTAAAATTCAAACACCACGATAATCCCAAACTATATATATATATATATATATATATATATATATATGCAATTTACACACATCGCCCTAAAATAGTTTTGATGGTGGTTTTGTAGCATGGTTATGGCCAATAAACCCTATCTGTGCATGGATGTATATGGATGGTTTATCCGGTTATCTCAGTCTGCGTACCGAGCCTCTATCTTATCTTCCCAATGTAAAGTTAATTCTCTTCTACCTTTTCTCCTCTTGAATATAACTTGAGGTTTCCCTATAATCATGTATAACTAGGATAGTTTACTTTCCTATTATGATGAAGATGAAGGACCTTGGAGGACATGGTGGACAAGCCAGACCGATCGCCTGGTGGACCCAACTAATCTGCTGGAGGAGCCAGCCGATGGTGGATAGTATGACCAAGCGACCAGTGAGACGACCTAACAACCAGCCATGAGGTGAGCCGATCAGTTCAACGGTTGAATTGATCAACCCAAATTGTCAAGCATAGATCTTTATCAAAAATAGGTTTCTACATGTGATGTAGACCTAGATGACCATAACTTCTTGTGGCTCTAAGGGATTACATTAGGACTGGCCATAACCATCACTTTCATTTATTACATGTTTTCGTTGTGGGATATAACATGTATATGATACATACTATATATGTGGTGATTGGATAAAGTATATGTATATACTTATAAAACAAACTCATTCAATTAAATATTAAGTATTAGATGCTTTCCATAAAGCAACACACATGAAAAGCTTGATCAACTAAGCGTGGGCACGCCCTAACGTGGTGCACTGTCTATCTCGTGGAAGTGTGATGGTAGATATGTGGGTCTGCCCTAACAGGGTGCATAGCCTATCGTGTTGGCTTATGGGTCAGGATTAACTAGGTGATCTTAATTCGATTAAGCACCTAGAGGCATACAAATGATTATGAAAAAGAGTTGTGTATATCATCTATCAAGAGTTGCATATGATGTAATTGAAAAAAGTTGCCTACCTGATATAATCAAGTTGTGGGTGACATCCCTAGATGGCTCATGATTTGGATGAAATTAGGATCTTGCCCCACTAGAATATTGTACAGTGCAATATTCTAAATTGATATTAAGGGATATCAATTTGAATAAAATAGTGGGAGCATAATAATTAAAGACCTAATTATATCGTCAAAAATTTCAAATCAAATCAAATCAAAGGGTTTTTGATAAATGTAAATTTTATCTCTTGCTGAATCAAATGACAAACATGTCCACATTGCGATTGGATGAATTAAACGAGATTTATTTCCATAATTGGTTTAGGACCTTGAGAAGTGTTCTGCATGATCCTAAAATACCAGTGCCAATACCACTCCAAATTTGCCTACGATTAACATGGATGCTTCTTTGAAGCATGCCAATGATGTTGTGAACATCAAGAACCTTACGCTGGGCTGTATGAACTGTGAGTTGTATAAACAACATGATAAGCATGAAAGGTATAATGTCTCTAAGGCTCTATTTGAGTGCAAACTGACAGAAGGATATCTAGTATAGCCTCATGTGCTCAATATGATTGGACATATGAAGCATCTTGAAAGATTAGGATTTCCTTTAGGTCAAGAGTTGGCCACAGAAATGATTTTGAAATCTTTGCCTAAATCATATAGTAGTTTATCAAGTTTTACCACTTGAGTAACATGGCTAGACCACTGTCAGAGTTGCTTGATATCTTGATAAGTATCGAAGCACAAATGAAGAAAGACGAATCCATGATTATGATTAGTGGAGTTGAGTCCAATGATAAAGGCAAGGCCAAGAAGCAATCTGTGGCTAAGCTAAGGTCCAAGTCTTAAACACTCAAAATTAGGAGATGGATAAGGGAACCTAGGAAGAAAGGGATTGAGATCTCTACTTCTGATGTATATGTTATTGAGGTTAACTTCACTACTTCCTCATCATGGGTACTAGATACCGGATGTGGATCACTCATTTGCTCAAATGTGAAGGATCTGAAAGGAAGTAAACCTTTAGAGAAAGGTGAGATTGAACTGCGTGTTGAAAATGGCACAAGAGTTGCGGCCCACACAGTTGGAACCTATGAGTTATCTATGCCTAGTTGGCTTGTAATAGAGTTAGAGAACTGATATTATGTACCTGCCATTAATAGGAACATCATATATGTATCTTGTCTAGACAAGAATGGATTCGAATTTCTTATTAAGAATGGAAGATGCTCTCTTAATAAAGATGGGATCTTTTATGGCAGTGCCCCTATGTCTTATGGTCCATACTTGATAGATCTAGAGACAAGTGTATATAACGTAAATACCAAAAACAAAAACTCAATGACTCAAACCAAATATACCTTTGGAATTGTCGTCTGGGGTACATAAATGAGAAACACATATCCAAACTCCAGAAAGATGGTTATCTGGACTCTTTTGATCTTGAATCAATAGAGACATGTGAATCTTGTTTGTTGGGCAAGATGATCAATACTCCTTTTAATAGAAAGAGAGAAAGGACTAGTGATCTACTAGGAATCATACATACTGATGTATGTGGCCCTTTTAGAACACATGCTAGAGGTGGGTACAAGTAATTCATTTCCTTTATTGGTTTCTTTAGTAGGTATGGCTATGTCTACCTGATGAGACACAAGTAAGAAACTCTTTAAAAGTTTATAGAGTTTATGAATGAAGTACAAAACTAGCTTGGCAAAAGTAATAAGGCACTTCATTCTGATCGAGGTGGAGAATACTTAAGCCAAGAGTTTGAGGACCTTCTGAGAGCCCATGGGATTGTATCCCAGTGGACTCCACCTGGAACATCATAGCATAATGGTGTATCAGAAAGAAGGAATCGCACATTGTTAGATATGATGTGATCTATGATGAGTTCTGCTGATCTTCCGACTTCCTTCTGGGGTTATGCTCTTAAAACCGTCATGTTTACACTTAACCTCGTACCGTCTAAATTGGTTCTAAAGACACCATATGAGACATGGTATGGGAAACATCCCAACGTGTCTTTTATGAATATTACGGGATGTGAAGCTTATGTTAGGAAAATGTTTCCTGACTTGGCCCTAAGTCTGATAAATGTTATTTTGTTGGATATCCCAAGGAGACAAGGGGATACTATTTATTCCACCCAACTGACAACAAGATAGTTGTTGCCAGAAATGTTGTATTCCTTGAAAAGGAATTCATTTCCAAAGGAATAAGTGGGAGGAAAGTGGAACTCAAAGAAGTTCAAGACCAACAAGAGAACATAGAATTGATAGATGAACTAGAGGAACTCAGAGAATCACAAAGTGTTATGGAGACTCAATTTCCTCGGGTGACACAAGAACCTCATAGATCTAATAGGGAACACCTTGAACATGAGAGATTTGGATATCTTGTGACTTAGGAAGGTAGTGAATTGGTCATAGATGATGAGATAATATCATCTAAAGATGCTATTAAGGGACCAGATTCTGAGAAATGGCTTAAGGCCATGAGATCTAAGATAGAATCCATGTATACCAACAAAGTATGGACTTTGGTGGATCCACCTGAAGGGGTAAAACCCATAGGGTGCAAATGGGTCTTCAAGAAGAAGACCAACATGGATGGAAAGGCCCAAACCTATAAGGGAAGATTGGTTGCAAAGGGTTCCAAACAAGTTCAAGGTGTTGACTATGATGAGACCTTTTCTCCAGTGGCCATAGTTAAATCTATCAGGATTATGCTTGCTATTGCAACTTATCATGACTATGAGATTTGGAAAATGGATGTTAAAACCACATTCCTTAACATGAATCTTGTGGATGATGTGTACATGACCCAACCTGAGCGGTTTATAGATCTAAAATTTGCCAATAAAGTATGTAAGCAACAAAGGTCAATATATGGATTGAAGCAAGCATCTCATAGCAGGAATCTTCATTTTGATGAGACAGTCAAAGGGTTTGACTTTTTTCAAAATGAAGATGAACCTTGTGTGTACAAGAAGGTTAGTGGGAGCATAGTGACATTCATCATATTATTTGTAGATGACATATTATTGATGGGGAATGACATCCCTACTTTATGAAAGGTAAAGACATGGTTAGGAAAAACATTCTCTAAGAAAAACTTGGGAGAAGCATCCTACATCTTGGGGATAAAGATTTATAGAGATAGATCCATAAGACTTCTCAGACTAAGTCAGAACACATACATTGGCAAAGTGTGGAAGCAGTTCAACATGGAGAACTCAAAGAGAGGAAGTCTGCCTACGTGTCATGGTATCCCCATATATAGAGCTCAATGTCCCAGTTCTTGTGAAGAAAGGGAACATATGAGTGTGATTCCATATGCCTCGGCAATTGGATCAATCATGTATGTAATGTTATGTACCCGTCCATATGTCTCGTATGCCTTGAGCATGATGAGCAGATATCAATCAGATCCAAGTGATGCTCACTGGATAGCCGTGAAGAACATCCTCAAGTACTTTAGAAGGACTAAGGATCGGTTCTTAGTCTACGGTGGGGATGAAGAGTTGGTGTTAAAAGGTTACACTAATGCAAGCTTCTAGACTAATCAAGATGATTACAAATCACAATCGGGATTTATGTTTTGCCTCAACAATGGAGTTGTGAGCTGGAAGAGTTCCAAGTAAGAAATAGTTGTCGATTCTACAACAGAGACTGAGTATATTGCTGCATCGAGTGCAGCAAAGGAGGCTATATGTATCAAGAAGTGCATCACAAAACTTGGGGTCATTCCTATCATCAGCAAGGCAATCGAGCTATATTGCGACAATAATGGAGCTATTGTGCAAGCTAAGGAACCAGATTGCATCAGCACTCAAAGCATATACAAAGGTGGTATCATCTCATATGATAAATCATACATCGAGGAGATGTTAAGATTTGCAAAGTACCAACTGAGAATAACGTTGCTAATCCCTTTACTAAAGCACTTTCACAGCAGAAGCATGATGGTCATGTAAGGTCACTCGAGATAAGATTCATGGGTGATTGGCTCTAAGTGCAAGTGGGAGTCTGTTGGTTATGTATTCCCAGAGAGACAATCATATGATGATTGTTATGGCATATCATGTAAAAAAATGATTTTATTATTAATAAAAAGCAAGCTTCCAATTTATTGTGTTTGTTTAGTTTTGAGATAATGAAATAACATAATAAATGTCTAGAGAGTAATATTACTCAATGATGTATGTCTTCAGGTTGAGGACCTGAGAAATGAGATCTTATGGATGTTAAGAGTACACACACACAGAGATATATATGTATATATATATATTCTCATTTTTTCTTGATTGGTTGTTGTTGTGGAAGGTTGATAGACAACAATAACACATAAGATCAGAGTGTAGTTGGTTGATGACTGAGTCTCATTGGTCATGATATGGTGATATCAAACCAATCACATAGATACATGTTAGAGAACAGTGTATCAGATAAACCCACCGTGAGACTGACACATGGAATTCATCATCATGGAAGTCATAGTCAGCTCTCATAGTGATGGCGATGGTTGTGAGACCTGAAATCACTACACTCAACACATGTTGTTGGGTACACTTTGACATCATCAAATGTAGTCCTGAAACATGAGTTGTTATAACGGTGATGATTGGGTGGCTTTGACACATGGGGGATTGACTATGAGTGATAGACATAGGATTTGTCCCTCCTATTGGAGTGTGATTTCCTAGGCCTCTTGATTTGCGGGATTGAGAAAAGCATGACCATGCACATGTGAGTCAATATGCGATATTGAGCTTACATATATCTCAGACAGTATGCTCTTGGTTCAAGAAACAAGATTGAATAATAATGAGGGTGACTGCTCCATGCCTCTAGTTCAATCTGGACATCAGTGACAAAGGAACTATACAAACACTATAACACCACACACAGATTGTAGGTTGAGGTTATTCCCTAACTTTTCCATTTACTTGGGTAGCAATGATGCACGACTACACACCACTCTTTGCTTGTGATGTCATAAGTTGTTATGGATATTCACTACCAACATAATATGGGACCTATAGGGTCACACATATAGGTCTTGACCTAGAAGAGGAGTTTAGATCTCAAATGACAGTTGAATTAAGAGCTAAAGTATTTAGGCATTTGATTTAGGCAACAAACAGGATAACAACACTACCAAATGCCCATCTCAAGTGTTGAGATGGCCATCTGGAAGTGCTAAATGACTGTCTCAAGAGTTGAGATGGGTGTCTGTGTGTCAGGCCTGGTTGTGAATTGAAATTGGCAATTGAACGAACCGACCCAGCCGAACAGGCTCAACTCAGGTCACCAGGTATAGGTGAACCACGATGGCCGTCTCGCATGGGTGAGATGGTCCATCTCAGTTGGGGAAGGTTCTAGTTGTTTCCCAATCCGTTTTTCTTGAGCAATACTTGTTGCACAAGGAAATCAATGTCTAACATTGATGGGAATTGATTTTCCAAATTCATACACAATTGGAAACTGTGAAACGGCCATCTGGCTCAGCCAAACGGTCATTTTGGTTGTTGTAGGTTGTGCAATTTTAAAAAAAGTTGTGAAAATTCAAGATCTACTTGTCCTTTCCACTCCCGCTTTAGTCCTGCATTGGTTGGGGACTGGGAACCCTGACCCAAACCCCTCGTATATATAGAGGGCTATAGGGGGCTTCCCAAAGTACAACTACAACACAGACAACTGAGAATCAGTTCCTCTGACAATTATTGCCCTCTCTTGTTGTGGTAACCATGAGAGCCCAGGAAAGTCCTACCTGACAAGGGAGGAACAACCACGGGAGAGAACAACTGAGAGTTGCCATTGTGGGAGAGAAAGTCGGTGACTAGTACACCGATGGAGAGGGACAACTTCTTCCTGTCTGGTCTAGTAGGATGACAGGAGTTCTAGGTCATCCGTGTGGACTACCATAGAGGTGGGAAGCTATTTTTTGCTGCTTGGAGGACAACGTCAACCAACAGTCTGCCACAAGAGGAGCTACTGAAGAAGACGACGTTCGTGGCTATAGTTTGTGGTGTAGACCAAGAGGTGCAGCAATCAAACGAGTCCCACTGCAACTAGAATTCAGAGTTGCGCATCTACGATGGTGAGGATTGTCGCTGGACTTGCTCCAGGACCAGGTATATCCCATAAACCATCCTTTCCGCATTATAGTTATTGACGCAGTCTACTATTAATGGGGAATATGGTAATAAAATTTTAAATTCTGCTACCTGCTCTGTATCATATTTCCCTACAATTATGCCTCTCACTAGACATATTTTAGCCAATATTTTTTATCAGTTAGCATAGGAAACATATGTGACATTTCATGGACTCTCTTACATATTAAAATATAATTAGGTTATTATGTAGATACAAGTATATTATGATATGTGATGTTGATTATAGAACCTAATGCCACTACATGTGTTATATTTGTTTTCAAGTCTATACATGTTAGGGTTACCATTGAGTTTATTCATGTTACATGCATTAACTATATTCATTAGAGTTACGAATAACTATATTAGGGTATAACCCCATCGTTGTTTGGTAAAATCTAAAGGTATCATCATACAAGAATCACATCCAAGGGATTAGGGTTTCTAGAGTCAACATACTAGGTTTCAATATGTTACAACACTCCACCCCTTAAAGAGGATTTTGTCCCTGAAATCCAACCATCCTTACACTACCATATAATTACTCTTCACCCTTACAAGGTTTAACCTAATAAGCCAAATAAACAACTCTAAAGATGTTATGGTCACATATTAAATATTGGGGAGTGTTTATAATGTACATTGGTCATGCTTTAAACAAGATCATAAAAGGTACCTAGGGTTGAATTTTAGGTTCTTGTGTTACTAACCTACCAACCCTAAGGTTCACATTAGCATCTGAAAGTTCATAGGGTACAAAAGCAACTAAAATTTCAGCACAAGACATGCTTTTCTTAGCCATCACTCCTTCCACAATTTAGGGTTTGAGATTTCTTTCTAACTAATTCTAGGGTTTCTATACCAAGCTTAATACATCTTTTTAGTGTAACTCAGTTTGAGAAACCATCAATAAAATACATAAACATTTATTTTGTACATATAATAGTACAATGAAAAATAACTATTTGACATAAAACAAAATATGGATCTAAAAATAAATTATGAGAGCTAAATTACAACTTTTCCATGTTAGGATCTCCTAATACTACTACTTAAATATCCTCATAACAAGACTCCATCCTCAAGTCATACCTCATAACTTCCAAAGATACATGCCATAACTAACCTACATCATAGGGTATGGTCAACTAAAGTCTTAGCTCATTAGGTTTACAAACTTAAGGTCCTCATATGTACATCATCACTTTTGATATCCTTAACTTATCATCTCATCTAGGGTAAACATATCATCCATGCTTTCTCATAAGGTAAGGGCTCGATAACAAACTTATGGGACAAGAGTAGTAAACCCAAAGGAGATAAAATTGAAATAGTTAGATTTTGACCACTGTGTATCTAATACCATGTTGTAAGGAGTGGGACCCGAGAGGGATACACTCCTCATTAAACTTGCAGAATAAAACCATCTAATCCAAACATACTAACAAGCGTGCTGGAATAGGTGTATACTTTTTTCTCAACTGAATGATATACAACACCAAACTATAGCAGTAGAAATAAATGTAATGTCTATATTCAATTTTACAAGATACAAGATAATCTCCCACTAGGTGCTTTCATGGAGGAAATAACTTCAACAAATAGGTATAGGGAAGTCCAAACTATCTCAAGTCAATATCCCAAGAGTTATACTCACTAATCCAGTCCAGGTTATCATGTCAAGTCCAAAGTGTCCTTCACCTAGGGGTTGGAAGCATTTCCCATAAGAGAAGACAAAATGGATGTTGTCAACATAAAATTTGGTATGTGAATAGTAATAGGAATTGAGAAATATTAGGAAAAATGACATTAAAATAATTATTCAAAGCTTCTTAGATCAAGGGACATAGTGATTATCCAAATGGACATCCAAGATAATATTTAAAGAAGATGAAATAAAAAGATTTCTTTCAAAAAATATATCACACCAATTTATCACAATCATAAACAATTTTAAGCACTTCATGTCAGACAATTAGACTAATATTATTTAAGCATGGTTGAGACCAATAAAATCCCAAGCGTAAAAGTATTGGGTGAAAGACGCACACCCTGGGTGGAATTCACACACCCTTTATATATACGAGTGGAAAATGCACATTTGGGACAAAATACATACATCCAAATGTTATGATGGTATAGAGGTATTGGTTACTATAAATAAGTTTAGTCTACCATACATGCACAAATGTAGGGGCAAGAATAATTTTAGTCAAGCTCAAGTGAAGGGATGAAATCATTAAACTGATATCAAATACGGTCAGAGGATCCATAAACAAATATAAAATTATTTCAACAATAATGGTGCGTCATAAGACCACAAAAATCCACCACAAGAAAGTTAGGCTCTATACAAGAAATAAATTAAGCAAAGTACCACTTTAGAGTCCAACATGAAATATAGATAGTTTCATGATACGGGGAAGTTCCATAAGATTAGACCCACATAGGTCACCAGAACATGGAAGAGATAATTCATTGCCAAAATACCTTAAAGAGGTCCAAGAAAGAAAAAAATTGATCAATTAGCTCAATATAAGATTCATGGCATGCAACATACATCAAAAAAGTGAAATTAGATGATTTTCTCAATTTGGTTAAGGCAATGCAACATACTTCAGATAGAGTCTACATATGTTCAAAGTCAATCTTGATTCCACATCAGAGTCACAAGCCACCTATAGATGCATTTATGAAATTAGAGTTAAGTACACATTAGTTATTTAAACCTGGAAATTTTCCTTTTTTCTATTACTAATAGGCTACTAAAATAACTCCATAATTTAGATTCTACTTTCCTGACTTCATAAGACATGTTACCTTTTTTTACTTTTAGATTTCTATTTATGAATTTTAGAAAATATAGCCAATTAGGAAAAACCATAGAAAATGGTATATTTATTAGATTGGATTTAGATAGTGAAACTTATACTATTGAATGGAGAAAAACCACACAATTCAAAACACATTTATTTATCTATTTTTTGACATCATATCAAATTATTATGAATTTTACAGTTTTGATAAATAGGAAAACATGAAATATCGATGTAGACTGAAGATATCCATAACTAGGCAATCTCGCTGAGTGGCCCTATCAACACTGGATAATTGGACCGACACTACTATTATAAGGCACACAACATCCATCCAAGAACTCACTTGGTCAAAGAAAGCCATGAGCTAAAAGGACAACGATTCCCATATGGAGTGTGACAAGATAATAAAGCAATGTGAGGGCACAACTAACATATAATAGGTACTCATCTTTATTCCAACACATGAGTTCATACATTTGATGTTTTGTATCCGATACTAAAATCTTACCAGCACCACATCAACAAGATGAATCACCTACTCCATTGAGTTCCTCAGACCCACATGATTCTAACAAACCTGGACAACTCACGCTAGGACCTACTCCTATAAGGTCTCCCCGCCACAATCACTAGCTGGGATGAAGATCTTAGAGACAGTGCTACACCATGTCATAGGGAAACAAAAACCACAACTTACTTCAGACATATGATGCACATTAAAAATTGGGGAAGAACTAGGAAAACATTAACAACATGATGACTCCATCCATACCATAAAGCAAAGAGCAGACAAGTAGAGTCATCAAAGATATACTCACCCAATGTCTAAAGGAAACAAAGTCTAGAAACAAACACCCATCTTCTAGAAACCCCTAGAAACAAACACCCATCTTCTAGAAACCACAAAGAAAGGATTTGTGGATGTCATTGGGTTGTGATAGGATAAGCACATACATACACATCTGGGTAGTTATTCATCAAACATTCGAACCACATGACCCTAAAAATTCTAAGGGAGTGGACAATAACCAGATAACTGTGAATCATCCTTGCTAGAAGTGGACCTACGAGGATTATACTTGAGATGCCATTCCCAAAAAACCCTGACATGGTCTGCGAGGTCACTCAATGCTACTGGTCAAATTTCCAAAATGGTGACCATGTACTGATAGTAGAAAATCATCTCACATGGTGGAGATGTAACTCAGATAGAAAACCCAAACAACACCTCATTATTACCCTAAGACCACCAAACAGAGATACCTAGGCCTATATCCATGAAAACCAACTATCAAAAAGAACATCACATCATCTAAAATGCAAGCTCCAAGAAGAGAGATCACAATCCAAGAAATGGTTTTTCTGTGCTTTTCAAAGGAAAATAACCATGGTATTAGCTTCTATACTTTAAATATGACAATTTCCAAGTTTCTCCTAAAGAAGATATGGTCTATCAAGCTTTTAGTATCTGATGATGACATGTACTTTGTAGTTATTGGGGAGAGATGCCATATCAAACACATGCCGCTGAAACACTCATGGCATCTTCAGTGCGCAACAAGGAGTGTTCCTATTGGAGAATTTGGTTGGCATTGCTTGGGATATGAAGGATACACCGCTCAAACATAAAAAGGTACTTGGATTTGGGCACACACATCAATCAATGAAAAGAATAATTTATAACACAAAAATGGTCTTACAAGACTTCTCAATGATCAAGGTATTTGTATAGGGTCCGAATAGGGATCATTCAATGTGGATTTACAAGAAGAAAACATAGGAGAAGAAATATCAAAAAAGGGCTAATATCAAAGAGAAAACTATGGAGAGAAAATAGGAATGTCTTCACATTTGGAGACAAAATTAGTTGATAGAAAGAGAAGGGTAGATCACCGCATGATCGAATTCTAATAGATGAGAGTGAATTTGGGTTTTGGGAAACAACATGGCTGAGAAATATGGGGAACTTTATATAATTAGTCATATTAAGGAATTTTACACTAAGTTATTTTCTCAACCAATGTCGACACCCACAACGTAATTAATAAGGTAGGTAACAATTACCAATTGCATCATATGTAATTCTTAGATAGATGGTTGCACGACTCCATGTCAATAATTCATCATATGAATTATATTTCATCTTTATGCCTCTAGGTGCTTAATCCCATTAACGTCACCTAGTCAAGTCCAACCAAAGATCAATACAATAAGTATGAACCCCACTTGACGAGCCCACATACTTCTTATCACACTTCCCCAAGGTAGGCGGTGAACCACACTTTGTGTGCCCACTCTTAGTCGAACAAGGTTCTCATGGATATCACACTTGGAAAGCACCTTCAACATTGATTTTAATTGATATATATATATATATATCCAATCACCATTATATATGCATTACTATACGTATAATATATGATAAAAAACACCACATGTGATAAAACTAGATATGAAAACTAGTACAACAACTTGATCCAACAAGTGTTGTAGAAAAACAACTAAGAGATTGACATCTATGTGTAATCCTAATGTTGCCTTTTTTAGGGTTCCTGATCGCCCTATCAAGCAAGCTAGTCGGCCGATCAGAAGTCCCTGATTTGGGCGAATCCAATGTTGTTGTTAATCCATTGCCTCATCTTGATCACCATACAAGGACCCTCCTCTTTGACGTGGGCTTCTAATCGTCTACTCCTCTCCATCATGGTCCGCTAGTTATGCTTTCACATCATGCTATTCTAGTTGCCTAATTAAAATTTACATGGAGAATGATGGAGAGAAGCATGACATGTAAGCTATATGCATGTTACATAATGTTCAATCAAAATCAAAATAGTGATGTTACATGTTTCACATCGCACCACAATGATCTAATTGTCATGTCCACATCTACCAAACAAAATCAATTTGTTAGGCACCACATTCGTATATCTAATACATTTCATATATGATATTAGGTGATTATGGATACAATATTGCACAATTATTTGTCCAACAAATCATCTACAGTTCAAAACTCAAAATAGTGTTAGGAGCATATGTCGTCAGCTCTGATACCAATATTGAGTTTTGGGAAGGGGCTTGTTGTACCTGACCTAAAAAATCCAATGGATCCTATGGTCACAGAAACAACGAAAAGCAAGAAGAAAATGATAATTGACAAATCTCAAAGTCACCACCCGATTTTATATGTAAAATAAGGAAAAACAAAGGTAGGTGTTTAATCAACGGGAAAACACAAAAAACACAGAACTCAATTTTGGCTCCACCTGAGGATGAATAAGAAAGGTATGCATTAATTTAGAGATCGAATTTGGAAATCTGATTACAAATGGGGAAGTTGTTAGCACCCCCATTTCACATGATAATGATATTGCAACCTTTTTATTCATTTTGGATAAAACTAGAGGTGATCGAGGTTATCATTAAAGAGAGCAATGAAAAACATGATAAAAAGTGATTTTTATGTCGGCGGACCTTTGGGACTGGAGATGACTGTGGCTTTCCCATAATATCCCTGAAGGTCCTAGTTTTTAGGTGTATTATGGTCCCAATCGCCTCAGGACATCCCATGGTGGATATCCATATTTAGCGGTTAGGACCGAAGCATAGGAAGAGAGAGATGAGAGAGAGAATTAATAGAGCAACATCAGATATTTAGGAAAGAGTGTTTATGTATCAACATTTATGAATAGATTAGGGAAAGCAACAATTATTGATATGGATATAACAGATAAAGTAATAATTATTGTTAAGTAGTCTATTAGTGTTAGAAGAAGTAGTTGGTGTCAGAGGAATGATCCTCTAATCAAATGTAGAAAATAAAAGGGACATGTAGTTGTTTCTCTAGCTTCAGGAGAGACAAGAGGAGCCTAGAATATGTTGGGTTGGGGGTCGACTTATAGGTGGATTTTAGGGTCCAAGGTTTCCAACTGGAAGATTATGGAAAAGGCAACGAATCGGGCCAATGCACGTGAAGGTAGTCTGCAGATTGAGGCATATCGCCATGTGTCACCAATGGATTTCTATGACATGCCAAATGGCCCGGGCTGGATAAAATCAATTTTCCTAATTTATGGATATTTTAGGAATGTTTTGTAGAAAATCACAGAAAAGGAGGATTTCAAATAAAAGTCAGATAAAATAATGAAGGAGAGAGAAAGACATTCATTTAGTATTATCCTTCATTATTATCCAAAAGATATATATTTTTGTGTGGATAAAGACAATTAAATTATCTGAGGGAGAATATTTAATTCAAGGTAATCCAACTAGGTAATTATGAAAAAGGGATTATAGAAAGCGGAATTGATGTGCAAATTGCACTTAAGTTCAAATAAAAGATTTTATTTGCAAAAAGCCCCAAACTGGGTTGAAGTGGGTGATAATAGGTGGATTAAATAGGCGGAAAATGTAGAAAAATATGGGAAAATGTGGAAAAAGGATAAAATGTGGAAAAATTGGATGAACTTCATCATTATCTAGAGAAGTAACATTTAAGCATAATTTTCTACTGTGGGAACAAAAATGGGGTGTCAATAGTTTGCCCCTCTCAAGGAAAGGTTCAAGATAAGAGTGAGAACCATATACTTGAGCCAAGTATGACCCCTATTTTGGGTCACCAAAGGACAAAAAGATTGGACTTATCGTGGATGTTCTGACAAACCTTGTGGAGGGTGAAAACAATGTGATGTCTTATTTTTTAATGATGAATTTGTGAGGAAAATATTGGGCATAAATGATTTATCTAGAGAAAGGGCATCCTATCACTTAGGCAGTTTTCTATGTCTGACCAATCATTCATTCCCCTAGATTTTTGATGAGCCTTAAGAGGTTTATCATCTACAAAAAGTGACTCTCATCATTGCTTTCGTTCTTAAAACCAATGTATGTCTGATTCTCTGACTAACTCATGCCTTAGTGAGAAAAGGTGTATGTGAAAAAGTGAGTAGGATTTGTGGTTTGTCAAAGATATTAAAATCATTGAAAATCATGGTAACTGCTAGAATAGTAAGATCTTGAGAAGTAGTCATCAACGTTCTTCTATTTCTATGCATTAGGTTTCAATTTTTTCTTATTTTTAGATGGAGGAGTGCACCAAATTAGGGTTAGTACCATGACCCTAAAAAGGTAAAATTTGATGAGTTTTCCTATGTGAAAGTAGGGGTTAGATTGCTCGAGATTGGACATTGGGGTGTCAGACAAATTCCCAATTATGGTGACCTTTATGACCATTGACTGTGTTGGTCAATCGTCTGCTCCTTAAAACTTGTGTGATCTCATAGGATAAAGTTCACAGGAAGAGTTTTAAAAAACTTGAGATCAAGTATCAGGTGATCCTCTCGCATTAGGTAGCCTCCATGATGTGTTCCTCCATTGGTTCATCATTTGTCCCTTAGATTATTGAGGAATGATTATACTCGACTTTATAGTTCTTACTTGATTTGATTCACCCTCTTTTGAACTATATCTCCAATGAGAAATGATTGTCAAATATAGAAATGATAGCATACGAGATCATCTAAAATCTCCTACTAGATGTAGGAATTGGAAATATCGATATATGTTTAGGACCTGATTGGTGTAATCTTAGGTCATGACCTTGGATCTTGAAAGATTTGGAAGCATGAATGCATGATTGGTTTAAATTTAGGTCATGATCTAGAACCATAGATTGATTTGAAGATGAAGGCATGAATACTTCAGCTTTAGTTCATGATCTAGGACCATAGTTTGGAGTATCAAACATATATCAAGATATAGAGCGTCTTCAGTTTTCAAACAATGTTGAAGATACATAGGTTTGGGCATTAGACAAATTTCTGAATGTAAGGTGGCCTCAATGACCAATGATTGTATCAGTAATTTATCTAATGTTTAAAGAATAGAATAGTTCTCCAAAGAGTTCTAGGTGGCTTGTGAGGATCTTACAAAGCATCATCTTAGTTGTTTTAGATCATTGAACGTGCTCAAGATGAATGATATTAGGAACCAAAAAAATATCCCGGGTTAAGGTGGCCTTCACAGCCAGTAACTATAGTAGGTTAATCATCTGTTCCACAGGGAAGTCACAATTATCTATAGGATAAAGCTCACAGGAAGTCTCCTAAAAAATATAAGATTGGACATCACGTGATTATCCAACATTAAGGGGGCCTCCACAATTTTTCCCTTCACTGGACTATTGTCTATCCCCCAGAGTGTTGATGAGTGATTACCGCTGACTCTCTAGTTCTCACTTGATTCGACCAACCCTTCTTTGAACTACATCCTCACTAGGAATGGTTTGTTCTTGAAGTGATATTGAGTAAAATTAGATTTGATGATATAAGACTCTTATTAAAGTCTTATATAAATGATCGACAGATATGTAAATGGAAGCATATGATCATTTGAAAGTTCCTACCATATGTAGGAATCAATATAGTATTACTATTCCATTTGAAGAGTTCTAGGTTGCTTGTTAGGACCTTTAAAAGCATAGTCTCAACTGATGTAGATCTACAAGAGTGCTCAAGATGGATACATTGGGTATCATACATGTTTCTAGATTTAAGGTGACCTTCATGGCCAACAACTGTATTGGTCATTTGTCTAATCCTTGCATCATCTTCCTATATAAAAAGATTGATAATTTTGATGAGATGGGCTCCATGCAAGTTTCTTGATTTAAGAGAGGCCTTCATGACCATTGAATGTATCGATCAATTATTTGTTCCTCAAAGCCTTTCTTGTTTTCCAAAAGTGCTCATATAGATAATGTAAGTAACCATACAAGCTTCCATATTTATGGTGGCCTTTATGACCAATGACTGTATCTAACAACTATCTACTCCCTAGAGCATCTATTGAATACAAGATGGTTCAACATGATAAGAGAGAGATTTTCCTACTGCATGTAGGACTTTGATTGAGGTGCCTATCTATTGATAGGTCTTTCATCAAGACTGACCACACAAATGTAGGGCTTCGTCAGGTGTGCCTACTTGAATGTAGGGCTTGAATTGAAGAAGACATCTATTCAGGATAGGGCCTGAGTGTGGGTTCCTATTTAGGATATCATGAAGAATACCTATTCATATCAGGAAGCACCATATTTGTCAGAGTTAGTTGATGTATGCCTATTTGGAATAGGTCTTAAGCGTAGATTCCTATATGAGTATAGGAATTGGATAAAGGCACCTACTAAGTGTTGGTCTTATACTGAAGGAAAATGCCTATTCTAAATAGGGTTTGATAAGGGTGCCTACTGGATGTAGGGCTTAGACTAGAGGAAATTCCTATTCGGTATAGGCTTGGGACAAAGGTGCCTACTGGATGTAGGCCTTAGTGGAGGAAATATGTATTACATATAGGGCTTGAGGAGATGCCTATCTGAATGTTGGATTCAGAATGCCTTCTCAGGACAATGGCTACCAGATGTAGGGCTTTATTGGGAGTGCCTATATGGAATAGGGCTTGAGGTGATGCCTACATGAATGTAGGTCTTTAACAAAGGGAGCTGCCTACTCAAGATAGGGATTTCAGAAGAGGGTATGCCTACTTATGTTAGGGCTGGCAAGAATGGACGTATCGATGTACAAACATGGATTGTGAAATTTTGAATTTGAGTAGTATAGACCACAATCCAAGATTTAGGGTCTAGATGATATTTAGGCCTCGGGGGTACTCAAGAGATTAATTTGTAAGTGCCTACACGGTTTAGGTATTATATTGTGTGGATGCATACCTGAACGTAGGTCTTTGAGATATGAAGTGCCTATTCTGGATAGGAGTTGAGAATAGGGGTGCTTGCTAATGATAGAGCTTAAGTGTAGGTGCCTACATGAGCTTATGGCTTTTTAGTTAGAAAGGAAGGTGCCTATTTATGATAGGGCTTGTGGTACAATTTAAGGTCTTTGTTCAGGACCCAAAGAGATTGGTAGATAAAGGACATGATTGGTCTAATTTTAGGTCATGGTCTAGGACCCAAAAAAAGGTTTAAAAATGTGATCACGGGTTTGGTTCAGTATTAGGTCATGATCCATGAGCATAAAAGGATTTTGAAGTGTAAATCACTTGGTTGGTCCAGTTTTAGGTCATAGTCCAAGACCCAAAAGAGATTGGAAGTTAAGTTTGTGATTGGTTCAATTTTAAGTCATGGTCCAGGACCCAAAAAATATTCAAAACGACCATCTGGATAAGTGGTCACAATTGAGGATGACTAGAAGAGTGTAGGACTTTTACATTGAGCCAAAAGACCAGGAAAGTGTGCTTCCACCAATCACATGGTTGATGAGTACAAAACATGATTTATCTGTGAAGTTTGATGCATGTTGTATTGACACTTGAACTCCTCAACTTCAATTATTCTAAAGGGATGGAATCTCATTGCAAAAGATTTCATGATGGTAACGATCTAGAATCAAGGCCCAACATATCATTCAATCTACTTTGGTGATGTGGCCTTAATGTTGCATTTTTGACAGGTCTCCGGTGGGCCTATGCAAACTAATCAGTGCATCTTTCTTAGAAGGTAGATGCTTGAAGTTACTATGTGGATGTCATCAATAGAGGTTGTATCATGTTGGCTCTACTGTGAGAGAAATGTTTTGAGGAGACATGAGCTCATTGTATTTGTGTTGTATTTCTATAGGGTCTTTGGACCAGATGTCCCTTGATGATTTGACAACTATTGCATACGGAGCATGCCATGTGAGGCCATACTAACTAATAAGTGGTAACCCTCGTTCATGGGTTGTAGGTATATCTTGGAGAGTAGGTAAGGTTTAAGTATCTCGAGAGATGATGCACATTGTCTAACCCTTTCTTTGAAGACGTATGCAAGCTTAACTGGATATGGAGTTAAGTCAAACTTTATCTCTATACTGAGCAACTCATCCTATCATTTAATGTCTGCAAACTTCTACCAACGGTTATTTGATGGACTCTATTGGTGGAGATATGTCATGATTGTTAAAAGAGACCTTCTTGATGTAAAAATACTCTATGATACTAACACAAAGTGAGACACTATCATATAAGATTTCCCTTCTTATTCATATTTTTTGAGTCAAGGGATTATCATGATTTGAATTATGGTGGAAGAAATTTTCCCTATTGTTTTGTTGCAAAGGTTTTAATGCTTCTTTGGGCATTAATGCAATCATGTTAGCTAGTAAGAAGTTGTTTTTGAGGTTGATTTTTTATTCAATTTTATATTTAATATAACATGGTTTGTGAATTTTTATGTTGCTATTTACCATGGAATATGTTAGGATATGACCCTTGGAGGGTTTTTCTTTTGTTGTTTGTTTGTTTTGTTTGGGATTAGACCACTAGTCAACATTCATGTATTCTAGACTGAGACCCCTTTGATGAGTTGGTGGTAACCCATGTTAGTCACGCCTATCATGAGATGCAAGGGATGGTCATATAATCATTGTATATCATTTGATGGCAAATGACAACTACCCTACTCACCTTACTTTCTACTTTCTAGAACTAGTTTAAGGTGATTTGATACCCAAGCATATTAAGGTTGCCCAAAGTGTTCTATGAATTGGTTGGTTTTGCACTCCGGATGATCATAAGCAGATACCATTAGGGAAGGTTTGTTTAGGGTGGATTTGATGCTCCACTGGCTCTTGATTTCATGCTTGTACGACTTAAGTTGTGCCAAGTAGAAAGTATTTGAGCGGTGATTCCCTACCCAGGTGGATGAAGGATCCAAGTGTTAGAGACACCCCTATGGGCTCTATTCTCGACATTTCCTGGTGTATTGAATGTGTCACAACCATGTATCCACATTGTCAGGTGTCCTTTGGGCTTAGTTGTTTGTATTTGATCATGTTGCATTTAAGTCCATGGGCATTGATGCTTAGAACCTTAGGATGGGAGTTTCAGTTCTAGTGATCCTTGATGTCATGCTTAATAATCAATTCACGAAAGCATATGTCCAAGTTTGGGTGCCCTTTGGGCTTCACAATTGATGTATATTTGGTTAATTCTTTGACATTGTGGACATTGATGCTCAGAGCCTTAGGATGGGAACTTGAATTGTAGATTAGTGGGAGTTTCCTAGCGAAGGTGTCCCGGTTATGGTTCCCAAGATGGATCATCATGGAAGATGGTGTGACATGGACAATGCCACAAGGGAATCAAATCTACTTATCATCTAATCCACCTTTTTTTCATGCCTTGTGAGTAGGGTTGTTTTCATATTTAGACATTAAAATTCATGTAGGGAGTGACCCCTAAATTTGTTTTATGTGCGTCCTAACTTTGTAAGTTTGTTCCAACTCATATCTGCAGTGCTCAGTTGAAAAAGAACTAGAAGAGGGTATTTTTTAATTTTGAAATGTGGTGTCTTCTTGAAATTTTAGCTTTAGATGATTTTATTGATTGAGTGATTTTTATGGGTGAAATTAGGTTTGGGAACCATCGAGGCCTCAAGATAATGGCCATGCTCTTTCCATCCTAGGTCTATGGTACTACTTTGACTCTTCCACTTTAGGGTGCACAGGGGATGCATCATGGCACTGAAGTAGATTAAATGGATTTTTTTATTGATTTTAATGGTTTTTTGTTCAGTTTGACTTTTTGCTTTTTTCATTTTCAAATGTTTATTTTTTTCATTTTGAAATTTTGATTTTTCTGAAATTTTGATTTTTCTGAAAATTTTCTTTTCTAATTTGATGATTTGTTAGAGAGAAAAAAACGATTAGATAGATCTTTCATGATCCCTAAATGCTTTGGGGCTCATGACAGTTGTGTTTCTTGGGGCTCTTTGGTAGAGCTTTGGCTTGAGTGGATGCTCAATCAACTTTGCAACTACATCGGATGGTGTCTTCCCGCTATGCTATAGCTTGAGCATGGATTCAATCAATTATGTGGTTGTACATGGTTCTTTGACGACATGCTCTATACTGACTTCTATAAGGGCATCCACTTGGACCAAACTTGCAGTCGATAAGGCTTTAAATGCAGTGCCTAAGGGCTATACATGTGTGTGTTTTGTGTCCTGAGATGCGGTAGAAGTCATAGTGAACATTAGGATTGTAGATCTTTGGCAGAGGATTTCAAGGTTCATTTATGGCTGGAAATTTCACAAGATGCTTTAGCAAATGGAGAATGCTACTGAGAGAGGTCCCTAAGGGTGTGAACCTTCTCTTTGGATTTTGTGTTGGTATCTCCACTTTGACAACCCATGGGAGCAATATTCACTTCTAGAGTTGTATCTTCTTTTATCATGCTTTGGAAATAAGGCTTTATGATCTTCTCTTGCTGAACTATGAAAGTGTTGAATTTTTCTATCTTGACCTCTAGATCTCCCAACTTCTGCATGATTTTTGTCAAACTATGATCAACAATGTGTTGGATATTTGAGAAGACTGCAACTGTCAATGTTGTGATCAAACTTGGATGAGGTGTGTACCCATATGAACCTAGATCTATAGGAAAGTTCCAAGTGGTGGTGGAGGTTACATTATGAGATTGACTGCATAAGGCATCTTCTTCAACACTAGAATTGTAGTATTCTAAGCTTTCTTAGATTTTGGCCTTCTGCCTTGATTAGCAATGACTTTTGGTTATTCACTGGATTCCTCTGTCTGGTCATCTGCTTGGTTGTTCTGTGGACTAAATGCATGTGTCATAGATTTTGGTAAGGTATGCTTGTAGATCCAACTATATGATGATTGACATGGCATAATTACCTAAAAGGATTTGATTAATAATAACATACATAAAAGGCAAGCTTCCAATTCATCTATTTCACTCAGTTATGAGATAATGAGGATACATAGTGAATGTCTAGAGAATTATATTACTCAATGATGTATGTTGTCAAGTTACTAACCTAGTGGATGAGATCATACAAATGTTAAGAGTACACATACATATTCTCATTATGTCCCTGATTGTTTGTTATTGTGGAAGGTTGATAGACAACAATAACACATAAGATCAGAGTGTGAGTTGGTTGATGACTAAATCTCATTAGTCATGATATGGCAATATCAAACCAAGCACATAGATACATGTTAGGGAACAATGTATCAGACAGACCCACCTTGAGAGTGACACATGGTTGTTGTGGTCACAGTCATTTGTCATAGTGAAGGTGGTGATTGTGATTCTTAGACCTAAAATCACTACACTGGTCACATGTCATTAGGTACACTTTGACATCATCAAACACGGTCCTGAAACATGGGTTGTTATAATAGTGATGATTGGGTGACTTTGACACATGGGGATAGACTTTGAGTGATAGATATGGGATTTATCCCTCCTAATGGAGTATGATATCCTGGCCACTTGATAAGTGAGATAGAGAAATGCATGCACATGCACATGTGAATCAATATATGATATGGAGGTCACATTATCTTAGACAGTCTTCTCTTAGTTCAAGAAACATGGATTAAACATTGAGAGGATGACCAACCATGCCTCGAGTTCATTCTGGATATCAGAGACAAAGGATTTATACAATCACTGCAACACCTTACATAGATTGTAGGTTCAAGTTGTTCTCCAACTTTCCATTTCACTTGGATATCATTGATGTGCGACTAGGCACCACTCTCTACTTATGATGTCATAATCTAGTTATGGACACTCACTGCAACATGATATGGGACCTATAGGGTGACACACATAGGAACTCATCAAGAAGAGGAGTTTGATCTTGATCGACAATTGAATTGATTACTAAAGTATTTGGGTATTCAATTCATGCAACTGATCGCTCGATTGACTGACTAGGTCTGCCAAATGACCATCTCACTAAGTGAGATGTCTGTTTTGGCAGCCATACAAGCGTCTCAAGTGTTGAGATGGCCGCTTGGGGGTTAGGGTGATCTAAGTTCAAATTGGCTTAGTTCTTCCCTTGAACCAACTGACTCAATGTGATTGAACCGACCGGTTCAACTCCCTCACCAAGCAGCCATTTGGGTGAGTGAGATGGGAATCTCACTTGGGTGAGACAGTCCCGATTGGGGCCTAACAAAGGTTCAATATGTTTCCCGAATAGTTTTTATGGCATAAACTTGGAAAGCAAGTAAAATTAATATGTATATTAATTGGAATCAAAATTGCCAAATTCTTGTGCGATTGAGAAATTGCCAAACAGCGGTTTGGCAGTGCGATACGACTGTCTCTCACACCAGATGACCATATGGGTGTTTGAAATGGCCATTTCTACCATTTCATGTTGTAAAAGTTCAAGCTCTTTTGGTCCTTACCACTCTCGCACATTCCCATACAAATTGGGAACCTTGACCCCAACCCCACCTATAAAAGGAGGGGTACTGGGGGCTTCCCAAGATACAACACAAACAATTGAGAATTAGTTCTTGTGACAACTATTGTCCTCTCTATTTGTGTTAACCAAGAGAGCCCAGGCAAGTCCTATCCAACAGGGGGGATAAACAGCAGGAGAGAACAACTAATAGTTGTCATTGTGGGAGAGCAGGTTGGTGACTAGTACACCGACGGGAGGGACAACTCCTTCCTGTACGTTCTTGGTGAACGATAGGAGTTCTAGTTGGTCCATGTGGAATACTCTAGAGGCAGGAGTCCTTTGATTGTTTCTTGGAGAGTAAAAGCAACCTACAGTCCATAGCGAGACAACTGGAGTCACTATAGAGGTTGTGCAGATAGTTGTTCATGGTGAAGACCAGGAGCTGCACAACCATTATAACGACCCCGCCTCCCAATAACCCCCAATTAAGGGAGACCAAGAGGTCAGAGTCATTATCCCGATTTCCGGATCAAAGGTTCGACAAATAATCTATAATAATTATCAAATTCTACTAAACTAAACTGAAATGTTGTAATAAAAATTAACTTCACATACCTTTTTCAAAAACTTGGACATCTACTTCTATCCACATCCGGAGTCTATTCTAACTAATCCTCCTTTGCACTTTAATTGTCATTTAATTCCACATATACCCCTAGATTGTTTATTCTTTTCACTTGTACATAACGTCGACAAACAAAACGTCAGTCATCATAAATGAATTATGATGGTATGTGAGGGAAACAATAATCGTGCAATTAATAGTAACAACATATTGCAGTCAATTATGATTTAATAAACAACTTTACATTTTAAGCATAACTGTTCAATCCATACATACCCTAGTCTCTGCATTGTCCCTACAGTGGACCTGGATGCTACCTTCCTCATGGTAGATCCCCATTAAACCCCACATGATCCTAACTAACAGGTAGATCAATATCTAGGGTTGAGTTGCATGGTACTACCCATAGGTATCCCAATCCCTAACTCATGGTGGATAAAGAGTCACATGGAACTACCCATAGGTAGCCCAATCCCTAACTCTTAATAACCTGATGGTCCCACTTAACAAGTAGACCCTTTACCAGGTTACCCTTTTCATCATTAGCAAAGCCACAGAGGAGGACCAGGATCTGAGCCAGTCATGTATGCATACTTATGGTGATAGTCATAGTCACTTTATAGTTGCATGAAATAAAAGTCATCCAAGCAGTTATTTTTAGGCAACCGATAAAACAATCGGGAATTGTCATGAAACTAAAGTGATTATCCATAAGCGTAACCACATACCTGTTAGGCTGATTTGAGACAGAATAATCCAATCAATCAAGAATTCCAAACAGGCAAGCAAGCACATTATGAGATCCTGAAATATGCATACAATTTCCTATTATTAATCATACCGTAAAGATCTATTAAACTTAGCTTGCTTCCTAGGGTTTCTAATCCACTTTTAGGGTTTCCATTGTAATTAGGGTTTCCCTTCATCTCTTACTATTTTAAACCCTAATTTTATACAAACCCTAATTATCTCATCTATTCATCATGAAACATATAACCCTGATATCAGAAAAAAGCATAATTAACCATCAATTAAGTTCATTAAGCCTCTTTTACATTAAAGCTACCATTTTTATCCTTTTAATCCATGACAAGATCATTATGCTCATTTATCATCAATTCATAGTTCATTATGGTCTAATTCACATATGAACTCTATTTGTCATTAATTCTACCTTTATCCATTAGAAAACCCTAATTACTACATTAAGAGTATTTATCCACAATTAGGAACTTTTATACTTGAAATAGCTTGGAATTATCATATCTCAACTTTATTCATGATTTTGAATAATTAAAACCATTATGAGTCACATTCACTAATATTAGGGTTTCAAGGCCCATTAAAGCATATTTATGCACATGAAACTCTAAATTAAACCAGTTACGTGCAAAGTTCATCCTTTTTGCTCTTAATGTACCTTTTTACAATTAATAGGTTAATATCAACTTTAATCATCCACTAAACCCTACTAAATACATTAATCATCTCAAAATAGGGTTTCTTAATCATTAATTCATTAAAGTTGATAACTTCCATTACTTTTCGAATTGCAAGCAGAAAAAAGGCTTCAATTATATTTTTATTGCATTTCTCGAGTTCTTCTGAGAAAAATTCATATATTATGTGTATCCATCCGATCTACCGTTCATTAGATTTGAATTTTGCAAGAATTACCTTTTTGGACCAATCAGAAGCTGCCACGTTGCCTCATTCATGCAACGTTGCCCAGCGGGTTTGAAAACATAATGGATTGACAAAACTACCCTCAGTTAAGTTGTTAGCGCTTTATACCCCGGAGGGGTAAAACGGTCCAACTCCACCCCTTCCCCTTCTACCTCGCGAAACCCTAAGGCTGCCGCCTGCAGCGGCTTGGGGGAGGGTTTCCTCCCTCCATCCTTGGCTCCTCGGCACCCTCGAAGGTCCTACTGCCTCCGCCACCTTCCGCTGCACCTCTCCGTCATGGCCAGACCCTCAGGTCGTGGCCAGGGTGGTCAGATCAGGATGGGCGATCTGCAACCCGTGACCAGCACAGTAGCCATGTTGCGGCCGTTGTGCTCGAGCTGAGGCATGAGGGTGATGGCTGTGCTTCTCCCTGACAACGTGCGACATCCCTCTTCCACCATGATGGCTCCATGGTTCCTCGCTGTCCCAGGGGAAGCACGATACTCATGACTAGGGTTGAAAGAAGAAGACAAAGGAGAAGAGGAAGAGAGATACTTGGGATTTCTCTTGAACTCGAGCCAGGGGCTCTACCCCTTATATAGGGGAGGGTATCCACGCCCTAAGGTGTTCGTCCACAAGTCAAATAGTTCTTTTCCTAATAGGAACCCAAGTTCCTTCATTAGGAAGCAAGATTCTCTCTCCTAATTATCTTCTTAAATATACTTTGTTCTTTAGATATTAGGAATTCGAAATTCCTCTCACTTATTCTCTTTATTGCTTGACTTTTAACCCATAGGCACGAAATTCTATTTTCATTTAGTAGAAAATACTTCCTTTTTAGCAATGCCACCAAAATCATTAATTATGCATCACATTATCCTCTTATTTTGCATTATTGATATGTTATCTTACTTTTTCTTAATTGGGGCTCCTTGGACCCCAAGAAACTCTAATATTTCGAAATCCTTTTTAGTGGATACTTTTTATCCTTCTAGATGCATCTATATTCATTATTTCTCATTATCTTGTTTATTTCTTATTAAAATATCTTTTTTTGAGGATGTCTCTTTATCTTTCTTTTTATTTTCCTCATTGGAATTCCATTTAACATTAGGAATCCTTTGGATATGAAATTCCACCAATGATAACTCAATTATACCTCTTTCCACTTATTTTCTGCATTTTATCATTGTTTTCAATTTCTTTCTTAATAAAGAAAATTTTAATTGATCTTTCTTTTCTTGTTGCATTATCTTTGCAACTTTGGACTCCTTGGAACCCAAGAGGCACGAAATCCAACTTTGGATTATATTCTTTTTCCTTCTAGAGGTTTCTACATTTTTCTTTTCTCCATTTCTTATTAATAATGGAGTTTCTTTTGTCTTTTCCTTATTATTGGGCCCAATAGCCAATAAAGCCCACAAAACAACCAACAAGTCTATTGTAAATGAAACTCATTTATTCAAGACAAATTATTACTTGTTCCAATATCTTTAATATGAGAAATTACATTTCTCACCAAATGAACCCAAAAGTTGGGGTTGTAACAACTATCGTCCAAAAGTAACTGGTCAACAGTTACAAAGAAGCAAGTTTTGTCACTAGACTTTCGCTAGGACTAGGTACAACTCACTAAAACCATCCTTCCTAATTCATAGTAGTTGACACGATCTTGCTGTATTGGGAAATACATATAGATAAAATTTTATTTCCGCTGCTATACTTTGTGCCCATATTTCCAAATAGTGGTATCAGAGCCATGTCAATTTACTATATTTTATGATAATGGACATAATCAAAATTTTGTTTTTATTGTTTATTTATTGCATATGTTGTGAATATTTAAACTTCTCTCTTATGTGTATCTGATCAAAGACCACATAATCCCAAACTAATATTATATATATATATATATATACATATATATATATATATATATAATTTACATGTGTCACCCCAAAAGCAATTTTGATGGTGGATGTGTAGCGTGGTTATGGCCTAAGCCCTATATCTGTGTGTGGTTGTATGGTCTGGTTCCTATTTATCTTGGTCTACATACTGATCCTCTACCTCTCTCTTCCCAGTGTAAAGTTAATACTTTCCTCCTTTTCTCCCCTTGTATGTAACTTGAGGTTTCTCTTATTCAATGTAATAAAGAAGCAATAAGATAGTTTCTTTTCATGCAACAACATTGAAGAGGTTCATTGCCAGTTGAGACGACCGAATGTCTGGAGGTCCATCTGGAAGACCATAGAGGACAGAGTGATGGAACCATATGACCTCTTGATGGATCCAACTGACCGTTTGTAAGGAGTCCAAACATCAGTTGGATAGGAGGCTAGATGTCTGTCCCTTTTAGGCCCAGCCAACTGCTTGAAAGGAGTCCAAACATCAGTTGGATAAGAGGACTAACCAACTGGACAAGAGGCGAGACATCGATCAAGGGTTGAACCGATCTACCCAGATTGACAAGTACATATCTACACCAACCATAGGTTCATACATGTGATGTGATGATTGACCTAGGTGGTAGTAATTCTTTATGGCTGCGATAAAATTACAAGTAGACATGGCCATAACCATCACCTTTTGTTTTATATTGCATGTTTACGTTGTGCGATACAACATGTATATGATACATACTATATACATGGTAATTGGATACAATATGTATATATATGATATATATATATATATGTGTGTATATATATATATGATATATATATATATATATCCCTCAATCAAACATATTAAGTCTCAGATGCTTTCAAATAGCAATACACATGAAAAATTTGTTCGACTAAGCATAGGTTAAGCCTCCGTGTGGTGCACTATCTACCTTGTGGAAGTGTGATGGTAATAATGTAGGTTCCTCCTTTGCGAGGTGCATTATTATCATATTGGCTATCAGGCCAGGCTTAATTAGTGATTCTCTGAGTGTCTAGGCCCAAAGGCATAAAGATGATTATGGCAAAGAGTTGCGCATATTGTCTATGTAGAATTGCATATGATGCAATTAGAAAAAGTTGCCTACTTTGATGATTAACTATGTATTGCAGTGTTGATCAGGTCACAATTGAATTATCTTGGATCTGGCACATTAGAAAATTGTACGCTGCAATTTTCAAAATTGATACTTGAGGGTTATCAATTTGAACAAAATAATGAGAACCATAATTAATTAAAGACCTAATTATTATTGCCCAAATTTTAATCAAATCAAATCAAATCAAAATGAGTTTTGACAAAATTACAAATTCTTTTGTAGAACCAAATGACAACAACAAACAATTACTTTTCTCTACGATTGTTATTTGATAAGGACAAACTTACTGGGAAGAACTTCTACAACTAGTTTAGGATGTTGAGAATTGTTCTCACATAGGATCTCAAACTCTATGTCCTGGATATGCCAGAACTAAAGGAACCACCTCAAAATGCTCCAAGGGATGATAAGGATGCTTACAAGAAGCAAACTGAAGATGTTGTGGATGTCAAGTGTCTGATGCTTTGTTCAATGAATCATCAGTTTTAAAGGCAACATGAGAACATGGGAGTGATTGAGATGGTCACACATCTCAAGAACATATATGAAGATCATGCAAGACAAGAGAGATTCAATGTCTCCAAGGCACTATTCAATTGTAATATGGCATAAGGAGATCCAATTGGTCCTCATGTGCTCAAGATGATTGGGTATGTGGAGAACTTGACTAGACTGGGATTCCCCTTGGTCTAAGAGTTGTCCACTGACATGATTCTACAGTCTTTTCCAGAGTCATATAGGCAGTTTTTCATGAACTACAATATGAACGACTTTGACAAACCGTTGACAGAGTTGTTGGGCATGTTGAGAACAACTAAGACACAAATGAGGAAAGACAAGCCCAAGTCTGTGATGATGATCAACAAGACTAAGGGAAAGTGTAAATGCAAAGGCAAAGTTAAGAAAGGTCATAAAGCTAGACAGAAGCCCAACTCTTCAGATCTCAAGGAAAAAGGTGGAGTAAAGAAACAAAGAGTTAATTGTCACCATTATCACTGGCCTGAACATTGGAAAAGAAATTGCCCACTCTGGTTAGAGGAACTAAAGAAGAAGAAGGAAGGAACTAAGGCCTCTGCTTCAGGTATAAACATTATAAGATAAATTTGATTACTTCTTCATGTGGTATGTGATACCAAACAGAGATCTAACATAATGATGTGCAGAATCTGAAAAGAAGTAAAGGCCTTCATGGAAGGACAAAGATGGACAAGGTGGATCAAGTGTTAAGGAAGCCATAGTCTACATTTAAATTTATCTTAGCCCAATGGGCATGTAATAGAGTTGCTAGAACTACTATTTCATTATGCCATCATAATAGAAACATTTTCTTCATGCATCTTGTATGGACAAGGATGATTATCAATAAAGAGTTGTTAGATGCTTCTATTTCAAAGATATGATCTTGCATGGCCCTAAAACATCTTGTGATATTTATGTGAAATGATCCAAATATGTATAATGTTTATACCAAAGGATTATAATTGGTAACTCAATACTAACATTAGCATTAGTCATCTTGTACGAATATGAGAGTTGCATGCCTAGAAAACATTTTGATGTTGATCTAAATTCCCTTGGTTATTGAACATAAGGAAACATGCAAATCTTATTTATACATAAATATGACATGACATCATTCACTAGATGTAGTGGGAGGATAAGACTTCCAGTAGACCTCATACATATGATGCATGAAGATCTTATGGAATGAATGATATAGATAATTAACTAATACTTCATTATCATTTACTGGTAGTATGATGATTTGTAGCAAATGAAATGAAAGCATTAATCTCTTGAAAGTGTTCAAAGAGATTATAAATGAAGTGTGACATTGATGAAAATATTAAGATACGTTGATATGATCAAATGTTGAAATACTTTATATTAATACCTTGAGTACCTTTAGGAAAGAACTGTGATAATGTATCACAAGACAATATGTTTGAACATGATGATGTATCAAAATGAAGGATTTATACCATGATGAGTCATGATATAATTATCAATTAAATCTAATCTTCTTATACCCTCATAAATATATATATATATATATATATATATATATTTCTAAATCATGTACCATCTAAATGGTTTGTAAGACGTAATATATGGTATGATTTGGTCATGTCCCAATAGGTCTAAAGGATTGAACCCACCTTGATTTCTTGAGAAGGTTTATCCCTAAACCATGATAGTTGAACATTATTGTTAACCTCAATCCAATAAAAAAATTGTTTGTTTAATAGGATAATAAAGTTCTTAAAGATTCAGTGGGAGTAAAAGTAATACTCAAAGTGTTTGAGGTCAACAAAGAGGTGCAATGAGAACAATGAGAGTCACAACTTGTTGTGGAATCTTAGGTTCATCATATAACTCAGAACAAAATATTTCTAGTAGAACACACCTGAGATTGGAGGATTGTGAATCCAACAATTTAGATGGATTGGTCATACATGATGAGCCAACTAGTCAACTAGAAGCTATTTTTGAGATATATGGAATCCATGTATGATAACAAGGTAGGACCTTGATAGATCCACCCAAAATGGTAATACATTAAGGGTGCAATAGGATCTTATAGAAAAGACCTACATGGATAACATAAAGGACGAATTGGTTGAGTAGTCTTTCAAGTCAAGTTCAAGTTGTTGAACATGATAGAAATGTCTTTACCAATTGTCATGCTTGTTGTTGTAGTTATAATGGACTATGATATTTTGCATATGAAGATGGAAACCGGATTCCTTAAGGGAAAACATTAGAGGGTGTGTATCTGACACAACCTAAAAGGTTTCATAACTTCATGAATGCAAATTAAGTCTATAAACTACAAAGTTCAATCTAGGATTGAAACAAGCACCTTAGAGATGGGATCTTATGACTTGATAAGACAGCCACAGATTTTGACTTAAATCAAGACAAAATATGAAATCTGTGTTTACAAAAGATTTAGTGGAAGCATATATGAATATTGCACAGGAGATGAGGAAATACATCTCAATATTCTGAATATTGAGAACTGGCATGAAAAACACCTTCAGCAATGAAGGATTAAGTGAAACATCTTATGAGATAAGGATGAAGACCTATGATATAGTTCTTGAATGTTTCACAATGGAAGTTTACGCACATACTATAACGAACTGAAACTTGGAAGTTTTCTCTTTTTGGCCCCCTATCTAAGATTTTCCTTTCTTTTCTATCATTTTTGGCTTTGATGTTCAATTTATGGAAATAATCGTGATTTGGGGTGAATTTGATCACCATTTATGCCAACATATGGGTTTATGCACAAATACCTTAGTGAAAGTTTACTTAAGGTTTTAATATGCAAAGTTACCACTTATGTGACATATTAATAAAAGGAATTCGTTCTAGATCATTCCTTAGCCTTTTAGTGAAAGGAAGAGAGAAATGAATGAATATTAATGCTTTAAACATGTTAATGTGATATTGAATTATTTAACATGTTAAATAATGGTAATATTGGATAATTGGCAAAAACTCATAAAAGGAAGACTAATTGGTTAAAAACAACTTGAGATTTGTTTTCTTTGGGTTTGGTTTGGCTTGGAGGCCAAGTTTCTTAATTTTGGGACAATAATAACTATCTCTCTTTTATTTTGAAAAGAAAAGGGTAAGTTTTCCTCAAAATATGAAATAAAATACTTAATGACTCCAAAAGTGGAAAATAATCTTAGATTCACATCTACACATTAAAAATGGCCTTTGGATGAATTTTCATGTGATATGGATAATATTTAATATACATGTGAAGTTAGGAGAGAGAAAGTGTGTAGAACCTTCAAAATATTAAATGAATGTACAAACAACTTCAACATGTAAAATTAATGGCAAATTCGTATCCAAGGCACTTAATGTGACTTGTGGGTGAAGTTCCATCAAATTTGGATAATCTTATAATCATTAATGATGGAATAATGAGAAAAAAGGATTTGATTTATTTAACATATCAAAAGTTCTCAAAAGGAAAATCTAATTACATATTTGGATTCCTCATATCAAAAACGGGTTGGGTTTCAAATTTCATTAAATCAGGATTCATTTGCACCCTCAGATGAAGAAAGAGAAAATATTAAATAATTGAGTTTTACACTTTAGTTGGAGTTGGTTTTGGCAATGACATTAAATGTCACACCTATCTGCTGATGCACGCACTTCCTCAGCCACTAGATGTTTTTATCCTATAGCTTGGAGATCCTCATCAACCTTGTGCCCGAAACAACAGGTGTCGTGGGTTTAGTGAAATTTTGATCACAATTTTCTCCCTCCACAGTTGATCTTTTTCTAAGATTTCTTCACCAACAGATTACAAATTTAATTCTACATCTAATGGTCTGTTATTTGTGTGATTTCATAGAGATATTAAGAAATGCCCAAATCTTGGGCAACACGTCTCTGTGGCCCCTTTCCTCCTTGCTGTTTCACACCTCCTCCTATATAAATACTCATACCTCGATCGTCCTTGGCCTCATTGCAAACTTCCTCTTATCTTAATTTCTCTTTGCTTGTGCTTTTGGATGTCAAAGAGCTTTGACTACTCTTGGATTTGCAGCGTTCATTGCTCTCTCCCCTCATCATTCTGGTTCAATTTCTTACTTCGATAGGTTCATGAGACTCATCTCTTTCTTTCCCGACTTTCATTTTTTTGAATCATCGAGCCTAGAATATTTGCCCACTCTCAGCCATGCAAGTAGCTTGCTTCTTGCCAGCAATGGCGCAGGCCAAGGTACGTGACAATCCCCCAGGTCTAATGACCATTTCGCCCTTGTTTCTTCCCTTCTATTCTCTCTATTTTCGCACAAGGGTATTAGCGTCATTTGGTTTGTTTTAGTTTTTCTTTGATGCGCCATGACTGGGCATGGGACCGGCTGAGTTGTCCAGTGGCTATTGGGCAAACTCAACACGGCCCACCCCTCTCCCTCTCTCTCTTTGCCTCTCTCACAAGATAATGCTTATTTGGAATTTTTTGATTGGACGATATTAGAAAAAAAATATCTTTTGATAGGTTTGTCCATCAATTAAAAATCAATATGTTTTGGAATAAAAAAATTAAGGCCTATCTAATAAAAATACTTCCAAGGCTTGGCTTTGAGTTTTGTTGAAAGGTGTTTTCTAAAAATGATTAATATATAAAATCACCAAAAATACACTTTAATCATCATAACTCCAAAATAGACAAAATTATATGTTTTCTTAATCAGGATAACCTAATAAGATCAATGGTGATGTTTTTAGAGTGTAAATTTGAGTTTTGTTCAAAAAGTACAAAAGTTAGAATTTCTTTACATTAATGTATATGAAAAACCCTAATACATGATTATACATTGAAAATAGGAAAAGTGGACCTTGGACCCAAATAAAGTGCTGAAAGTGAGTAATAGAATTCAATATGAGAGGTATGTGCATCCTTACACCTTAGTTGGGAATATTTACAACCCTAACCTAATTTCCCTAATGAGGCAGTTATGAAACCCTAATCTCTCTTTGGATATTTCCTTTGATATATTTGCCTCAAAATTAGTTTTGTTATTTATTTCTTGGGTCTTGTACCCCACTATCATGTTTCTATTATTTGATGCTTATACTTGCAATAGTTCTTTAGTATGCTGATTTTATTAGACTATTTAACTAGTGTAGTGTTACTTTTGTACAACCACCCATAGATAGGGCATGTGAAAATTTGCCCAGGGGAATGTGTTACTCTCCCCAATATAAAATATTTGATAGGTGACTAGATTGTGTTACTCTCTCTCACCTATTTGGTTGAGGTACGGTAGGTGCCTCAACCCTACTTAGTTAAGGTAGTCAATATTAATCATGCATGCAAGCCTTTTATTATTTTTCTTATTATGACAAGCATCTATTTGATTATGCATCATACTTTTGACCATCTTCATCTTATGATGAAAACCTTAGCCTTACTTTCCATGTTATTTCTTATCTTTTGTCCTTGTTCATTATCTCTGACACATACCTTGCTTCTTTCTTTTACTGGGTGCTTTCCAAACCACCCAGGGTTTGATCAAGGTGTTGAGCAAGGCCTAGGATCAGAGTATTGTAACGAATTGAAACTTGGAGATTTTATCTTTTTGGCCCTCTTTCTAAGCTTTTCCTTTCTTTTCTATCCTTTTTTGCTTTGATGTTCAATTTAGGAAATAATAGTGGTTTGGGGTGAATTTGATCACCATTTATGCCAACATATGAGTTTATGCACAAATACCTCAGTGAAAGTTTACTTAAGGGTCTAATATGCAAATTTACCACTTATGTGACATATTAATAAAAGGAATTCATTCTAGATCATTCCTTAGCCTTTTGGTGCAAGGAAGAGAAAAATGAATGAATGTTAATGCTTTAAACATGTTAATGTGATATTGAATTATTTAACATGTTAAATAATGGTAATATTGGATAATTGACCAAAACTCATAAAAGGAGGACTAATTGGTTAAAAATAACTTGAGATTCATTCTCTTTGAGTTTGGTTTGGCTTGGATGCCAAGTTTCATAATTTTGGGATAATAACAAAATCTCTTTTATTTTGAAAAGAAAAGGTTAAATTTTCCTCAAAATTTGAAATAAAATACTTAATGACTCCAAAAGTGGAAAATAATATTTGATTCGTAATCTACACATTAAAAATAGTTTTTGGGTGAATTTTCACATGATTTGGATAATCTTTAATATACATGTAAAGTTAGGAGAGAGAAAGTGTGTAGAACCTTCAAAATATTAAATAAATGTACAAACAACTTCAACATGTAAAATTAATGGAAAATTCGTATCCAAGGCACTTAATTTGACTTGTGGGTGAAGTTTCATCAAAATTTTAGAATTTTATAATCATTAATGATGGAAGAAAGAGAAAATAGGATGTGATTTATTTAATACATCAAAAGTTCTCAAAAGGAAAAATCAAATTGTACATTCAGATCATATAAAAAATAGGTGGGTAGTCAAATTTCATTAAATTTGGGATTCGTTTGCACCCTCAAATGAAGAGAGAAAAAATATTAAATAATTCAGTTTAACATTTTAGTCGGAGTCAGTTTTGGCAATGACATTAAATGTCACGCCTATCCGCTAATGCACACACTTCCTCAATCGTTAGAATTTTGATCCCACAGCTCAGAGATCATCATCAGCCTTATGCTCAAAACAAGTGATGCGGGTATAGAGAAATTTTGATTGCAATTTTCTCCCTCCATAGTTGATCTTTTTCCAAGATTTCTTCGCCAACTGATTACAAATTAGATTCCACATCTAATGGTCAGTTATTTGTGCGATTTTGTTGAGAATTTAGGAAGTGCCCAAATCTTAGGAAACACATCTCCGTGGCCCGTTTCCTCCTTGCTATTTTGCACCTCCTCATCTATAAATACCCATACCCTAATTTTCATTGGCCTCATTGCGAACTTGCTCTTATCTTAATTTCGTCTTAGCTTGTGTGTTTGGACATCAAAGAGCTTCGGCTACTCTTGGATTTGCGGCGACCTTTGCTCTCTCCCCTCATCATCCTGGTTCAATTGCTCACTTTGATAGGTTCGTGAGACTCGTCTCTTTCTTTACTAGCTTTCATTTTCTCAAATCGTAGAGCCTAGAAGATTTACCCAATCTCGGCCATGCAAGTAGCTCGCTGCTTTCCAGCGATGGCGTAGGCCAAGATAGGGGACAATTGGGGCTGTAAATGGGTAGGGTAGGGTGCGAGTATGGTCATATCCATAACTGTAACCATTTAGTTAAGCAGGTATAGGTACGGTTACATACCCACTTGTTAAAAGCTATACTCGCACCATACCCATATATGTATAACCGCCGGATATATGGACGGATAATTGGGTATATGATTATGTTTAACTTGCTATAATAATACACCATAAACTTCAGGATACAAAAAACTACCACACTTAAATGGGTAGGTTATGGAGATATGTCATTCAAGGTGGAGAGGAGTGGAATGAGAGAATGACTTTATCACCTTCTTAATTTAATGAAATGTGCTTGTGTGGTTATGAAGGTGCATCAATGGATTGTTTATTATACTACTACAAGGTACTTATATTTATTAGATGTAAGCATTATGATATGGAGCATCACATGTTGATATAAATATTTACTATTATAATGTACTTATACTTGCTAGATGTGAGTCCTATAATATGCATCGTTACATTTCAATATAAATTGTTTATATAAAATATAATTAAATGGGTATATGGATATACAAGATATGGGTATATACATAACCATAACCTTACCATGTGAGAGGCGAGTACACGGGTATAACAGTAAGCGGTTATATGGTTATAAAAATGTATACCTATGACGGGTTTAGAGGGTATGATTTTGAGGATATGCGAGTATACCCATATCTATTTACAACCTTAGGGACAATCCCCTAGGTCTAATGATCGTTTTGCCCTCGTTTCTTCCCTACTATTCTCTCTATTTTCACGCAAGGGTATTAGAGTCATTTGGTTTGTTTTAGTTTTGCTTTGACACGCTATGACTGGGCTTGGGACCAGTTGAATTGGCCGGTGGCTATTGGGCCAAATCAATGCAACATGCCCCTCTCCCTCTCTCTTTTCGCCTCTTCCGCAAGATAATGCTTATTTGGAATATTTTGATTGGCCGATATTAGAAAAATCATATCTTTTGATTAGTTTGTCCAAAAAGTAAAAATAAATATGTTTTGGAATAAGAAAATTAAGGCATATCTAATAAAAATACTTCCAAGGCTTGGTTTTGATTTTTGTCGAAAGGTGTTTTCTGAAATTGGTTTTAGTATATAAAAATCACCAAAAATATACTTTAATCATCATAACTCCAAAATAGAAAAAATTATATGTTTTCTATATCAAGAGAATCTAATAAGATCAATGGTGATGTTTTCAGAGTCTAGATCAGAGCTTTATTCAAAAAGTCTAAAAGTTACGGTTTATTTACATTAATGTATATGAAAAACCCTAATACATGATTATACATTGAAAATAGGAAAAGTGGACCTTGGACTCAATTAAAGTGCTGAAAGTGAGTAATAAAATTCAACATGAGAGGTATGTGCATACTTACACCTTAGTTGGGAATATTTGCAGACCTAACCTAATTTCCCTAATGAGGCACTTATGAAACCCTAATCTCTCTTTTGATATTTCCTTTTCTATATTTGCCTCAAAATCAGTTTTGTTATTTATTTCTTGGGTCTTGTACCCCACTTCCATGTTTCTATTATTTGATGCTTTCACTTGCCATAGTTCTTTAGCATGTTGATTTTATTAGACTATTTGACTAGTGTAGTGGTACTTTTATACAACCACCCATAGATGGGGCATGTGTAAATTCGCCTAGGGGAATGTGTTACTCTCCCCAATATAAATTATTTGATAGATGACTGGAATGTTTTACTCTACCTCACCTATTTGGTTGAGGTCCAGTAGGTGCCTCAACCCTACTTGGTTAAGGTAGTCAACATTAATCATGCATGCAAGCCTTTTATTATTTTTCATGTTATGGCAAGCATAAATTTGATTATACCTCATACTTTTGACCATCGTCATCTTATGATAAATCTTAGCCTTACTTTCCATGTTATTTCTTATCTTAAGTCCATGTTCATTATCGCTAACACATACCTTGCTTCTTTCTTTTGCTGGGTACTTTCCCAACCATCCATGGTTTGATCAAGGTGTTGAGAAAGGCCTAGGATTAGAGTGTGTAACAGGAGCGTGGAGGACCGGCTTAGGAATAGGATAAGGAGTACATGGCTTTCAGCATGGACCTATCTCATGAAGTTGTTGCTTGGAGACAAAGTTGGTGTAATTTAGATTTCCCTCTATCTAGATCCTTATGTTGTATCTTTCATGTAAACCCTATATGGGACAATAATGATGTACACTTTTACAAAATTGATTATAATCATGAAATTATATTCCTCTACAATACTCTTTGGTCTTTTGTATACTGTCAATTAAAATTTGAAAATTTTACACCCGTTCCAGCATACCTCTTGAGTATGTTTGGGATGGATGTTTTATTCTTCAAATTTTTAGTAAAGGGATGATTTCACTCTTTTACACATACAATAACAATGTGTTGAAAGAGTTCAACATGGAAGAATTTAATGAGAGAGAATTTAGATTAGTCTCTCATGAACCCCTTATTCTGATTCTTGTAAAGAATGGAAATATCATGAATAAGATTCCATGGGCCAACCCAATAGTGGGTCTATCATGTAATCTATTAACACACTTATCCCATATAATATTGTATGTATTGGACATGACAAGATGAGTCAAAATCCAATAAGGGTTATTGGAAAGTCATTAAAGACACCCATTAGTACTTGTGAAGTACTTAAGGATAAGATTGCCAGTCAACGATGATAGCAAAAATAGGAAGAGTTGGATGTAAAGAGTTACATCGATGAAAGCTTCCATAAATGACAAAAGTGATCAAAAATTATAATATGTTTTGATTTTAAAAGAGAAAAGGATGTTATTAGTTGGAAGGATTTCGAACTAATAACCATTATTTCTATTCTGCAATCGAAGCTGAGTATACTTGTGTTGTGAACACAGAGTGATACTATATGGATCTAAAGGTTCATATGATGAACTTGTAGATGTTCCAACCTTTTATGACACACTAGTGATACAGTGACAATAATGGAGCTAATTGTTAAGCAAGGAATATCAGATACCATATTATGGTGGTTTCATCTCAGAGAAAAGAGATAAGAAACATGCAATATACCGACTGTAAGTAAAGTGTTGCAAACCTGCTAAATCTGCACCAGTGCAGTAGAAGCATGTTGGATATGTTTAAGTCACTAAGGATGAGATCTGTTGGTGATTGGCTTTGAGTGCAAGTGGGAGTCTGTTGGTAAGGTATGCCCGTAGAGACAATCATATGATGATTGACATGTCATAATTACCTAAAAGGATTTGATTAATAATAACATATATAGAAAGGCAAGATTCTAATTCATCTGTTTCACTTGGTTATGCGATAATGAGGATACATAGTGAATGTCTAGAGAATTATATTACTCAATGATGTATGTTGTCAAGTTACTAACCTTGTGAATGATATCACACAGATGTTAAGAGTACATATACATATTCTCATTATGTCCCTGATTGGTTGTTATTATGGAGGGTTGATACACAACAATAACACATAAGATCAAAGTGTGAGTTGGTTGATGACTAAATCTCATTAGTCATGATATGGAAATATCAAACCAAGCACACAAATACATGTTACGGAACAATGTATCAGACAGAGCCACTTGAGAGTGAAAAATGGTTGTTGTGGTCACATTCATCTCTCATAGTGAAGGTGGTGATTGGGATTCTTAGACCTGAAATCACTGCAACTCGTCACATGTCGTTGGGTACACTTTGACATCATCAAACATAGTCTTGAAACATGGGTTGTTATAACGGTGATGATTGGGTGACTTTGACACATGGGGATAGACTATGAGTGATAGATATGAGATTTGTCCCTCCTACTGGAGTATGATATCCTGGCCACTTGATAAGCAAGACTGAGAACCGCATGTGCATGCACATATGAATCAATATATGACATTGAGGTCACATTACATCAGATAGTCTGCTCTTGGTTCAATAAACATGGATTGAACATTGAACGGATGACCAACCATGCCTTGAGTTCATCTTGGATATCATAGACAAAGGAATTATACAATCACTACAACACCTTACATAGATTGTAGGTTGAAGTTGTTCTCTAACTTTCCATTTCACTTGGGTAGCACTGATGTGTGACTAGGCACCACACTCTACTTGTGATGTCATAAGCTAGTTATGGACACTCACTACAACATGATATGGGACATATAAGGTCACACACATAGGAACTCATCTAGAAGAGGAGTTTGATCTTGAACGACAATGACCAGGTCTGCCAAACAACCATCTCACTAAGTTGTCATTGTGGATGGATAGCTAACGGGAGAGAACAACTGGTAGTTGTCATTGTGGGAGAATAGGTTGGTGACTAGTACACCAATGGGAGGAACAACTCCTTCTTATTTGTTCTTGGTGAACAACAAGAGTTATAGTTGGTCCATATGGACTACTCTAGAGGCAACAATCCATTGACTACTGCTTAGAGAGAAAATTAACCTATAGTCTATGGAGAGACCACCGGAGGCGCTGTAGAGGCTGTGCATATAACTGTTTGTGGTGAAGACCAGGAGTTGCACAACCACCGTCCAAGAGCAAGTTGTCAACTGTTGCAAAGAAGTGAGTTTTGATGTTGGATTTGCTCCAGGACCAAGTATAATTCTATAAAACCATCCTTCCTAATTCATAGTAGTTGATGTGAACTTGCTATACTGGGGAATATAGATAGATAAATTTTTGTTTCCGCTGCTATACTTTGTGCCTGTATTTCCAAACAATAGATGCATCCTACTTCTAATGTTTAGATGTAATATTCTTTTGTTGGTATACCCTTGGTGGGAGTTGTACATGATAATGTAGTTGATCACCCTATAGGTTGTTTGGTAATGATAGTTATGCACGGCCGAACACCTGTGTATGTGGCTTTGGTTGACCCATGTTAGCTTGGACTGTCTGCTAGCCACTGAACTTGAATATCTATGTGACCCGTGGTTCATCAGCCCATCGTGACTGTTGGATGGCGCCCGTGTTTACCTGAGTTTCTAGTTCATCATGAGAGTCTTCAACTAGTGTCTTGATCACTCTCTAATGTTGGACTGCTTGTTGGTGCTTGTCATCTCAAGAAGCCTTTTTGGAACTGTCTACAAGGGCTCTACTTCTTGAGACTTTTGTGATGTCCTCCTCTATACTAAAGGTGGAATGGTTGGCTGTTTGGATCAGGAGACCAATGGAGAATTTGTCCCTTGTGTATCAAGGAGTTGAAAAGGGAAGAAAAATGATCAAGAAACTGCCCCTTGTTTTAGGCAAGAGGATCCAACATATGGTGTTCATGTTTTTTTGTGTTCTCGACATTCCCGATAGGATTGAGTAGAAACTACCACTTGCGTGGAGAGGGTGCTGAAAACCTTGATAGAGAAAGGTATCATACCCCTTGTAAGGAGAAGGGGACAAAGATCATGTCAAAATATGAAACTTCATCCATTTTGTAGAAAGGGATTATTCATCTATCGGCTCATATTGTTAGATTTTATGGTATGAGGAGAGGATCATGCACGTAGATTGAGTGATATGGAAGGATTTTTCCAGTCTTATCTAAAGATATGTCTAATAGCATCAGTGATAAAGCACACATATTTTGGTAAGTTAGGATGGCGTCTAGGGATAAGGTGATCCACTTGGGGCCAGAGAATGTGGTTGGGGATTGATGTGTGAGGTTTCTCTCTACTTGGGGGAGATTCTTATGAGAGAAAATCTCAGAAGGAAATGGGTATCCAGGGATGAGGTGACCCTTTCTGGGCCAGAGACTATGGCTGGATACGAGTGTGTGATATTTCTCTCTCCTCAGGGGAGATCTTATGAGAGAAATACTCACAAGGCAAAGTGGACATCTAGGGAGAAGGTGACCCACTCAGGGCCAAAGACTATGGCTAGATACATGAGTGTTAGATTCCTCTCTCCTCATGGAAGATTTCATGAGAGAAATACTCACAAGTAAAAGGGGATATGTAGGGACAAGGTGACCTGCTCAGGGCTAGAGATTGTGGATGGATATGAGTGTGAAGGGATAGTGATGATCTAGTTTTAGGACATGGTCTGAGATTGTATGAATGTGAGTGTGAGATCAAGGTAATGGCCCAATTTTAGGTTGTAGTCTAGGACCATCGAAATGTGTGAAAGTGCAAGTAAATTGATGAACCAATATTAGGTCATGGTCTAGGGCCGTGGTTAGGGTAGGTTAAGATGGGCAGACCATGTGCTATTGGGTGATATCTCAGCCAAGCTGGAAAATCCTTTGGATCAAATGGAGTAGGTATGCTTGGGGCATGATTTGATATTTTAGTGAAAATTTGGCAGTTATATCCAAAATTTGAGGATTGAGTGGCCTTTCAGTGGATATCAACGGTTTTATCCATTAGTGGTGGCTCAAGAGAAGAGACCATAATCAGGCAACCTTTCGGCATGGAGAAAATTAGAAGATTTTTGAAAATGATGTCCAAGCTTATTTTTTTCTTTCTTTCTTTTGTTTGAGTCTTGAGAACATTTTTTATTTTTCAACTTTTTTGAAAGAGGTTCAACTTTATTTGTTTTTGAAATAATATTCCATCTTTGGAAAGTCGGTGCAATTTTTTTCATTTTCTTAAAAGAATGTCCAACTTTGTTATGTTTTAATACATTTTTCTCAATTTTGTTGAATTTTGAAAGTATTCTTTTAATTTTAAACTTTGTTGAGGTTTTGAAAGATGGTTCAACTATTGTTAACTTTTGAAAAGATTTAAGATTGTTCTTTGTCAATTTGAAAAGATTATTCATTTGAAATGGTTTTCTCTTTGAAAAGATTGTTCTTTTTGGAAAAGATTTGTTCTTTTTTCTAATTTTTTTGTTTTGAAAAGATTTTTCTTTTGGAAATATTTTTTCAATTTTTGAAAAAGTTTTCTCTCTTTTATGTTTTAAAAATAATTTTTATTTTTTGTGTTTTGGAAATATTGTTGATTTTTTTAGAAAGTTACTCTTTTTTTGAAAGAAAAAGGTCTTTCTTTTGGAAAGATTGTTCAATCAAGATTATTGAATGAGAGAGATTGTTTGAGATTTTTCAAGATCATTGAAAGATTTTCATGTTTTAAAAGATCACAGATCAAGAATCATTGATGATTGAGATAGTTGGAAACCATTTTGGGATCCTTTTATATCAGTGGAGGTTGTTAGTTTGAGATTATTTGAATCTTGTGAGATCATGAGATTGTTGATATGAGATGGTTGTTTTGATGAGATTGTTGATGTAGGATTTAGAAAATGGTGAACCATCAATGTGATTATTATAGTCTTAAAGCATAAATTTTCAACAATCTTAGAATTAACAAAGCATGCAACAATCTTGAAAATTGTAAACAAGCAACCACAAGATGCATATGTATAAGATAAAGTCCTTCTTAGCCCATGAGTTTAGATGTGATATTACGTCCTCACTCAAGCATAAGTTGTATAGGAGGGGTTGGCCCTTATCTTCTCTATGGCGTTATGGAACCTGAGTTCAACGCATATACTACTCCCAATACACCTTATGACTATATCCGCCCTAGTCAGTCGTGACTGCTAGGGGGGTGTTTTCAAGGCCTTTCGACTCCAGATTACCATTGTGTTTGTACTTTTACTGGCATTCCCACACCACTTTCAAAGATCCAACGTGAGTGGTTGCACCCGTTCTATGACACATGGGTTTGTAGGTGTGCATTATGCTAGTGTAAAATTTAATATCTTATGATTCAATCCTATAATAATAAAGCATGGAAGATAAATGATAGGCACATAAGAAAATAATCATGTAATTATGAAGAAAGAGAAGATCTTGATTATCATGAAGACCTCTGTGATACCCCGCCATCACATAGATAATGAGATGACACGCGAAAACGTGCAGAACCACATATTACCGAAAACACGGTTTAATTAAAACCGATTGCGGAAAGCATATATGAGAGAACTTTTGCATCCAAATCATGCAGAGAAACATGTTATAAGAATATTACAAGCTTTGATTAATGTCCACATCTTATCAGAACCAGTTGTACTGTCAGCACCAGGGTTCATCACCTATTTATACATACATAACGACCATGTACGACCATTAGCATGATATACAAAATTACAACAGCTAATCATCGTGAAACGTCGTCAAACACCTCCGAGGACCTGAGAGTACAAGGATGACTCTAGGACTCTACTAAAAAACACCAAAACAACAACATGTCCATCTCTTTCCTTCTACTGCTCCTCTTGCTGCTCGGCCGCAACCTCACAACCACCACCACGTCTAGAGCGCTCACCTAAAAAGGGTGTAAACCAGTGGGGTGAGACACACAGTCCCAGCGAGAAGCATAACTCCCCGCCAAACTATAAAACCTTAGAAGGTTAAAGCAATAATAGCATATAACTGATAAAGCGTATAACTAGAGCAGCGTACTGAGCAAGGCTATTATTACCATCAATCTTACCAAGATATCCGGGAGGAACATAACCAAGTATTTCTTTATGGAACATGATTGACAAGATAAACTTTATAAGAACTTATCACAAGATATAAGGATCCTACACACAACTGCATAGTACAACCAGATCAGCTATATAAGCAAGGCCTCAATCAATGTTTCGTATTTTGCTCTAAGCAAGATATACTATTCAGCTGGATTACATTTTATTATGCCCTGAGGAAGTGAGCCTTCCCTGCTCAAATCCAACCATTGGATGCAAAGCCCAATCCAGTGCCATATAAGGTCTAAGGAGATCCAGACTCCATGACCTCACCTTCTCGTGGTCAGTACACGAATCATCAAGCAAGACCGCTGTCTTATGCTTATAGGGCCTCAGCCTCTGGGTCAGCTCCGCAAGCTACCCATATCTCTAGCTCACCTCATCATAGGTGCTAGTACATACATCTGAGCCATGAACACATCATGCTCATCATCACATATCCTGAGCCTTGGGTTTGTTCACCATGCTCCATATATCCTGAGTCTGCAACCACAATTGCACTAAAACCCTCCTATTTTAGGCTAGGGGAAACTTCACATATTCAACAATATGTGCTCCAGGTAATCCTGCAGGATAAACCTGTTTCACCATCACCAAATACTGACGATGATGGATCTATGGCCAGGGCAACTACATGATATATTCATCTATAATTAATTGGTATATTTTAAGCCAATTGTTGAGGCAATCAAAGTATAACATAGTCTTATAGAATTACATCATTATTTCCATCATCATACTGTCCTGGGACCTCAATCCCTCATGATATCAACCACTGCCTCTCAAGGCATCATCATCATTCAACAGCATGCTGGGAACACATCCCTTATCTCATCATCAGAGGATAACACCTCAACTAGGCACTTAGCCTTATATCAGGTCTTCAGACCTATCAACTTGTTATCTCATTATTACGTAGTGCTACTCAAACACATACCTCTCATAGCTCTTATCAGGCCATGAATCCACATGAAATGCCTGCATGGTTAGTATACACATCCATAGAGATAACTGAAGTCATCATGGATTAACATGATTATCATGCTATCAAGTATAAAGCAACATCCATGAGTATATTACACAAAAGTTGGAGAAAGCATAGTTTTATCATCAATCATAAGCATATATCATGCTCCATACATGTAATCATAATCATGAGCCACATCATCATGTGAAGCAACATCATATGCTTCCAAGCCTCCTGGTCCACAACCTATCATCTTAACTCATTATCATATATGCAGGATTCAAGGTGATTACACCATATCACTTGTATTATCATTATTACAGAGAACTATCAACTATATACATTCCTGGTTATTAGAACCCTCACCAAAGCTCATGCAACCCTCACTATAGGTATGGCGAGCAGTGCCAACCCTCACCAAAGGGTGTATCGGCTAGGGTTCCAACCCCTAGAGCACTTTTGCCACCATATCGACCAACCACGCTTCAACCTATCATGCAACCAGCTCACATGGTGTTAGGCAACCAGATCCAAGGATGAATCGTGCATCATCAATAGGGGCTGTCGGCCAAGGGCCTATCGTGCACATGAGCTAGGGTTAGGGTTAGGGTTACATGTCGGGCAACCACCAATCTCATAACGCTTAAGGCCATAACGATCAAGGTCATGACGCCCAAGTAGCCTATCACCCAACCACCAAACCATGTCATCCAGAGGACCCTCATGACGGCCAAGACATCATGTCGTCCATGGGTAAGATGACCACTAAGGTATCATCTAGGGTTCTTTGTACAACCATCATATTGGGCACTACTCCATAACGCTCAACACCTCATATTGGCCAAAGCACATCCAAGACATGGATCATCTCAGCCAAGGTATATCGGGCACCAAGCCCCCAAGCTCATCATAGCATATTGGCCAAGATCATCACAAGGCAAAGGGGTATCAGGAAACCTTACTTCAAGATGTATCGTTCAGAGCACAAGATATAAGGTGGGTTGCCCAAGCTCTATCTCAAGCCAAGAGAACCATATTGGGCATCAAACCAACCATCTCATCTAGGTGTATCGGTCAAGGGTACAACCCAAGACAAGGCTATCAAGTAGCACTACTCCAAGGTCATATCGTGTAAGGCACAACCCAACAAGGTCATCTTCAACCTTAAGCACAAGGGCACCAAACCCTAATTGATCAAGAAGGTCGGCTCACCTCTCAACAACCAAGAGAGAGGGGTTTTGCACAACCTCTATCACAAATCGGGCAACCACAAGGACCAACCTCAACATAGGTCATCACATATCTAAGAGCTCACCTCTCAAATCCATGGTGAGAGGAGGGTGTTGCCCAAGCAACTAGAATATAGGCTCAACTCTCAACTTAAATGAGAGAGGGGTATTGCCCACATCACTAGATCTCAAACTCACTTCTCAAAGACCAAGGAGAGAAAGGGGTATTACCCCAAAAGAAACCCTAAACTATGGTTCGGACAACTAGATCCAAAGGTATGTAAACATCAACAACAGCATGCTCACCATATCCATAAGATCAACAACATGTACTAGAGCAAGAAATAACATGCATGGCCGATTATCAACATATAAGAATCATGCAACATAAAGAAGATAGTATATCTAGGGTTAGAAGTTATGTAACCCGCCTTAATCAAACTCCTCAAGCTCCAAAGCTCCAAGCTTTAAGCTCCTAGCTCCAAGGACACCACTTTCGGCCACCAAGGAAACAAGGTCCACCTAGGGTTCGACCACCAAGATAGAGGAAGAAGAAGAGAACTCCTTCAAAGGGATCGACCACCAACCTTAGCTCCTCCAAGGGTATCAGCCACCAAGGTCTCCAAGGAAGGTGTGTCGTGCACACAAGGAGGGGAGAGCAACAAAAGAGCTAAAGGGTCCCCAAGGAAGAGAAAGGCAAGTCATATATAGATGAGGGTCAAGGTTAAACCAAGGCAAGGTGTCACCTTACCAAAGGACACTTGCCCACACATTTTTCCACCTTGCAAAACACATGCACATGCCATGCCACCCATCTACAAAGGATAGCCACTTGTCCAAGGTAGGGTGACATAACCAAAGCAAGAGGGTCAACAAGGTCAAAGGCCGTCACACCACCACCACCTTGGCCGACACACCCATGGGCGATACCCCATGGCTGACACAAGGCATCCTTGCCCGATACATGGCTCCTCCAAGCAAGGCAAGGCCCAACAAGGCTCAACCAAGCCCAACAGAGCTTCAACAAAGCCCAAGAAAACTCAAGGCACGAGCCCAAACCTTCCTCTCAACTCTAGAGGAAGCAAAGAGAGAGAAAGACATCTCTCTAGGTGACAAACTTGCTCTTCAACCCTCACTCAGGTTATTTTACAAGTAGCACCTCCAACTCTCAACAAAGCTCAAGCAAACCCTAATCACCACTAAAGGTGATTAGCAAGCAACCAAGCACAAGGTTTAGGCAAAACAAACAGGGTAAGCCCAAAACGAAGATCAGGGTCCTTACAGCCTCACTCATTCTTTTCTCTCTTTCCTAGAGGGGAAGTGGAGGCTAACCCTAAAAATGGCAATTGAAAGAAAATATGACAGTTTTCATACTGCCAAAAATTGAAGCAATGTGAAAACCAAAGTCAAGTTTTTCTTTTGGCTGAATAGATGATTCCATCGACTTTATTAAGATCTAGAGAAACAAAATGTGACGATAAAAAACCCCTTCTTTTTGCTGGCAGAACAAGGTGTAAATTCTTTTTTTTTTGGATTTTTTAATCTAGGGATTGCTCTAATACACACTCAATTTTTTGTGTGGAAAAACTCTGAATTTCTTGGTGAAAAATAGAAGGAACAAAAGAAAAACGAATAGGAAAAATAGAAACCTCGATCAATCAACAAAACATAAGATGACGAGAAGGAAAATGCAACTCGAATCATCTGACTACTCCCCAATAAAGTCACCAATCTATTATACCCTACATGAAAAAATCCATTGGATCCAATAATGGGGGAAAAAATGCAAGAATAAAAATGATCATTGATAAAGCTAGGATTTTCCACCCAATTTATACTTAAAGAAGGAAAAAACAAAGCTAAGCATTTAAATCGGTGGGAAAACGCATAAAACCCCAATTTTGGCTTCACCCAAGGGCGGATAAGAAAGGTATGCATTCATTCAAGGATTGGAACCAACAATCTTATTACGAGTGGGGAAGTTGTTAACACCCCCATCTCACCCTGTAACAATATTACAACCTTTTTTTGTCATCTAGGATAAAAATAATGATGATTGAGGTTAATGTTAGAGAAAATGATGGAAAACATGGTAAAAAGTGTTTTTCATGTTGACAGACCTGTGGGGCTGGACATGGCTGTGGATTTTCTAAAATAGCAATAAAGATCCTAGTTGTTAGGTGTGGTTTGGTCCCAATATCCTCAAGACCTACCATGACAGAGATCCATCATTGGTGGTTAGGAATGATGCATACAAAGAGATAGAGTGAGATAGATTCAATAGAGCATGATCATATATTTGAGAAAGAGCATGTAGATATGAACAATTATGAACATGTCAGAGAAAACAACAATTAGTAATATTGTTATAATAGATAAAGCAACAATTATTTTTAGTAGCATATCGACGTTTGTTGAGCAGTTGGTGTCAGTGGAAGGATCCTCAATCACATGCAAAAAATCTAAGGTTGAGGTACTCATTTTTCTAGCTTTAAGAGACACGAGAGGGCCTAGTGTACATTGGTTGTGGGGGTCTATTTATAGGTAGATTTTAGGATTTGAGATTTCAACTAGAATATTCTAGAAAAGACGACGGATCGGGAAAATGTGCATGAGGCATGGCCTGGGGGGTCGAGGCAATATGCCATGTGTCATCAACAAATTGCTATGATATGCTCGGTGGCTTGCGCTGGATTAAGTCAATTTTACCAATTTATGAATATTTCAGGAATGTTCTAGAGAAAATCATGCAAATGACAAATTTTGAATAAAAGTTAAATAAAAGAATGAGGGAGAGAGATAAGGCATTAACTCATGATTATCCTCCACTATTATCTAAAAGATATGTATATTTCTGTGGATAAAAGGCAATTGAATTGTCTAAGGGGAAAAAGAGGATATTTAATTCAAGATAATTCAACTGGGTAATTTGTATAAAAAGGCTTATAAAAAGTAGAATTGATGGGAAAGTTGCACTTAAATCCAAATAAAATATTTACTTTTTGAAAGCCCCAAACTGGGTTAGATTGGGTGATTATTGGTGGATTAAATAGGTGGAAAATGTAGAAAAATATGGGAAAATGTGGAAAAGGATAATATGTGGAAAAATTGGACGAACTCTCTCATTATCCATAGAGTTAACATTTAAGCATGATTTTTTATTGAGTGGAAAAAAATGGGGTGTCAATAGGGGAACAACAGAATAATAGAAATTTCCTCTCTTTTTATCCAAGTCATTGGATCCGTGGTAGCTATAAAATGTTGGTGAATAAATGAAATAAGAGGGGATAAAGGTAATACCTTTACACACACTACTTGTTCAATAAGTAGTCACATCTTATGTCAATGAAGAACTTCATCCTATGTATCTAAATCTAAAACAAACCAGCAACAAATTTGGATAGAACACCAATAGATCTGAATTATCCACCAAGTAACAACTTATTATCATCTTGCAAAACATTTTCTCCAAGCCACCGGACCTGTGCCTTGGCCTCTAATTCATCCAGGTGGATGAGGGAGAACATGGTGCACCACCTTGGCCACCAAGTCAAAGGGGAACATGTATTTTTTACGTGCTAGATGTCCCAAAACTCTCTTTCTTCTCCTATCTTGGGCAACAATCCTTAGGGTGACTTCCTCTCCAGGAGAGAGAAAATTGATGGCCAACTTGTCTCACAAATTTCACAAGAGTTGTGTCTCACCCTTTGGGACATGCCCCCTTTATATATAAGAGTCATAGGTTTGGAAAAACATAATTCCAATCTTTTTCCTAATAGCAATCTTAAAATTAATTTAATGCTGAAAACATAGACTATATTTGTGATTGACTGATCACGTCTTGTGATTGCTCGATCACATCCCTGATCACATGATCACATTATCCAATCGACCAATAATGACAGTAGTAATCAAGATCTGACTTTTTTTTTTCAAATTCAGACTTTCCCTTTAACATTGTGATCTCCCAATCAATTAGCATGACTGATCGATCATATGTATCTAGTGGAAATCTCAATCTATCAATTGATCCATTGACCCAATCAATATGATTGGCTGATAAGATATTCTAGACTCCTGATCATAGGGTAAATCATCTTGTTTAGGATTTAGAACCATTATAATCATAACTTTGATTGCGAACTTCAATTTCCTTCTACATCCTTGTATGTGTGACCTGATAGGTTCCTAATTACATTGGTAGTAATGTTCAAAATAACACAAGTAAAGATTGGTGTCTAGCCACACATCATTACCACCTAAGTGATATGAATGAGTTGGAGATCAACTACAACCTGTAAAATGAACAATGTTTCCATGACCTTATAATCCCTTTGTCACAGATACCCAGATTGAACTTGAGGCATGAAATGTAATCCTCTTAATCATTCAATCTTACTCCTTGAACTAGAGAAGGCTATTTGAGATAATGTGAGCTCAATGTAATAAATTGACTCAAATGAAAATGACCATGCATTTCACAGTCTCTCTTATAAAATGGCCAAGAATACCACTCTAAAGGAGGGATAAATTCCATCCAGATCACTCACAATATTCCTCATGTGTCACAGTGTACCCAACCAATACCTTTTTGGCAACTCATATTTCAGAGCACGCTGAGCTAGTGTCAAAGTACATAGAACAACATGTTTTACTTCAATGACTTCATCTCTAAGGATCACAATCACCACTGTAACATTGGGATATGACTACGACATGTCATTACATGATTTCCATGTGTCAATCTCAAGGTGGGTCTGTCTAGTAAAACTTGAACAAGTACCCATGCATCTGATTTGACATCCAATATCATTATAAAGTGATATGGTCATCACTCAGCATACATGCTAGTCTTGTGTATTATTTTTTGTCCTATATTATCCACAATAATAACCAACTAGGGACATAACAAAAATGAATACTCATATTATACATATGATATCAAGTATGCGTCCTTTACCTGAACCATATGTCACCGAGTTATCACTCTTAGGATATTACTAAGTTTTGTTCGTTATCTCAATACTGAAATAAACATAATAAGTGGAATTGCCTTTATTAATAATCAAACCAAGTATAAGATATCCCTGTTACAATGATCACATGGCTCTCAGGGCATATAACCAACAATAAGTGCATCAAGCTTTGTCCTAACGTACATAATGCAATACGGTTGCATAAATCTTGGTGTCAATGCTACAATTGAGGTCCTTCAACGCATGAAAGCGGTAGCAAATCAGGTTAAGAAATTTCAAAAATTCAACTTACATGATATCGTGGCATGAACATAAAAAAGCACAGTGTCAGTGGAAAAGAGATACACCAATGATGTATCATAAGCACGATCCTTAGTGGGAATAAAGCACCACAAAGACATTGAAAGATGGATGTGTTGAATAATGAGAAGCTCAATGGAGATCTAAATAGCATGCATTGATCAATATAGTTTCTCATACTCTTTTTCCTCATACTCTCTCTCTTTACGCTATTCTCTTCCCACACATCAATTATGAAGTGACTGAGTAGTTGATGTGGAAAAGAAACTATAAAGAGTGTGAGGTCACCTCCTTACTAAAATATGGTAAACATAACACATTGGAAAGTAGCGGAATAAAAATCAACTGACTAAATATCAATTTCATAAAAGGTTTACAAAAATATATCAAATTCTCCCATTAGGGTTTATATCAAGATACAACAAACTGGATCTAGATAGAGGGAAGTCTAACTACTACAATCTTGTCTCCAAGAAACAACTCCATCAACTATGTCCATGCCGAAGCTAAGATCTTCAGGTCTTATCCATCAACTTGCTCATCACCTGGGTGGTTGGGAAGGCTCCCAGCAAAAGGGAAAGGAAAAACAAGTATGTGTCACAAAACTATTCTAGGATAACAAGATAAGCAAAATATGTAAAAACATGCTAGAGTTCATCATAAAATGAAGATAACAAGAGAATGAGGCAATATATAAAAGAGGCTTTCAATAGTTGCTTGCCATAAACAAAGTATAATAAAAGAACTGCATGCATGATTAATATTGACCACCTTAACTAAGTAGGGTTGAGGCACCTACTGGACCTTCAAACAAACAGTGAGAGGAGAATAACACATTCCCAGTCACCTACACATATTTCATGTGTGGGGGAGAATAACACGTTCCCCAGGGGAGAAATAACACATTCCCCAACTATGGGTGGTTGTACATAAGTACCGCTACTATACCTAGTTAGTCTAATGAAATCATCATGCTAGAATCAATGGCAAGTAATAAAATCAATAAAAAAGAACATGGCAAAGGGGTACAAAGACCCAAGAACAATATAAATAGATTATGAGGCAAGTATAGCAAAAGAATCATGAGTATAGGATATATGGTTCAAATAAGCCTCATTAAGGAAAAGTATAGGTTAAGGCACAAATATTCCCAACTTAAGGTGTAATGCACATACCTTATTCTTTAGAGTCCTAGAAATTACTTTTCACAACTTTTAAACGAGATCAGAGTCTGCTTGCCCTAATATGATAACCATGATCATGCATTAGAATTGTATTCATTCATTAAAAGCTTAAAACCCCATAACTACCAACTTTTCCATAGACCAACGAATTAAACTCTAAAACCATCACTTCTATATTAGTTAGGTTCTTCAGATCAAAATAATATATAATTTTATGTATTTTGAAGATATGGACTTTTAGATGCATTTTTTGTGATTTTTACTTAATTAATTCATATTCTAGAAAATCACCTTTGACAAAACTCAAAATCAACCTTCGAAAATATTTTTATTAGAAAGAGCACATTTTTTTCAATTTCATAACATATTTTATTTTTAATTTTGGACATACAGTTAAAACGATATGAATTAATGAATATCGACCAATCAGGAGGTGCCACATAGGCACTTTGCACAAACAGAGAGAGCGAGAGACAAAGGAGTGGGGTTGGGTCTTCCACTTGGCCCAATGGGCGACGACCAAGTAGGCGACCTGCCCTCGCTAGCTGCCCAAGTGGCACCAGTCAACGCTGGGTCAACCGAGAACTAAAACAAAATCAAAAGTCTGTTATACCCTTGAGCGAAGCAGAGAGAAGAAGAAGGAACAAGCCAGGGGTAAAGCTATAAAATCATCTGGGGTTGTCTCCCTCAACGCAACCCGTGCCATGGCTATGAGCAAACAACAGATTGCTTGGGGAACAATTGGGCGTTTGTGCAATTCTTGATGAAATTCGATGTTCAAACATGCGAAAGAAAGAGGAAAAAATTTCGAACATGATGCTGCCAACAATTTGCTTGAAGATGGAGTGAAGAGGGGCAGAATTCTGCCACAAGCAATTGCTCCTTCGGCCGCCGTCGGGGGGTCAAAACACAACGAACCAAGCAATTGGAAGATGTGACGAGTTGCAAGGGTGGTGGCGAAGCTTGGGGTGCATGTATTTATAGAGGAGGAGATGTGGTTTAGGGTTCATGTATGTGTAGTGAGAGAAGAAGCTTCAACCAATTTGGAAAAGCTCAGATAATCGATGAAAACACGAAAAATTTGGGATAATGTTGTGCGAAATGTCGCAAGGAATCCAACGAGCCTAAGAACTCGTGATTTGGTTGAGAAACGAGTGAGATAATGCCAATAAAAATCACACATATTTCTATTTCCAAGTCTGAACCAAGGTAGAAGATGACCGACCATCATCAGATCCAATATCTACAGTCAGCGATTCACACAAATACATCTTTATTCAATTATGATTTCGACTATAGTAGCATATGCATTATTTAATGAATTTCTCTCTCTTCTTTTGAGGGCTCAAACGATCTCTAAAATTAACTAAAATTTACACCCTGACTGATTTTGACGTTTAGAATCCAAATATGGAACTAGTTTTGCCTTTTGGGGACTTTATTAGGTTAAATAATTTAAATTATATTTTCTCTTTCCTCATGCATTAATGACTCTAGGATTCTCCAAAAATTAAAAGAACTTCACTTATAAGTCATATTAAGTATGGTGGATATGATTTTGCCATTATTTCCATTTTTTGTGATGTTTATTATTTTAATTAATGATTTTAAGGTTTTACACACTTTCTCTCTCCTAAATTATCTTCTCATCAAATATTTTTCAAATTGAGTCAAAATTCATCAAAAGATATATTTTAACATGTACAACATGAATTTGGCATTATTTATTTTTTGAAGACTTTTATTATTTTATTTAATACATTTAAAATTTATCACTTATTTTATCCTTTTAATTTATTAGAGGTATCTAGAAACTTTCTAAAAATGTAAAACTTGGCCTATACTAAACACGAGGAATACAATTTTGACATTCGTTATTTTTTTTCCAATATATATTTAATATTTTTAGTCTTTGAATCATTTTCTCTCTCCTGGATAAAATAAAATATTTAATGTTGACCAAATTAGATGAAAATTCATACATAGACTAATTTTGACATGTAGATTATGAATTTATGTTTTGTTTCCAATTTTGAATTCATTTACTAATTTATTTAATAATTCAGAGAAAAACTCATATTTTCCAATACCAATTAATGCAAAGGTAATTATTGATTTTTCAAAATTGTGAAACTTGTCATTCAACCAAACTCAAGTCCAAGGAAAACGAATTTCAAGTTATTTTTAATCAATTAGTATTTCTTTTATAAATTTTAGCCCATTGGCCATTATTACCAATGTTTTCCATATTAATTAATTTAATATCATATTTAAAGCAACATTATTCATTCCTTTTTCTCTTCCTTACTCCATAAGACTAAGGAATGATCTAGAATGAATATATTTTATTTATATGTCACATGAGTGGTATATTTGCATAATAGACCCTTGTTAAAAATATTTAGTGAGGTATTTATGTATAAACCCAAATGTTGGCATAAATGGTGATCAAAATCACCCCAAACCTCTAATAATTCCACAAATTGAATATCAAGGCCAAAAATAATAGAAAGGAAAGGAAAATATACGAAAGAGGGCCAAAAGACAAAATGTCCAGGATTCAGTATGCTACAGAAACAATACCACGTTGCATGTGAAAATTGATGCACACATGAGGAGGTAGGGGGATTTTTCAATAGAAAGGAATAAAAAGAAGCACAATGCTCATATTTTTAGTGCTTTATAAACTAGCAGGGGTCTTTTGCTTGCCAATATGTTGTATATATAACCAGTAATGCGAGTCAATGTGCCACATGACCGATTAGATAGATCCAGATAGAAAATATAAATGGATCTTTATGCAAACCAAAAATGAATTTTTTTCTGACCCTTAGGCCTATAAATATGGAGGTGCAGGAAAGGAGCCCCAGCACTGTGTTAGCCAACAAAATAGATCTGATTATAATCCAACTAGCAATAGAAATATGTGAGAGCGAGGAAAATTATATTGAGAGAGATAGAGGAAAGTTCCTACTAACGAAGGGGTATTTGGAGGTAGGATCTTGGCATACAGAGCGGTATATATATATGTATATATATATATGTTTAGGGGAATGTTGTTCCTCATTTGATCCATTGAATGCTTTATGTAACCTTTGATAAGGATGCACTTTTGGAAGAAACCTTTGATGATCAAGATATATAGTCTTATAGTGATGTTTTATTCATATTGTATCAGTATTCTCCTCACATATATGACATTCTTTGGATTCTTTTATGTTGTATCTAGACAAATTCCCAAATGTTGGAAATGCATTGATAGTGTAAAATAACATAACATCCAAATGAGATGTCTCTCTATCCATAGATCATAGGTTATTGCACCTTCTCCCCAGTGTCTCTTTAATTCATCAACCAGAGGTTCAAGAAAAACATCAACATCATTTCCAGCTTGTTTGAGGCCTGATATCAACAAGGATAACATGACATACTTATATTTCATAACACAACTAGGGAGGAAGATTGTATATACCAATCATAATAGGAAAAGTGCTATGTTTGCTGCTTAATGTGTCATATGGATTCATCCCATTGGTACAAAAAAAGTCTTAAATTCCTAACTTCTTCACCAAATTCAAGGTATAATAAATCAATTTTATTCCATTGTATGGAATCAGATGCATGTCATAGGATCCCATCATTGTTTTTCTCTACCTCTGCATGCCAAGATAAATTATGTGCATCCACACTATTGGAAAACAAGCATTAAAAATGTAGTATTATAGGTAGATACCACATCACCGTGGTAGGAGAGCCAATTTTAGACTTACCCAAAGTTGTCATTTTGTACCATGATGTCGTACATTTTGGATAAAATTTCAAATCAATATATCCCTTTTTAGATAACTTACAGTCATTTGGACATGCACATATCATCTTAGCCTCCATTCCTTTGGGCATAACATTTTCTTTAATTCATATTTCAAGATTGGAACCTCGTTCCCTTCAAGAAGAATTTCTTCCAACAAAGACAACATAGATGTGAAGCTTTTGTTGCTCCATCTATTATTAGCCTTTAGAGTATACAATCTCAACATAGAGCTCAACTTTGTAAGCTTAGTAAAACCTAAGTTTGATGGTCTCTCAACATCATGCATAATTTTTCTAAATAAGGAAGGTGGAATAGTAAGATTTACCCCACAACTATCTAGCATCACATCAACCATGTCTATTAGAATTAATTCATTCACATCTAAATCATCTCCGACAATTTCTTTTTCAACACACTATTGCTATAGACATCTACTGATCATATAGTAGGAATCTCTCAATTCCAATACCATTTTGTATATCCATGTACAATCTTATTGCACATGACATGACTTTTGATTTGGTCAATAGTGTCAACTTTTAAGTTGATACTACTATTCTGACGTGGACAATAGAAACTATCTCCTGATTGTCCTATGCTCCTCCACAAATCTTACAAAATGATCAAGACCAGTAATAAACTCTAGAGTGCAAAGATTTCAAATTGTCATCCATGATCAATCTATTTTATGACCACAGGGGAAATGAGTATTGAATCAGATATTTAGATATTACGGTTTATCATTTAGGGTTTAGGGTTTACGGTATACATATTAGGTTTAAGGTTTAGGGTTTCTAGATTAGGGTTTAGCATTCAATAATGATTGTGTACCACCTATCCCGTTATTGAACACATAACTTCACTAGCAAGTGCATATATATATATGGTTTTTAAGGATATATTAGCATCATTTCCCTGTAGTTCTCCAAGTAAACCAATGTAGATGAGAAAATACCCATCTACATATGTACTTCGAAAACAAATGGGGAAGTGCTAAAAAAATGTATTGAAACCCAAATACACATCATACACTTACATTGTAAGTGATATTAAGTGTTCAAGAATAGTCCCAAAGTGGGGACTATCCAAGATCTACTCCTAATGGGTAAATCTTGTATGGGTTTCTAGGTGAACAATATATGTGTCTAAATTATGATTTACAGTTTAGAATTTAGGTAAATATAAAAAATCAGCCTAAATCAAGCTAATTTAGATAATTCATATCAATTCACTTTAATTAATTATTAGGTGTGACTATTTATCCATAAAACATTCAAATTGAACAACACATGATATTATACAATCAGTTATACATGAATTCCAACTATACAAGTATGGTTTCTCCAATTTTCAAATTAAAACCCTAGTTACATTTATTCATTCAATTGGTATTAATTTAAGTAAATTCATATCAAATTTTTACTCATATCAAGTTATTTAAAGAATTATACAACAATACACTCAACAAATAATTATAAAATAATAATAAGTATAATTACATAAGAAGGAGAAGAAAGAAAAGAAGGACCTCCACGGTAGGGTAGATGGCTTGTAGCAGGAAGCAGTAGGAGCATAAGACAGTGGAAAGGTAGTTGCAATGGTGGTTGCACTGCTAGTTGTTGTCATGGCATTGGCGGTTGGCAGTGGATGTGGATGGTGACTGTTGTGGTTGTGGTTGCAGTTGTGGCAGCACTAGTTCCAAACAGGAGCTGAGAGGAGGGTAGTTGTTGCTGGTGTGACTGTGGTTGTGGTTGTAGTTGTAGTTGGCGGCAGTTGTAGATGCGATTGTGGTGGTGTCGGTTCCAAGCATGAGTAGAGAGGAGGGTGGTAGGTGGAAAGGAGGTGATGGTTCAAAGTGGCTATGGATGGAAGAAGCTAAGTCATTATCATTGTTGTTAGAGCTAGGGATCACACACAATGAAATAGAGAATGGGGAAAAGAAAGTTTCTTGGGTGTTTTTAGCAGATCTTAATCGTTGGTTGTACTAAAAACTGACAACAGGGGACTTCACTGTCGGCTGTTAAAAAAATCAATGGCATAGTTCAATCTCTATTTTCAGTTATCCACTAAAAAAAATTATGCCACATGTATGTATTATTGACTCAAGGTCAATTAGGTCAATGTTGACTCACATCTAAATTGACTAAACCCATGTTTTGATGATGATTAACCATTCCACATATTGGTGTCTAATGCTTCTACTTGAGTGTTTTCAGATTAGGCATAGACACACTCCAATTGCCCTAACTTGCGCATCTCAAATTGGAGAAAAGACAAGTCAAAGTCAAACAAGTGGACGTTTTTGTAATATGATCTATATCCATTAGAATCATGTTGTAAATCACTTGTAATGATTGTATGACTTGTAATTAAGCTTAGAAAAATATCAGGAACACTTAGATCGAAAATTAGAGCACTTTAGATACAACTTCGAAAATCAATTACAGGCACTTGGTCGGTCGAGTTTCCCACCCTGAAACTCGACCGATCAACCTTGGTCGATTTTCTGAAGATTGCATCGGTTGAGTTGTGCACTCACAGAACTCGACCGATTGGGTAGTAGGCCAGTTCCAGTTGGAATGGTCGGTCGAGTTTCCTCAGAACAAACTAGACCGATCATTTCAATATCGGGCTGCCTGCTACTTGATCGGTCGAGTTACACATATTAGAACTCGACCAATTGTACTGTACGGAAAAGTGCAGAAAAGTGTTTCTAGCCGTTGTGGAGTTGCAACAAGTGAAAATAGATCCGTTGCAAGCCACAAAATGGCTAGTTTTCGTTCATAAGTGTTCCCAAAGGCTAAGAGGCATCCCCAGCTATAAATAGGACCCCTTGGGCTTCATTACAAGGTTGAGCATTCACTATGAAGGTTCCTATTCTATAGTTGAGTGATCCTACAGCCTCCTCTCTCTCTCTAAGCTTAATCACTTGCTACATCCATTACAGTGAGTAGGAAATCTGTAAGAGAGCTAGTCATATATGTATATCTTGTGAGGCTCTCACTTCCACCACCTCCTATCTCTTCTTTCAATCATGAAGATGAAGGTTCTCTCTCTTGTCCAAGAGAAGTGAAGAAGAACAAGGGAAGGAGTCCCTTGGTGAAGATCAAGGCTGAAGACTTGGAGCTAGAGTGGGTAAGTCCTTGGAGAAGGCAGAAGACTCAAGCTCAAGTGGGTAAGTCCTTGGTGGAAAGCTTCTCCGAGTGAAGGTGAAGTCAAAGGCGGAAGATCCAAGAAGAGTGGGTAATTCCTACAAGGCCGAAGACTTGTGCAAGAGTGGGTAAGTCCTTGGAGAAGGCCGAAGACTCTTGCAAAGTGGGTAAGTCCTTGGTAAGGTTGAAGACTCTTTGTATTGGATAGGTAAGTCCTTTGTTGGTCATGTATTGTATGTCTTATTAATGAATATAGGAGTACAATAGTTTGGAAGTCCTAGAGGTTGACCTCTCTAGGCAAGTGGACTGACACACTTCTAGTTTGAAGTGTGGAACCACTCTAAATAGCTTGTCTAATTGGTGCATGTTCAATCTCTCTTATCCTTGCTATGCATGATTTAGTTGCACTCAAATTGCCTATTTAGCAACCTTATCTTGTCATATATTTTGAAGGTTTAATGAGTTTTGTTTAAGTGCTTTCAGCTCTATTCACCCCCCTCTAGAGCATCTAATCACCCATCTAGGATCCAACAAGTGGTATCAGAGCGGGTATTCTCCAAGCATACTTCCACAAGTAGGAGAATATGGGTGATTATGAAGATGGTCAACCTTCAAAGAGAGAAATAGAAGGAAACAAGACTGAAAAAGGGATCACAAAGGCTCCATCAACAAATGAAAGCACTAGTGGAAGATCTAGTGAATTTGAAGATGGAAGATGTTATTGCGCCCTCATGACAAGCTCAACTAAAGATTTAAATGAGGTAAATTCAAGTGTAGAGATTCAAACAAATGCTTATCTTATTCAACTAAATGCTCTTAAATTTGCTAATTCTAGCTTGGTTGATAAGATTATGTTTTTAGAATCTCAACCTTTTATGACTATTTCATTTATAGAGCTTGCTTCTACTATTGTTTCTCTCTCTATTGTTTCTTATGATCTTAAATGTGCTTATGAGAGTCAAGAGATTACTTTGCAAGGAATAAGATGTGTAGATAAATTTTATCCTTCAATGATGACTTGTCTTGTATATGAACTTGCTTCCTTGCATAGTAGTGTAATTTCTCTTGACGCTCATACTATCTTTTCTTATAGAGAGAAAGTTTTTGATGCTCTATCTTGTGATAAAGATTCTTATATGACTAAAGATGTTTTCTTAGAAATCTATCTTGTGCATGCTAGAGATGATATGAATCTATTGTGTTTTACCTTTACTTCTCTTATGCATGACAATCATAGTTTGAGATCTTCTTTGCAAAGATTTTTTGGTGATAAAAAGAATCTTAATCAAATCATAGACCATACTGCCAAACAAATGGGTAGAGATGGCATTGGACTTGTCTGTAGCCCAAGGATCAACAAAGACAAAGGACCTTCATTTTTCAATGAAGAATCCTCCAGTTCCAAGGCTACAGGCACTTGTAATCATAGCAATGATTTTGGTCATTATTCTACTTGTTGTCCTTTTAGGAAAGCACCCAAGAGAAATAGGATTTGGGTTGCTAAGCTAACTCCTCCGGACCCAAAAACATGATTGGGGACCATTTCACTTTTCTTCTTGTAGGAACTTGCAAATGGATTGACTTGAGCTATTGAATTGCAAATTGACTTCTCAATCCACATAAAAGAAGAAAGGTGAGATGTGTAGAGGGTGACAACAAGTGGAAAAGGCAATGGTAAGCACAAAGGTAAATGTTTTATTGCTTATAACCTATCCTAACTTGTTTTTGTCAAGTTAGTGTGCACTATACATATGGTTTTTGAGTCAAAAGTGTCATTTTGTGATTCTCTTCACACTCTTGCTCAAAAACTGTTTCTAATGCTTCTATAGTGCATTACTAACTTGCTTAGACATGTTTGGATATGGTTTGTATTTTTAGCATGCCTTTAAATATGGTTTTATAAAATAGGTGTGCTTGTTGACAGCTGCTCTGTCGGTCGAGTTTGCCATATTGAAACTCGACCGATAGGCACCAAGGGTGTTGCCAACAGCTGTCATCGGTCGAGTTGTCCATACACAGAACTCGACCGATAACACTGTGCACAGAATACACAGTTGTCTTATTGGATGAGAATTTCTCTCAAAACTAGATTTTCTCAACCAATAGCCATATTCTTTGGCACTCCCTTGGTATCTTTATATATGCTTCTTGCCATGTTCTAAATTGCCTATCTTGCTTACAACTCTATCTCTCTAATTGCTCTAAATTGGTATATCTATATCGTGCAATTACTTGTTTTGAGTTGTTTTGCAGGTTTTGATGATGATCTGTTTGGATCTCTTGGTTGTGTCTTAAATTGCTTCTGTTGTACTCTAACTTGCTACATCTATCTCGGTGTATATCTTGTTTTGATACAACCTTGAGGTTCTTAGGGGTAATCATCTTTTGGTAAGGATGCATATCTAGTGAGTTATATCCTTTCATGCTTCTAAACTTGCATATCTCCTTGTTTGGATATATCTCTTCATATAATCATAGCTTGCTTTATCTTGTGTATCTTTTGGTATCTCTTGCTATGATCTAGACCCTACTAGTAGTCCTAACTTGTGATATCATCTACTAGTAGTTCATATACATGTAGTTCTAACCTTGTTTACAAATTGCCATCTTTGATCGTCTATATGTTATGCTTGTATCTTATCTCATACATGCTCAAGATTGTTCCTTGAATTGCATATCTACTATCTTGAGTTGTTTGCATAACATTGTGATGCAGGGCACATAGAGCTACATTATATGTAGATATTTGGAGTATTTTTGGATTTTATGCAGGTTTTGCTCCAATTTTAGTTTTTGCTGCAAGTATAGTGTTTTTTATGCAGAAACACCCTTCTGAGCAAGACTCATCGCTTTTCCATGAGCTCTTATGGTTTTTGGTCAAATTCCATCATCTTGAGGGTCAAAATTGTGATTTATTGTTTTTCTGCAACACTTTATCTTGCATTTTTTTTGGGTTGTTCAAGTATATGCTTTAACTTTCTTTTCTATCTATGCTTGGACAAGCCCCTATCTGTGCTCTTCTACTCTCCTTATATATATTTTTATTATCTCCTTTCTCTTTAACAAGTGATGTTTCTTTTTTTCTTCATAACCCCACTTTTTGAAATGACAAAGGGGGAGAAAGGTATGTCTTCTTTTAAAAAGAGGAAGAAGGCATGTCTTACATGAAGAGGAGAAGCATGTTTATGTAAAGGGAGAAGGTAAAGGGGAGAAGACATATATGTGTAGAACATATATGAGTAGAAGACATAGTATTCTATAGATGTTATGAAAGCTAACCATGCAGGACAAATAGCATCAATTGAGGGGGAGTATGAGAACTCCACTAGAATCAATTGAGGGGGAGCATATGAGCTCAATTCTTTTGAAACCCTTAGGTTTCTCCAAAGGTATGATTTTACTTTAAAGCTTTCAATACATTTATGGAATGGTTTGTCATCTTCAAAAAGGGGGAGAATGTTGACTCAAGGTCAATTAGGTCAATGTTGACTCACGTCTAAATTGACTAAACCCGTGTTTTGATGATGACTAACCATTCCACATATTGGTGTCTAATGCTTCTACTTGAGTGTTTTCAGATTAGGTATAGACACACTCCAATTGCCCTAACTTGTGCATCTCAAATTGGAGAAAAGACAAGTCAAAGTCCTACAAGTGGACGTTTTTGTAATATGATGTATATCCATTAGAATCATGTTGTAAATCACTTGTAATGATTGTATGACTTGTAATCAAGCTAAGAAAAATATCAGGAACACTTAGATCGAAAATTAGAGCACTTTAGATACAACTTCGAAAATCAATTACAGGAACTTGGTCGGTCGAGTTTCCCACCCTAAAACTCGACCGATCAACCTTGGTCGATTTTCTGAAGATTGCATCGGTCGAGTTGTGCACTCACAGAACTCGACCGATTGGGTAGTAGGCCAGTTCCAGTTGGAATGGTCGGTCGAGTTTCCTCAGAACAAACTCGACCGATCATTTCAATATCGGGCTGCCTGCTACTTGATCGGTCGAGTTACACATATTAGAACTCGACCGATTGTACTGTACGGAAAAGTGCAGAAAAGTGTTTCTAGCCGTTATGGAGTTGCAAAAAGTGAAAATAGATCCGTTGCAAGCCAACAAACGGCTAGGTTTTGTTCATAAGTGTTCCCAAAGGCTAAGAGGCATCCCCAGCTATAAATAGGACCCCTTGGGCTTCATTCCAAAGTTGAGCATTCACTATGAAGGTTCCTATTCTATAGTTGAGTGATCCTACAACCTCCTCTCTCTCTCTAAGCTTAATCACTTGCTACATCCATTACAGTGAGTAGGAAATCTGTAAGAGAGATAGTCATATATGTATATCTTGTGAGGCTCTCACTTCCACCACCTCCTATCTCTTCTTTCAATCATGAAGATGAAGGTTCTCTCTCTTGTCCAAGAGAGGTGAAGAAGAACAAGGGAAGGAGTCCCTAGGTGAAGATCAAGGATGAAGACTTGGAGCTAGAGTGGGTAAGTCCTTGGAGAAGGCAGAAGACTCAAGCTCAAGTGGGTAAGTCCTTGGTGGAAAGCTTCTCCGAGTGAAGGTGAAGTCAAAGGCGAAAGATCCAAGAAGAGTGGGTAATTCCTACAAGGCCGAAGACTTGTGCAAGAGTGGGTAAGTCCTTGGAGAAGGCCGAAGACTCTTGCAAAGTGGATAAGTCCTTGGTAAGGTTGAAGACTCTTTGTATTGGATAGGTAAGTCCTTTGTTGGTCATGTATTTTATGTCTTATTAATAAATATAGGAGTACAATAGTTTGGAAGTCCTAGAGGTTGACCTCTCTAGGCAAGTAGACTGACACACTTCTAGTTTGAAGTGTGGAACCACTCTAAATAGCTTGTCTAATTGGTACATGTTCAATCTCTCTTATCCTTGCTATGCATGATTTAGTTGCACTCAAATTTCCTATTTAGCAACCTTATCTTGTCATATATTTTGAAGGTTTAATGAGTTTTGTTTAAGTGCTTTCTGCTCTATTCACCCCCCCCCTCTAGAGCATCTAATCACCCATCTAGGATCCAACAAGTGGTATCAGAGCGGGTCTTCTCCAAGCATACTTCCACAAGTAGGAGAATATGGGTGATTATGAAGATGGTCAACCTTCAAAGAGAGCAATAGAAGGAAACAAGATTGAAAAAGGGATCACAAAGGCTCCATAAACAAATGAAAGCACTAGTGGAAGATCTAGTGAATTTGAAGATGGAAGATGCCATTGCGCCCTCATGACAAGCTCAACTAAAGATTTAAATGAGGTAAATTCAAGTGTAGAGATTCAAACAAATGCTTATCTTATTCAACTAAATGCTCTTCAATTTGCTAATTCTAGCTTGGTTGATAAGATTATGTTTTTAGAATCTCAACCTTCTATGACTATTTCATTTATAGAGCTTGCTTCTACTATTGTTTCTCTCTCTATTGTTTCTTATGATCTTAAATGTGCTTATGAGAGTCAAGAGATTACTTTGCAAGGAATAAGATGTGTAGATAAAGTTTATCCTTCAATGATGACTTGTCTTGTATATGAACTTGCTTTCTTGCATAGTAGTGTAATTGCTCATGACGCTCATACTATCTTTTCTTATAGAGAGAAAGTTTTTGATGCTCTATCTTGTGATAAAGATTCTTATATGACTAAAGATGTTTGCTTAGAAATCTATCTTGTGCATGCTAGAGATGATATGAATCTATTGTGTTTTACCTTTACTTCTCTTATGCATGACAATCATAGCTTGAGATCTTCTTTGCAAAGATTTTTTGGTGATAAAAAGAATCTTAATCAAATCCTAGACCATACTGCCAAACAAATGGGTAGAGATGGCATTGGACTTGTCTGTAGCCCAAGGAACAACAAAGACAAAGGACCTTCATTTTTCAATGAAGAATCCTCTAGTTCCAAGGCTACGGGCACTTGTAATCATAGCAATGATTTTGGTCATTATTCTACTTGTTGTCCTTTTAGGAAAGCACCCAAGAGAAATAGGATTTGGGTTGCTAAGTTAACTCCTCCGGACCCAAAAACATGATTGGGGACCATTTCACTTTTCTTCTTGTAGGAACTTGCAAATGGATTGACTTGAGCTATTGAATTGCAAATTGACTTCTCAATCCACATAAAAGAAGAAAGGTGAGATGTGTAGAGGGTGACAACAAGTGGAAAAGGCAATGGTAAGCACAAAGGTAAATGTTTTTTTGCTTATAACCTATCCTAACTTGTTTTTGTCAAGTTAGTGTGCACTATACATATGGTTTTTGAGTCAAAAGTGGCATTTTGTGATTCTCTTCACACTCTTGCTCAAAAACTGTTTCTAATGCTTCTATAGTGCATTACTAACTTGCTTAGACATGTTTGGATATGGTTTGTATTTTTCGCATGCCTTTAAATATGGTTTTATAAAATAGGTGTGCTTGTTGACAGCTGCTCTGTCGGTCGAGTTTGCTCTATTGAAACTCGACCGATAGGCACCAAGAGTGTTGCCAACAACTGTCATCGGCCGAGTTGTCCATACACAGAACTCGACCGATAACACTGTGCACAGAATACACAGTTGTCTTATTGGATGAGAATTTCTCTCAAAACTAGATTTTCTCAACCAATAGCCTTATTCTTTGGCACTCCCTTGGTATCTTTATATATGCTTCTTGCCATGTTCTAAATTGCCTATCTTGCTTACAACTCTATCTCTCTAATTGCTCTAAATTGGTATATCTATATCGTGCAATTACTTGTTTTGAGTTGTTTTGCAGGTTTTGATGATGATCTGTTTGGATCTCTTGGTTGTGTCTTAAATTGCTTCCACTGTACTCTAACTTGCTACATCTATCTCGGTGTATATCTTGTTTTGATACAACCTTGAGGTTCTTAGGGGTAATCATCTTTTGGTAAGGATGCATATCTAGTGAGTTATATCCTTTCATGCTTCTAAACTTTCCTATCTCCTTGTTTGGATATATCTCTTCATATAATCATAGCTTGCTTTATCTTGTGTATCTTTTGGTATCTCTTGCTATGATCTAGATCCTACTAGTAGTCCTAACTTGTGATATCATCTACTAGTAGTTCATATACATGTAGTTCTAACCTTGTTTACAAATTGCCATCTTTGATCATCTATATGTTATGCTTGTATCTTATCTCATACATGCTCAAGATTGTTCCTTGAATTGCATATCTACTATCTTGATTTGTTTGCATAACATTGTGATGCAGGGCACATAGAGCTACATTATATGTAGAAATTGGAGTATTTTTGGATTTTATGCAGGTTTTGCTCCAATTTCAGTTTTTGCTGCAAGTATAGTGTTTTTAATGCAGAAACACCCTTCTGAGCAAGACTCATCGCTTTGCCATGAGCTCTGATGGTTTTTGGTCAAATTCCATCATCTTGAGGGTCAAAATTGTGATTTATTGTTTTTCTACAGCACTTTATCTTGCATTTTTTTTGGGTTGTTCAAGTATATGCTTTAACTTTCTTTTCTATCTATGCTTGGACAAGCCCCTATCTGTGCTCTTCTACTCTCCTTATATATATTTGTATTATCTCCTTTCTCTTTAACAAGTGATGTTTCTTTTTTTTCTTCATAACCCCACTTTTTGAAATGACAAAGGGGGAGAAAGGTATGTCTTCTTTTAAAAAGAGGAAGAAGGCATGCCTTACATGAAGAGGAGAAGCATGTTCATGTAAAGGGAGAAGGTAAAGGGGAGAAGACATATATGTGTAGAACATATATGAGTAGAAGACATAGTATTCTATATATGTTATGAAAGCTAACCATGCAGGAGAAATAGCATCAATTGAGGGGGAGTATGAGAACTCCACTAGCATCAATTGAGGGGGAGAATATGAGCTCAATTATTTTGAAACCCCTAGGTTTCTCCAAAGGTATGATTTTACTTTAAAGCTTTCAATACATTTATGGAATGGTTTGTCATCTTAAAAAAGGGGGAGATGTTGACTCAAGGTCAATTAGGTCAATGTTGACTCACGTCTAAATTGACTAAACCCGTGTTTTGATGATGACTAACCATTCCACATATTGGTGTCTAATGCTTCTACTTGAGTGTTTTCAGATTAGGTATAGACACACTCCAATTGCCCTAACTTGCGCATCTCAAATTGGAGAAAAGACAAGTCAAAGTCATACAAGTGGAAGTTTTTGTAATATGATGTATATCCATTAGAATCATGTTTTAAATCACTTGTAATGATTGAATGACTTGTAATTAAGCTTAGAAAAATATCAGGAACACTTAGATCGAAAATTAGAGCACTTTAGATACAACTTCGAAAATCAATTACAGGCACTTGGTCGGTCGAGTTTCCCACCCTGAAACTCGACCGATCAACCTTGGTCGATTTTCTGAAGATTGCATCGGTCGAGTTGTGCACTCACAGAACTCGACCGATTGGGTAGTAGGCCAGTTCCAGTTGGAATGGTCGATCGAGTTTCCTCAGAACAAACTCGACCGATCATTTCAATATCGGGCTGCCTGCTACTTGATCGGTCAAGTTACACATATTAGAACTCGACCGATTGTACTGTACGGAAAAGTGCAGAAAAGTATTTCTAGCCATTGTGGAGTTGCAACAAGTGAAAATAGATCCGTTGCAAGCCAAAAAACGGCTAGTTTTCGTTCATAAGTGTTCCCAAAGGCTAAGAGGCATCCCCAGCTATAAATAGGACCCCTTGGGCTTCATTCCAAGGTTGAGCATTCACTATGAAGGTTCCTATTCTATAGTTGAGTGATCCTACAGCCTCCTCTCTCTCTCTAAGCTTAATCACTTGCTACATCCATTACAGTGAGTAGGAAATCTATAAGAGAGCTAGTCATATATGTATATCTTGTGAGGCTCTCACTTCCACCACATCCTATCTCTTCTTTCAATCATGAAGATGAAGGTTCTCTCTCTTGTCCAAGAGAGGTGAAGAAGAACAAGGGAAGGAGTCCCTTGGTGAAGATCAAGGCTGAAGACTTGGAGCTAGAGTGGGTAAGTCCTTGGAGAAGGCAGAAGACTCAAGCTCAAGTGGGTAAGTCCTTGGTGGAAAGCTTCTCCGAGTGAAGGTGAAGTCAAAGGCGGAAGATCCAAGAAGAGTGGGTAATTCCTACAAGGCCGAAGACTTGTGCAAGAGTGGGTAAGTCCTTGGAGAAGGCCGAAGACTCTTGCAAAGTGGGTAAGTCCTTGGTAAGGTTGAAGACTCTTTGTATTGGATAGGTAAGTCCTTTGTTGGTCATGTATTGTATGTCTTATTAATGAATATAGGAGTACAATAGTTTGGAAGTCCTAGAGGTTGACCTCTCTAGGCAAGTGGACTGACACACTTCTAGTTTGAAGTGTGGAACCACTCTAAATCGCTTGTCTAATTGGTGCATGTTCAATCTCTCTTATCCTTGCTATGCATGATTTAGCTGCACTCAAATTGCCTATTTAGCAACCTTATCTTGTCATATATTTTGAAGGTTTAATGAGTTTTGTTTAAGTGCTTTCAGCTCTATTCACCCCTCTCTAGAGCATCTAATCACCCATCTAGGATCCAACAAGTGGTATCAGAGCGGGTCTTCTCCAAGCATACTTCCACAAGTAGGAGAATATGGGTGATTATGAAGATGGTCAACCTTCAAAGAGAGCAATAGAAGGAAACAAGACTGAAAAAGGGATCACAAAGGCTCCATCAACAAATGAAAGCACTAGTGGAAGATCTAGTGAATTTGAAGATGGAAGATGCCATTGCGCCCTCATGACAAGCTCAACTAAAGATTTAAATGAGGTAAATTCAAGTGTAGAGATTCAAACAAATGCTTATCTTATTCAACTAAATGCTCTTCAATTTGCTAATTCTAGCTTGGTTGATAAGATTATGTTTTTAGAATCTCAACCTTCTATGACTATTTCATTTATAGAGCTTGCTTCTACTATTGTTTCTCTCTCTATTGTTTCTTATGATCTTAAATGTGCTTATGAGAGTCAAGAGATTACTTTGCAAGGAATAAGATGTGTAGATAAAGTTTATCCTTCAATGATGACTTGTCTTGTATATGAACTTGCTTCCTTGCATAGTAGTGTAATTGCTCTTGACGCTCATACTATCTTTTCTTATAGAGAGAAAGTTTTTGATGCTCTATCTTGTGATAAAGATTCTTATATGACTAAAGATGTTTGCTTAGAAATCTATCTTGTGCATGCTAGAGATGATATGAATCTATTGTGTTTTACCTTTACTTATCTTATGCGTGACAATCATAGTTTGAGATCTTCTTTGCAAAGATTTTTTGGTGATAAAAAGAATCTTAATCAAATCCTAGACCATACTGCCAAACAAATGGGTAGAGATGGCATTGGACTTGTCTGTAGCCCAAGGAACAACAAAGACAAAGGACCTTCATTTTTCAATGAAGAATCCTCCAGTTCCAAGGCTACGGGCACTTGTAATCATAGCAATGATTTTGGTCATTATTCTACTTGTTGTCCTTTTAGGAAAGCACCCAAGAGAAATAGGATTTGGGTTGCTAAGCTAACTCCTCTGGACCCAAAAACATGATTGGGGACCATTTCACTTTTCTTCTTGTAGGAACTTGCAAATGGATTGACTTGAGCTATTGAATTGCAAATTGACTTCTCAATCCACATGAAAGAAGAAAGGTGAGATGTGTAGAGGGTGACAACAAGTGGAAAAGGCAATGGTAAGCACAAAGGTAAATGTTTTTTTGCTTATAACCTATCCTAACTTGTTTTTGTCAAGTTAGTGTGCACTATACATATGGTTTTTGAGTCAAAAGTGGCATTTTGTGATTCTCTTCACACTCTTGCTCAAAAACTGTTTCTAATGCTTCTATAGTGCATTACTAACTTGCTTAGACATGTTTGGATATGGTTTGTATTTTTAGCATGCCTTTAAATATGGTTTTATATAATAGGTGTGCTTGTTGACAGCTGCTCTGTCGGTCGAGTTTGCCCTATTGAAACTCGACCGATAGGCACCAAGAGTGTTGCCAACAGCTGTCATCGGTCGAGTTGTCCATACACAGAAATCGACCGATAACACTGTGCACAGAATACACAGTTGTCTTATTGGATGAGAATTTCTCTCAAAACTAGATTTTCTCAACCAATAGCCATATTCTTTGGCACTCCCTTGGTATCTTTATATATGCTTCTTGCCATGTTCTAAATTACCTATCTTGCTTACAACTCTATCTCTCTAATTGCTCTAAATTGGTATATCTATATCGTGCAATTACTTGTTTTGAGTTGTTTTGCAGGTTTTGATGATGATCTGTTTGGATCTCTTGGTTGTGTCTTAAATTGCTTCCGCTGTACTCTAACTTGCTACATCTATCTCGGTGTATATCTTGTTTTGATACAACCTTGAGGTTCTTAGGGGTAATCATCTTTTGGTAAGGATGCATATCTAGTGATTTATATCCTTTCATGCTTCTAAACTTGCATATCTCCTTGTTTGGATATATCTCTTCATCTAATCATAGATTGCTTTATCTTTTGTATCTTTTGGTATCTCTTGCTATGATCTAGATCCTACTAGTAGTCCTAACTTGTGATATCATCTACTAGTAGTTCATATACATGTAGTTCTAACCTTGTTTACAAATTACCATCTTTGATCATCTATATGTTATGCTTGTATCTTATCTCATACATGCTCAAGATTGTTCCTTGAATTGCATATCTACTATCTTGAGTTGTTTGCATAACATTGTGATGCAGGGCACATAGAGCTACATTATATGTAGAAATTGGAGTATTTTTGGATTTTATGCAGGTTTTGCTCCAATTTCAGTTTTTGCTGCAAGTATAGTGTTTTTTATGCAGAAACACCCTTCTGAGCAAGACTCATCGCTTTGCCATGAGCTCTGATGGTTTTTGGTCAAATTCCATCATCTTGAGGGTCAAAATTGTGATTTATTGTTTTTCTACAACACTTTATCTTGCATTTTTTTTGGGTTGTTCAAGTATATGCTTTAACTTGCTTTTCTATCTATGCTTGGACAAGTCCCTATCTGTGCTCTTCTACTCTCCTTATATATATTTGTATTATCTCCTTTCTCTTTAACAAGTGATGTTTCTTTTTTTTCTTCATAACCCCACTTTTTGAAATGACAAAGGGGGAGAAAGGTATGTCTTCTTTTAAAAAGAGGAAGAAGGCATGTCTTACATGAAGAGGAGAAGCATGTTCATGTAAAGGGAGAAGGTAAAGGTGAGAAGACATATATGTGTAGAACATATATGAGTAGAAGACATAGTATTCTATAAATGTTATGAAAGCTAACCATGCAGGAGAAATATCATCAATTGAGGGGGAGTATGAGAACTCCACTAGAATCAATTGAGGGGGAGCATATGAGCTCAATTCTTTTGAAACCCCTAGGTTTCTCCAAAGGTATGATTTTACTTTAAAGCTTTCAATACATTTATGGAATGGTTTGTCATCTTCAAAAAGGGGGAGAATGTTGACTCAAGGTCAATTAGGTCAATGTTGACTCACGTCTAAATTGACTAAACCCGTGTTTTGATGATGACTAACCATTCCACATATTGGTGTCTAATGCTTCTACTTGAGTGTTTTCAGATTAGGTATAGACACACTCCAATTGCCCTAACTTGCGCATCTCAAATTGGAGAAAGGACAAGTCAAAGTCATACAAGTGGATGTTTTTGTAATATGATGTATATCCATTAGAATCATGTTGTAAATCACTTGTAATGATTGTATGACTTGTAATTAAGCTTAGAAAAATATCAGGAACACTTAGATCGAAAATTAGAGCACTTTAGATACAACTTCGAAAATCAATTACAGGCACTTGGTCGGTCGAGTTTCCCACCCTGAAACTCGACCGATCAACCTTGGTCGATTTTCTGAAGATTGCATCGGTCGAGTTGTGCACTCACAAAACTCGACCGATTGGGTAGTAGGCCAGTTCCAGTTGGAATGATCGGTCGAGTTTCCTCAGAACAAACTCGACCGATCATTTCAATATCAGGCTGCCTGCTACTTGATCGGTCGAGTTACACATATTAGAACTCGACCGATTGTACTGTACGTAAAAGTGCAGAAAAGTGTTTCTAGCCGTTGTGGAGTTGCAACAAGTGAAAATAGATCCGTTTCAAGCCAAAAAATGTCTAGTTTTCGTTCATAAGTGTTCCCAAAGGCTAAGAGGCATCCCCAGCTATAAATAGGACCCCTTGGGCTTCATTCCAAGGTTGAGCATTCACTATGAAGGTTCCTATTCTATAGTTGAGTGATCCTACAACCTCCTCTCTCTCTAAGCTTAATCACTTGCTACATCCATTACAGTGAGTAGGAAATCTGTAAGAGAGCTAGTCATATATGTATATCTTGTGAGGCTCTCACTTCCACCACCTCCTATCTCTTCTTTCAATCATGAAGATGAAGGTTCTCTCTCTTGTCCAAGAGAGGTGAAGAAGAACAAGGGAAGGAGTCCCTTGGTGAAGATCAAGGCTGAAGACTTGGAGCTAGAGTGGGTAAGTCCTTAGAGAAGGCAGAAGACTCAAGCTCAAGTGGGTAAGTCCTTGGTGGAAAGCTTCTCCGAGTGAAGGTGAAGTCAAAGGCGGAAGATCCAAGAAGAGTGGGTAATTCCTACAAGGCCGAAGACTTGTGCAAGAGTGGGTAAGTCCTTGGAGAAGGCCGAAGACTCTTGCAAAGTGGGTAAGTCCTTGGTAAGGTTGAAGACTCTTTGTATTGGATAAGTAAGCCCTTTGTTGGTCATGTATTGTATGTCTTATTAATGAATATAGGAGTACAATAGTTTGGAAGTCCTAGAGGTTGACCTCTCTAGGCAAGTGGACTGACACACTTCTAGTTTGAAGTGTGGAACCACTCTAAATAGCTTGTCTAATTGGTGCATGTTCAATCTCTCTTATCCTTTCTATGCATGATTTAGTTGCACTCAAATTGCCTATTTAGAAACCTTATCTTGTCATATATTTTGAAGGTTTAATGAGTTTTTTTTAAGTGGTTTCAGCTCTATTCACCCCCCTCTAGAGCATCTAATCACCCATCTAGGATCCAACATGTATCACTATTAAATAATGTCAACCTTGCTAACACTTTAGTTGTCAGTTTCAAGGGAAAAACTGATACCGTAGTTCAATCTCTGTCATCAGTTTCTCACTAAGAAACTGACACTAAGTGATCTTGTCTCTAAAAAGAGCCAACCTTGCTAAGAATTTAGTCATTTATTTAACAGAAGAAAAAAAAACCAACACCATAGTTCAATCTGTATCGTTGGTTACCCACCAAGAAACTAACGCTACATAAACTTATCCTTAATAAAAACATCAACATGGCTAAGAATTTAGTCATCTGCTTAACATAAAAAATTGACAGCATAATCCAATTTGGGAGAGAATATTTTTAGTGGGGCACATGGCGAAGAGACTTTGTCATCCATGCTTATAGAAAAACCTGACGAAATAGGATTTTTGTATGTAAAACTTTTCATGATGGGCATGACCTATGATGTTTATTTTTATGTAGAGCAACCAACCATAGAGTTTTTTTTGGAGGCAAGATGTCACAATTAAATATTAACTCCCACACTATATGGAAACTTGCAAAATCCATATATGTTTCATCCTTACTTGGATTGGTCCCAAATTTGGATATTTACCTTATTATGATATGATCTCAAATTGATCCAAGTTTGGTAATAAATGAATATTTCTAGATACCCTTTTCTCTTAATTCAAACAAGGGAACAATATTTAGCTGTTACAATCAAGTCTTTCTTCCTTTACGATTTTTCAAAGGCTTCTACGAACATCCTTTTGCTATGAAACTTGGAGGAAAACTCATTAATGCCTTTCAAGACTTATATATAACTATTGAGATTTATTAGGATAACTATCATAGGCAAAACTTATCCTTTATGTATTTATTTAAAACAATTACCCACATCATATGAAAAGTCATTTTTCTCTCAATTCTAAATTTCTCTTAGTTTTCTCTTTATATTCAACTACTCTAAAAGTTAGACCAAGATATCCTTAATTGATGCTTCAAAACTTGTGTTGCCATTCATGGTCAGATAATTACTCTATTAATTATATAAAATATAAATAATCTTGGAATCTTTTGGAAACTTGTCTATGATTCAATATTTAAATATTTAACAATTCAGAACCATTATAATTCATTTATGTATGAATTCTTTTATTTCTTATACTTATTCTTCAAGGACGTATTGCAAAGCAAACAGTCTCATGGGATTCACTCAGGCCATGGATTTAACTTATACCACAATCTCATGGGCTTCACTTTGGCCATGGATTTAACTTATACCACAAAGATAACATTATTATTCTAGAAATTAATAAATTACAAAAATATGTTTATCAAAATAAGCCTTATATCCATAGAATTCAAATTTACCAAATGTGAGAATCTTACAAGATAGATGGAGAAAATTACAGATAAACCATAGTGGAAAGACTTGGGGAAGGCACAACTAGACATGACTGAGTGGCACATAAATGTAGGTGATGGCTGGGATGGAGAGAGTTGGCATAGAATAAAAAAAATGTGATTTTATGAGAGAAGAGAGGAGACACCCATGGAGGCTGAGACGATGGCTAGCGGACAGATAAGCCAAGAAGAGATGACGACTACCACCAAGCAGAGGCTAAAGGAGACAAGTACAAGAGAAGCAAATTTAACCCTAATGGCCCAAGACAATTAGGCCCGTACAACATAATAGATTAAATAACAACAATTTTGACAATATCTATGGAAAGATATCAAATCAATGTGTACTCACATCTCTATTCTGTATTGTATATTTAGGAACACCATGTAAGGAGATCTAGCATATTGCAATGCATATAACAAAATGTAATATAGAGTGAATTGTATCCAATTTGGACGTTTTATAACATAAAACATAAATTAGAATGTAATTATTATTAGAGTGTAGAACATAACTAGTCTTTATAACAAATGAGAAAATAGAACTATGTTGTGTATATGAGATGACATGCAAGATGGAGACGTGTCTGGAGCCATCACCATTGTGATGGCCAACTCATCTCTGACCTTTGTGACTGAGGTGTGTGCATGTGCACCCACGTTAATTTATTACAACATTCTTTGATGTATTATAAATTTTCTTTATAAGGTACAATGCATCCACACAAGTTATCATTTGTTTTTTGGTATTCTAATTGTTTGTGTATTGAAGTTCATTCTTATGAAAAGCAACAAAATATAGTTTAATATTTTTATCTTTTCATCTACTAATAATATCGTAGAGATGGCTTCTTACAAGTCAATACCCTTCAAATATTTTTTCTTAAAAAATAGGTTTTCACTAGATTAGTTTCTATCCGAATAAGTAGTGACATCTTTTATATAGACACATTTACAATGAACCAAAATATTGTTATCTTTTCCTTCATTAAGAATATTATAGAGATATCAATGATTTGGTTTCTTTTAGGTCGATATCCTCTTTTTTTCTATAAATTTTTTATTTTTGTTGAAGAATTTCTTTTAAATTTATACACAATTTAAATATACATAATATAAAACCTTTTTCATCTTCTCATGCAGACACCTTTATAACAAGAGAAATAATACATAGACCAGAAATGAGAGCATAGATGAGACTTTTTTTCCATTATATATATATAACAACAAAATAGAGAAATGCAAGATTCCTTGTTAGATCAGAAAAGGGATCAAAATTAGGATTTTTTTTAGCACAATAACAAAATGGAATATGTGAACAACAAGTTCCCCTTTCCATCACCGTGCCACTCACTTTCCTCGTCTATTTCTTCACCAAAACAGTACTCCACCTTTGCTGTTTCCAGACCTTCCAAAAACCCTCCACCCCGAGCTCTCTGTTTGCACGCACATCACGGCAGACCCCGTACGTGTTTGCCCGCAATGGCCACCTCCGGCACCCTCCCTTCCGCCGACCGGATCGAGGGCCTGTTCAACGACCTCTCTACCCAAAGATCTTTGGTCGATACTTGCCTCTCCGCCTGGCGCGCCGCTTCTGACCGCCTCGCCTCCGAAGGCGCCTCCCTGGACGCACGCGCCCAGTCACTCGACGATGAGCTAGTCTCCCTGGAATCATCTACTGCAGAAACCCTCTCCTCTCTCGCGGACAGCGAGGCTTCGCTCGCGGGGATCCACTCCGCCGCCACTGCCCTTGTGGAAGAGCGCCGCGAGGCCGCCGTTGCCGAGCTGGATTCTGAAACCCCTCCCCCTGCGGTCGACATTCCGGAGATCTTACGCAGGCTCTGCCGCTGGATGGACTCGCCAGGGCTGTGGCGATTCATGGTGTCTCACCGCAAGGACCTTGTTGTGCTGCGGAAGGAGATAGCTGAAGCTGTTTTTGGGGCTGTCGACCCAGAGCGGCTGGTTCTCGACGCGGTTCTTGACTTCCTCGGGCTACAGGATCTCAATGTTACGGCAGGGCAGGGGCAGTTCTGGGCATGTGGTATGCTTCTAAGGGCGCTGCTCGACGGTGCTGAGGAGGGTAGAAAGACCTTGCCTGGCGTTGCAAAGTCGCTTGCTGATAAGGCCTGGGAGGCTGCAGTGTCTTGGAAGGAGAAGGCTGAGGGTAGGGATAATGGCGATGGTATGGGTGGTTCGGAGGCACAGATGTTCTTGCAGTTCATTGTGGCATTTGGTGTGCAGTCAAGGCTTGAAGAGGAGTTCTTGAGAAAGTTTATCATGCAGTTTGCATCCAAGAAAGATATGTGCAAGCTTGTTTCTCAAATTGGGTTCAGAGAGGAGGTGATGGAAGGTGAGTCTGTTGTTGATGCTCCCTTTTTGGTTGTTAATTGTTGATTTCAGGCATAGTTAAAAATTAGCGATTGGGTTGGTTCCTGTCCCATTTTGTGCTTTCTATTAGCTAGCAACATGTGTTCTTTACCCGATACTGCAGAATGAACATGAAGTCTCACTTCTCAGTCCCGAATCAAACCATGCGAAAATGAATGAACTGCTTATTATTTTTAATCATTTTTCTGGTAATTGTAATAGCGATTGTAATAAAATGCATACTGATATTCTGAATTTAGGACTACCTGCATAGAATCTGCTGGCTTATGAATCCTCCCAAAAATAATGGTGGCTTCTGAATTATCTCTTATTTCGTGCCAGAAAAAATAGCCAGAGTCATTTCATGTGGAAATATTTGATGAAGTACCACCTTGGATACTCTCATGCAAAAGCATGCAACTTAATTGAAGTCACTGTGTATATTTACTGCATAGAGATATTGCTCCAATAGAACTGTTTCTCTTTTGCAGATATGATCAATGAGCTTGTCAATTCTGGGAAACAACTCGAAGCTGTTTATTTTATCAACGAAGCTGGCATGACTGATCGATTTTCTTCTGTCACCCTCCTCAAATCGTGCATGGAGATCTCAAAGAAAAAAGCTGATGAGATCTTACTAAATGGGAAAAAGTCTGCAGCTGCTATGGTATAATATTGTACCTTTCCCTTTATCTTATATTATGGGGATTCTGTTCTAAATTCCTAATCAACCTTTTGAAGTATGGTATGTCGTTTCTGAGACCTGTCAAGGACGACACCAAATAGCATATGCACTGTTAGGGTTGGACATAACCAAGGGTTGAAAAAAAAACTATATTCTTATGGGAATTCTCCCAACATTCAATAAAATCAGTTCCCACCAATTATCTATTCTTAAGGGATTTGAAACATAAATGAACGCAAAATGAATATAACACATTGTGAGGTATATATAGTCACACACTCACACATGTGGGCAGTGGTTGCTTATGCATGAAACCTGCTGAGTTGGATGTGGTTAGGGGCAGGGCCAAGATTTTATAGAGCTGGGGGATATAAAAACTACCTTTAGATTCATGTAAACATTTGTTTTGTTTTGTTTTCGAAGTGGGGTGATTGCCTATCAACTTAACAAATTCGAGGCGGGGGCACTGCACTTGGATCACCTTTCGTGGTATAGGCCAGATGATCCTAAATGATATTTATAAAACATGATGATATTCTTCTATTTAATGTGCTACAATTATGGATAACGACAAAAGTGGGAAAGTTCCCTGTATATTTCTTATTGATAGATGGGCAGCCCCCTCTCCTATATATAGGATAAGGGGGAAGCGTCCAGACTCAAGAAAAAACCCTAATGGGCCAAGACAAAATTTGGGCCATATTACAAATAGACCCAATAACTTAATTAACTAAATAATAAGATTCTCTCGCACTCCCCTCAACCTGGAGCTTGGGAGAATCCCAAGTCATCTTGCAAGCAGATATACCAGACTAAACAAGTAAACCAAGCCCATACAAGAATATCCCCCCCCCCCCCCCCCCCCCCCCCAATATTACTATCAAGCAGTCAACACCCAAACACTCCCTCTTAAATAAATAATCCAAAATAGGTATGCACACATGTAGCAAATGCTTCACGATCAAAAGAAGTGGCATATGGAGTAGTAGTAAACGTCAACAAGTATGCGTCAGGGTCTTCATCTGAATTGCTATTGCCATGAAGTAAACCAGAGAGTGTTGGAATACAAGTAGACCAGAGAGAGCTGGCACACAAGAGGTACTAATAGTCACTTGCAAAACACTAGTACAAACAAATAATGGCAAAGGGGGTGACATAGATAGAACGACTAACCATTTCGCAAAGAAGCATGCATACATAAGACTCCAAGATCCCGTGTAGCAATAGAAATGAAACTCCACAAATATGTAAAAACTTCAAATAAGTACCAAAAGAGTCTTCATCGTCTTCTCTCTTCATATAATTTCCATCACAGTAGCAAATGACACAATCTAAAATGTGCTAGATCACACGTGCACATACAACACGTACAAGCACAAAGTCAACATGCAAATAACACATGTTGTGCAAAAGCGCAAAGTGGTAGATAAATGTGCTAATTGTACCACAAGTAGCTGGATTGATGTCACTAGATAGAATACCATAAGCAAATATGCAGATCAAGTATCATCTAATCACTAGATAGCACGAGTGAAATAGATAGCTCCATAGCAACATACAAGGAAGATGGTGAATAAGCTCCACAAGTTCTCCATGATGAAGTAAATTCTTACTCTTGATAGTAGCTAAAATAAATTCTTACTCTCTTCATCGCCTCTCCTCCACTCTTCCCTCTGCACATCTCTTCCTCTATTCCCCCCTCACAATAACCACAATTAGAAACAAGGAGTGGTTGGGGTGGAGAGTCATAGATAGCTCCATAGTAACATACAAGGAAGATGGTGAATAAGCTCTACAAGTTCTCCATGATGAAGTAATATCAACATATAATAGTAACAAAAGATCCACAATGATAGTAGCTAAAATAAATTCTTACACTCTTCATCGCCTCTCCTCTACTCTTCCCTCTGCACCTCTATTCCCCCCCCCCCCCCCCCCCCCCACACACACACACACAACAACCACAATTAGAAACAAGGAGTGGTTGGGGCGGAGAGTCATAAAAATGATAGAGGTAATGGATATTTAGGCCAATATGTGGAAGAGGGTAACCAATAATGCGAATCAATTTACTAAATGACCCGATTACATGGATCTAGGTAGGAAAAATAAACGGGTCTTTGTGCAACCCGAAAAAGATTAGGTAAAATATCAAATCCGGTTAAAGATCCGATTAGCAGTTAGAATGTTGTATGGATTTGGGTGGTAAATAGATTGAGGGAGGTAAAACAATGTGTATCAAGGGCTGGAAGGGGGTGGGTAAAGGTGACAACTAAAAGGAATTGTCAAAAACAAAAGTGTTGCTGTAAAGACAAAATAAGAGAACACAAAGTATTAAAGCATTCCACCATGTAATAGAATAGTACCACATGAGATTAACACCATTAGTTGAATCAACTAGAGAAAACGTCATGTAACAAGAAGCGTCGATGAAGAGGCATGTCGCATTGTACATCAGTAGATGCAGACAAGAAGAGACACACTGTCGCTGAACATATATGTCGTGTCATACAGTAGATGACCATCATTTTGGTAGAAGTAGTCGAAGCTGACAGAAAGCAGGCGACACAACATGTTCTAAAGTGAACATGCTGTGTCAAATGACAGAAATTCAGGGTAGAGTCGGGGCAAAGTAGGTGAGCTGTCATGTTTGGCAGGCGACACACCGTTTCACAGGCCACACATCCTATTCAAGTGCCAACATGACGAGTCAGGCAGCAGGAGTCTGCGGTGAAAGGACAAAAGCCCGCATACACATCTTGTCATATAATGACATGCCATGTTGCGTGGTGGTTTGACAATAAGTAGTGAAAATGCAACTAAAAGATGGGCAAACCCTTCCCGATCTTCAATAAGGCATAATACAGATTGAGAATCCTTAGTAGCAGCTGGAAGTTAATCTTTTGCCATGATTTGGCATTAGATCTAGACAACAACGGTGTGGATAGTGGGAACAACGTAGATGGAGGTGACGACGTGGAAGGTAGCGAGGTAGACGGCAATGGCGGCGACTCCTCCAAGGCAAGCACAAAGGTGAAGCAACAACATAGAAGGCAATGTATGTGGCACCGACAACATCAATGATGGAGGTAACAAAGCTTCTTGGTAGCGGCTTTATAGCAAGTAGCAACTTTGATTCATTTTGACCTTGAGACGGAGACGCTCAATGGAGACAAACTCGTAGAAGACCAAATGGTAGGATGTCCTGCAGGCAGCCAAGCGACACAACTAAGGGCGGCGGTCGCCTGCAAGGGGGTGATCCTCCTTAATAGCTTTCTTTCTCTCATGTAGGGCGGCGTAAGACTGTCTGCTCTAATACTATAGTGGAAAAGTTTCTTGTAAATTTTTTATTGGTAGATGTGCAGCCCCTCTCATATATAGGATAAGGAGGACGCGTACATACTCAAGCAAAAGCCCTAATAGGCCAAGACTTATGAAGCATAGATAAAAATATGGATACGGGTACAAATACATGATAGTACGATTTTTTCAAAAAATTAGGATACATGTATGACAGCGGATAAATCATTTTTTTAATAAATATAAATATACACCTATACTTATAAAAATGCAAACTAAGACCATTTAAATTTCATTCAAAGAGAAATATAAATGTCATATTATATTTTAGTAACAACTAACCTTATAAAACAGTGCATTGATTAGTTAATAATTAACATTCAACCTGATTTCATTGTCATTCGAACTTCTAATTTTAATTTGTGAGCCAAAGAGTTCTAGAAAAAATTAGAACATTAAGTTACTAAAACAATCTCAAAAATTTCGGACTAACATCAAGATACTAATAGTAGGTTACTAACAAGAAGCAGTGTTTCAATAAAAGGCCGCACGGACCGCATAAGCGGCCCGCATATACTTACCCGCTTATAAGGCCGATTAGTCGGCGATTTTTAGATGGATATTTGTTATCTCGACCCAAACTAGATTATATTTTTATTGGTAACATTTTCTTGATGTACTATATCGTGGTATGTTTTGTAAACGAGAGACATGCTTATTTAATGTTTGTTATTTTGGACATGTAGGACATGCATGCAATTTTTTTGTATTATTGGGTTAGTATTGATTGTTATGTTCTTGTGTTAAATCATTTTGTGCATGCTTTATTGGAGTTTATGTTTAAATTATTCTAGAATGCATTCTAAATGGTGCTTTACTTTTCATTGAAACTTTATATTTAAATATATCTCAAATTTTAGGGTCTAAATATGTAATGTACAAATTAAATATGCAATTGTGTGATTACTTTATATGTACTAATTAATTATTTAACAAAATTCAAAACCGCATATACTTCCGCATATACTCCCGCATACCGCATATACTCTATAAGGTGACCTCTCCGCACGCATAACACATACCGCTTTTTAAAACTATGACAAGAAGTAACAGTTTGTTACTTTCGGTAACAAACTACAATAATTTTATTAGTACGTCGACTTGGTTTACAGAACAATGTTGTCTAGATCCATAATTTCTATACACAGATTTTTATGGTAGTACCCATCTTGAATTTTATTTGAGAGCCAAGAAAGAAAAAATATAGTAAATATAAAACTAGCATTAACGATATGCAACACTGACTAATTAAATCGGATTAATGTATACATCCCTGTACAAAAGGGCTGGGCCGTATCCACAAAGTATCCAAGATGTATCCATGAAGTATCTACTCTTTAAAAAGTGAAAAAAACTGGATACCTATGGAGAAGTATCTAATACGTATCCAGGTGTATTTAAGGGGGTGCGCCTTGCCCATTTTTTGACCGAAATGCAGCCTTGAGTTTTTTCATGTATCTCTGACCATATATATAGTTATTTATTTGATATACACATGTTATATTATTTGTGTTAATTTTATTTATCTATGTTTGTTGTGCAATATCATTTTTATCTGGAATTTATATTCTTGATGTTTTCTTAATAATTTTCTTGGTAGTTGCTTGAATCTGATTTTGATGTTGAGGTAGTTTCTTCCCCCGGATAGCTATTTAACTGCAATATAAATATCATGCTACTTATATAAAATCCCTTCTTGCTTATCCTAGGCCCTAGGGACTTCAAGCAGCCATATGAGCTGCAAAAATTTATACATATAATCTGAAAATATACCTAAGCGGAAATGCATCTACGGAACTAAAGATTATCTACTGATGCTATGTAAAGCACTGCTATCCTTAATCCCCTACTCATGTCTGATACTAATATGTATTGAATTACAGAACTTAGAAGAGTCTGTTTTGTATATTGGTGGCACCTCATACACCCATATTACCACAAAATACGTCTATGCATCCAAGGATAACTATCAATATGCATATATCTATGTATGCAACACTAAATTGTATATTCTAAGTTTAGCTGTGTTTAATATGTATACATCCATATATGAAATAATAAATAATAAACAAGGTTTTAGAAAGCGCGAAGCGCGAAGCGTGCGGATTGATCCACTTGAAGCGGGAAGCGGAAAGCGGATTTTGAAGCGGACTAAAGCGGACGCTTTTTGAAAAAGCGGACCACATTGTTTTAAAAATAATAGAAAAAATAGTGATTGTCATACTACTAAAATAAAGAAATTCTACTCAACAATAAAGCATTTTGAATGATTTTATTGCATCAAAATGCTTTTCATAGAGTCCTATTTACAAAAGTAAATGGTTACAAGATAAGGAAAATGCTTAAACATCAAAATCCATACTCGACTCTCCTAAAACTACTGAAAACAAAACCATCTTGTAAAGATGCCTCAAGGTCCTCGAGATCTTAGTCGTTTATCTTATTATTGTCATCATCGTCGTTAGATTCAACATCATCATACTCCACTTTGCTTTTGTCTTTGCATCCAACTTCGAAGTACAGAGAACATAAAAATGAGGCATATAGCACACAAAGAAAATGTATACTTAACTACTCAAAACAAGGAATATGTAAAGACTGCTATCAACAGATCAATGGTAATATGTACAACAATTATTAGCTCTATAAGCCTACTTATTTGCAATGTAAGCATCCTTATTGGCCTAAGTTGATAATGCTGCACATATACATATTGCAAGAACTTATTTCGTATTGCTAGAATTGCAAAGAACAATACAAGTTCACACCAAACATTTTGAGATTTAAGAAAAGAGAAACTTATGGAATAAGGGCTAGAAGCCTAGATTATTATTTAGTTTATTGTACAGAAAAAAAATTGTGGAAGGGACAATAAGGTTCTTTACTGGAAGAGGGGAAAATGGTATTACATTTACAATCTACAGCATGCCATGGGATCAGCATGGTATTGTCCAGAAACAAGATGTTAAACTCAATGTTGCACTATTGGACACGCAAATAACAATGCATACTGAACGCTTACAAGGTGCAGTATGCAAAGTCCTGAATTTGAGATTAAGAGGGTA
>OY856412.1:778665771-779013271 GCA_963693085.1 Alisma plantago-aquatica | reverse complement strand
ACAGCATATCCTCAACATTACTATGGGACAACTGAAGATATCACTGCACCCAGGGGCACAGGACAGTATGGAGCAGGATCAGCAAGCTATAGTGGATATGACTATGCCGCCCCTTTCCAGACCCCTTACGCTAGCCAGGCATCACATACTTGGCACTTAAAGAAGTAATAGCCAGACAATCATACACTTAGGCAACACGTAGTAAGTTCTCTGATGATTACTTTTCATGGCCTGTATTATCAGTCTTTCCGTCTTCATTTTCAGTTAGCTTCAGTTATTAAACTTACTTTGTATTATCATTGACTGATTGACTCTAATTCCTGCCATTAGTGTATGAATATGGTGGATGGATAACATGGTTAAGATGAGCTGTTTGGTTTGGTGAACACCAGTGGTGAACTAAAAAATTTCAGTTTTTCTCTAGTTGCAAACTTTGAATTTGTGAAACGTCGATCCAGTTCTAGAGAAGTGATTCCGTCAGGCATTTAGTACTTGAAAATAGTTCTCATCGTGAAAATTATTTGCATGAAATTTATGGATGCTCCCTTTAATAATATGGATGTGCAAGGATAAGCGAACTTTATAAAGCTCATGCTTGTTTAAGTGGAGACTGGAGCAAATTGGGGGATAGATCGTGTTTATTTAAGACAATTTATGGCAAATATAAAACTATAAGTTCATGAAAATTCAGAAATATTCTGTTGTCATAATTATATGATATAGACACTATATATCTGATAATTTGGGAACTCAAAATATATTGGTTGCATTATGATTTCCATAAAAAATTAACTAAATCTTTTCAGAACTAGATTTTTGACGATGATTACTACTGTGTTAAAGAAGCCTGTTTGATGCAAAGTTGGTTTGGAGCTCCTATTGATATGACACTAAATTTGATTTTGCTCTTCTGAACTGCAAATCATCTCTGTGTTCAGGTAAAAATGTGGCTGTACTTGAGATTCGAAGAAAGCACTAGACCAGGAGTATGGATACTTTGAATCAACTTTTGATGTTTTATATGGATCCTTATGTTTTATATGGATTCTTATATCGGGGCCAAGAAGTATAATATGGACTGAAGCTTCGAAATTTTACTTGTAATTTCTCCTACGCAAAGTTGTTTGGCCAAGAAGTATAATATGGACGATTGCTCCGATGATGATGCTTATGCAGGTGAGGTTGAGGAGGGAGATGACCATGATAGTTTCTTTGTCAGCTCTGGGGGCAGGAAGAGCGGAGGATGGGATCGATGAGGAGCTTGTTTAGGGGTATCTTTGGGTTTGAGATGTTGGCTTGGCTAGTTTTTGATGATGTTTGAGTACGATGATGAGTTTTGCGTGAAAAAAAATCAATGGTATTTTGTCTGAAGCAACGCAACGTAACTGTACTTGACATCTGAAAGCAAGCGTTTAGCTTTTCGTTCATGCTAGTTCGTCCTGTTACAATAGTGAACTGTTGCCACCAACGACAGGACTTCCAGTGAATGTTTACCCAGATTGTCGTCCAGTATCGATTATTGTCTAGTATCACTAAAATCCTAAATCGACAATGAAGGGTTGACGGCAGCAGTCAATGGACTTTTATATCCAGAGCGACACAACCTAAAGAAATCGCGGTAATAGGTGCCCATGAGCAAACTTCCAGCTGGAGTTTCATTCATCTATAGTAGGCCTGTTACAGTAGTGGTCTGTGTAGTGGAATGCCTGCTTCTCAAACCAAATAGTGAGCTTCCAGCTCTTCGTCAAGTATCATTATGGTTTCCGCTAATTTGACAATGAATGAGGCTCGTAGGGTAACAAAGGGGTATTAATTCAATAATCCACTTAAGGCACGCTACTAGTTTCAACCACACCCTATAAAAAGGAGCGTATAATATTAGGTCGCTGAAGTAGTTCCATATGATAACTGCTATGTATGTGGAGACATCTTTTCATAATAAGAGTTGATCGGGGTATACTCCACTAGTCGTGATACACCAAACAGACACTACAACTCCATCATCATCAGCTGGAACATTTGGCTTGAGAGAAACAACAGAATATTCAACGACACTCCAAAAACAAGGCAAGCTATTATCTCACAAATAGATGCAGACCTTCACTTGCTTTCAATATGCAGGTAAACATGTCCTAAATGGAAAGGAGGACTCCGAAGAAGGTGATTCTGAAGTCCGTTTTCTCTGCGACCTGAAGGTCATGGTAGACGATGAAACGGGCGTCAGTTTGCTGCAACAACATCAGTGATTCTTTCAGTCTTGTAGCCGAACTTTTCTCAGATAATTCAGATTAGTGCTTCCAGAGGCTTGTTAAGGGGTGCCTCCCCCTAGTTTTTTAAACATCTCTCTTTTTCTTCACTCAGGGCCTGTTTGGTAGGGTGTAGCTCGACGACAAAATGCGTGTTTGATGTACATTTTTACATTGCGAACTCACATAATTACACCCTACTACACCCAACCAAACTAGCCCTCAGCTACGAACTCGCCAAAGCAGGTGTTTGCTTGCTTTGTTTTATCCTAAATATATGCTATGACCTTTACCTTAAAAAAAAAACAGACGGTTGTCGTGCATGCTGACGACAGTTTTTGACTTGCCACAATAATCATCACGGGGAGGTTAAAGTGTGACTTCAAAAGTGATGCATGTGTCGGAACACATGGATAATTGACATTTCTACCGTTGCTTTTAGTTATATAATTCTGTGTTTGTGAGACAAGCTTATATTTTTCAACGGTAGGCTGCCGAACCCAAGCATTTAATTTTCACCAGGAAGAATGTCAAGGGCCTTGAAAAAAGGGGATTCTCTTAATCTAATCATGACTGCGATGGGCGAGAGGAAGGAAGATGGACAAACGCAACTCTCAGGAAGAATTTTCGATTGATGGTTTGTTGATTGTGGATTTCTATTTTATAGAGAAGTTCAATAGTATTGAGATAAATATATCCAAGATAACATCCGTGAAATTATATCGTATATCATATAAGTGTTGGTCACAAGCATTTAAGCTACAAGAAGTATCATAAACGTCTATGAAAACTATGTCCCTAGAAGGGGGGGGGGGCACTTTTTTTTTATAAAAAAGATAATGGACACCCATTTGCAAGCCTGAACTAAATTAACATTGAACTAGATAAAGAGAGATAACTAGATACTAGCAAAGCGTTGGGTTAGGGTAACTAGTCGATTCAGTACGTTTTGGTGTCCTCTAGAACTTGTTCCAACATATCTGTACCTTGATAGATGCCATCGAGATTGAGTTGATTTTGAAATTTGTGTCCTTGTTTTTGTTCCATAACCATTTCTTGCATCAACTGCGAGTTGAAATAATATTGTCATATAGTTTTTGTTATGTAGGTCTGTATTAGACAATGCGTTTTTAGAAAAGAATCGTGTTTCGTCTAATCTAAATATTTCAAAGGACACTAGAAGCTATAATTGGAGGTAGTTATGTAATATGGGTTTTAGTTGTTACAATAAATTTATGAATGGTTTCGATGTATATCTCATTGGTGGTGTTGCCGATTTGAAAGTAGTGGTTCCATAGGTTTTGATTTCTGTGTACAAAGGAAAAAAACATGGACCGTGTTTTCATGGTATGATCAACAAAGGTGGCATATATTCGATCTATGCAATCATCTGGTAGTCCATTTTTTCTCAATCGTAAGTCTGTCATGTCAAATCAACTAGATAAGAATGTGGATTTCTGGTGGACATTTGACTTTCCACATTGTCATAGTGTGTCTACGCCTGGGTGAGTGTAAAAAAAGTATGTTAGTTTGGAGGGATAGGAATCACCCCATGTCCATTTTACTTCCATTGAGAAATTGTTGAAGAAAAGTTGATTTTTGACATGTTCAATATCAGAATTTAGAAGGTGGTGGTCAATGTTTCCCTTTAGGTAGTTGTTATGTTAGGATGACAAAAGTTCAAGTGCTCTTGTTGTACTTATGTCGATGGCATTTTGTGGGATGTTGTTATTGCGATTCATATATATTGTATATTTTCCTTCTAGCTAAGGGTCTTTCTAAGAATTTGTATTTTTTGAATAGGCCATGAGGAATGTTGATTTCGTTATATATGATGAATACAATTTTATTGAAATATTTTTGAAGGGGGTTGTTTGAGTTTCTAGTGTTGTGTCGAGGATTTTTTTATTGATATAATATTGATTAAGGATATATTCTTCCCAAATGGTGGGAGTGTTTGTATAAAAGGATGGTGAGATTTTGTGTGCAAGACAATGTGAATCTATTTTGAGATTGATGATCTCCCATCCACCTTGGTGTTTTTACTCAGCAAATCATATCCCAATTTACTAGGTGTATTTTCTTTTTATCTTCAGTGTCGCCCCATAGAAAGGATCTATGAATAGTGTCTATTTGTTTAAATGTTGTAGATGGGAAATATGTAGGAATAGACTGAGAGGAGTTTAGAATAAGCGTGTAAATGAGTAGGATATTACTAGAGTGCCCACCACCACTATACCCTGTGCGGTAAGGTAAGGGTAAGTATATTTTTGACCCACCACTCATTTACCCTTTACCCATGTTACTCACATCTAAAGATCGCAGGATAATGGGAGAATTTTACCTGACCCATTCCACCCATTTACCCATTAGTATGAGGCTGAATTAACAATTTCATATTCTAATATAGAATCACAAGAAGTCTAACCACTACTTTATTAATGTGTACACTCATTTGATTTTAAAATGATTTACTAAACCATTTGTTGTATTCCACACTCCTTATAATCATATGTTATAGAGAAAAGAATTCTTTAACAAGATATAATATAAATAGGTTAGACCTTGTTTGTAGAAATACATGTAGATAAACATTAGAATTTTCAGTGTATATCACCAACAACATAATTATTTCTGTCTAAATTAGTATCCAGAGTGTCTAGTGATTGATGAAGGGGATATCATATTATACAACTATTGAAGATAGTGTATATCTTGCTTCATGTTGTTTTACTTATTTTATCCATTACCTTACCTATTACCACATAGTTAAATGGGTGTGGGTAAGGGCAGGGTAAAGGTTTTCAAGGAAAGAGTAGTTATACTACTTGTTACCTACAACTTTGACGCGTGTAAGGGTATCAATAAGTCTTTACCCTATCCATTTAAAACCCTAATTTAAATGTGTGAGGCATCCAACTAAGGTAAGAATATGCATATTCCAATTTTTTGATTTATTTTGAAAATTGTAATGATTGGGTTCCATGTAGTACTTGGAGGTCTAGTAGGGGAAAGAGGGATGCCCATGTGTAAAATGATGTTGAAGTATTTTTCTTTAAAGTCTATTAGATGTTTGTATCTTTCCATATCCTTCTAAAGGATGTGAGTGCCAATGATAATAGATTTTTGAAAATTTATCTTGACTCTTGAGAGATATGGAACATGACTAGGATTTGAATGACATTCACGATGTTGTTATCATTTGGTTCGAGAAAGATGATGGCATCATCCACATATAGCATGATATGTTCAAGATAATATGGAAGAGCTTCTGTCATATTATTCTCGATGCCTTGTGGAAAAATCTTGGTGAGCATGGATGTGGTAAGGATAAAGAGATAAGGAGAGAGAGGATCCCTTGTTGGAGTTTGTTTGAACTTTTAAAGTATCCAAATGTAGCTAACACATCTATGAAAAACCATATCCATGCATGCATGTAGTTAAAAGTTTCCAATTGATATTTTCCAATTCTTTCTCAAAGTCTATTCTAAGGGTAAGGAGAGGAATGTGTTTGTAATGGCATCTATGGGTGGTTTTTCTTACAGTGATTTAAGCATCTTGGATGCTTCTACATTTATGAAGGCATTTTGTTGTAACGGTAAGATCTAATTTATAGGTGTCTTCAGTTTCATACTAAGGACTCAACGATAATTTAATGTGAAGCATTAATGAGACTAATTGGTCTGAAGTTGTTGACTAGCATGGGATTTTCTCATTTCCTAATGAGGGCTATATATTTGTTTGACTAAGAACCCTAATTTTTTGAAGTAATACCATTGTGGTTATGAATGTAGGTTGGTGAAGAGATCATGAAATAATATTTTGACATATCCCAATGATTATGATATAAGTCCGGACTAAAACCATCGATACTAACAAATTTATCTGCCCCTAGGTTGAGCACATCGTTCTTGATATCTTTTGTAGGGAAGTGGGAAGTGAGAGTGGGGATCCATGATCTTTATAGGACATATAGTTTCCCAGTTAATCTTGAAGAGATTAGGGAAAGAGCATTCATATTCGAAGAGATTTGTGGAGGATAAGTTGCAGTGATAAATGATTTGTTGTTTATCTGTCATCATGATGTTGTCAATGCATATATTGTGGATATGCATATTTCTCTTCTAGTTATTGCACATTTTTTTTTTATTTTTTTATGTTTTTATCTCCCTCTTTGAGCCAGTGAGTTTTTGCTCTTTGTTTATGCAAGGTTTCCAACATATTATTTGTGTATTTAGTTTAGCACAAATTGCTAGATTTTTGATGGGATCATTGAGATTTTGGCCTATAAAAGTTCCTCATTTTATGGTTAATTTTTTAATTAATGTTTTGAAAGGTGTTCTTGTTCCATGTGATGATCTTTTCCTAACATTTTATGGTTGATGTATATGTGGTATCCTGGTTCACCATCGAAGGGGTGACTGAACCAAATGGAGGATATGATGTTACAAAAATCAAGGTGGTTAGTCCAAAATCTTTCAAAGTGAAAAGTTTTTGGTCCCCATGCGATGTATTTAGTGTTGAGGATGATGGGAAAGTGACCTAAAATGGGTCGATGGCTTCTTTGACATATGTCAGAGGAGATGTTTCTATCATGTTCCTATGTGCATAGGAAACAATGAAGTTTTTCCCACGAACATCTTCTATTACATACTTATTTAATATTTGTGACAACAGTTCTATTGACCGATAGTCATAATGAGTTTGTTAAAAATGTCATGGTGATGATTTGCAGAAGGGTCATTTCTATCATTTGCATCTTTTTATGAAGTTGAAATCACCACTTGTGATCCATGGGTAGCTTTTGTATGCTTCAACTAATGGGTTATGTGTAGTGAAGTGAGTTTTTTCATATCCACGATCACATACACACATATAAAAGTCAAAGTAATGTGATCCTCTGTGTTTTTTAATGTAACAGAAATGTAGTGAGTACCCAATGAGTAGTTCTGGTGTTAGTATATGTCTGGCTTCCAAATAATGATAAGTCAACCATTGAGCCCATGTCAAGGTATTTGAATCCATTCTGAGATGTAGTTACCACCTATGGTCTTAATATGATAATCTATGAGAGTGGTTTTAGTTTCTTGGATGGTAAAAATGGTATATCTTGTATAATCTTTTGAATTGTCTATTTTTTGTCTTGTATCAACTAAGGCTGCAACGTGGACATTCTCATATGACATGATAATGTCAAAGGATATAATTTTCTATATGTAAGTAATAGATGGTTTTTAGATTGTAAGGCTTTCAAGATTTTCTGTTGCCAAAGCTAATGGTATTTTGTATTTCCAACCTAGATTTTCCTCAGGTTTTGACAGAGCAAACATCCTTCCAGGAAGGTATCAAAATATATCCCAATATTTTTAATAAAAAAAGAAAAATATGTTACTTTACCACATGATGATAAAGATATTATATTATTAAGCATGGGGGATACAAGTTCACAAACAGCTGGATAAATATTTTTGAAGTTACCTATGATTCTTTTGTTTTTCTAGTGTCTATATGAATGTTTTCACTAGGGCAACAATTTTTAATTAAAACATTGTGGTGAGGGTGTTGATAGGTTCAGTGTCAGATGTGTTGTTGTTGGTTTTCTTGCCCAGTTCCTCTTGGAGTATGACTTTGGGTAACACCATCATATCTCTAACTTCTTTGGTACCGTTTGATGATGATTGAGAAGGTAGGGGATGTAGCTAGGTTTGTTGTAAGAATCTAGGACACTAGTCTGAGAGTAAACATGGTTTGGATAGTTGGGTTAGTATATGTTTGGTGGATAGGTGGGGGCTTCGAGGTATCAGAATCAGGTAAATATATTTCGACGCCCCCCTAAAAAATATTAGGGGGTCAAGATTACATGTAGGCCCAACGCCATGCACCTGGATCAACATTACAACTCACACATTTAATCTATACATAGTCTACGTTTAATGAATTTACAAATTTTTACAACAATGCTTGTGGCATGCATGTACTTCTCTTGGTGTCTTCTAGCATTTCTCTCCTCCCAAATATGATAGCATAGGGCAGCAAACATGAGATTTTTCTTCACATCTCTTCCGCACCTTGTAAGCATCCTTCTCGGTTCAACAATGAGTTGAATTTGGAGACAAAAATCTCTGCATACATACTTCCAAATTTCCTTCGTGAACTTGCATTCCCCTACAAGATGGTTGTGACTTTCTTCCTTATCCCCACATAGCAAGCATACAGTAGATATATCATAGTTCCATCTCTTTATTCTATCAAGAGTAGAGAGAGTATGGTGCATAAATTTATATACACACATGCTCCATTTAGGCACATACCTATCCATCCATATTTGTTCTCCCACTGGGTCCTTCACGCCTCTAGTACGGGACATCTCCCACAAGCTTGTCTTCTTGTCAATGAGCTGCCATCCACCCGAATCATTAGCAACAAACATGTGTTTAATTTGTAGCCAAATTTCCCTCATGACATTGATGGATCTTGAGTATCCTTCTCTTGTTTTCAGAATAAAATCTAGCCCTCTAGGATATCTATCTCTCATCCATTTTCCCCATGTAGATGTGCCTTCTTGGTATGCAATCAGCCTTCTCATGGAACCCCATCTAGCAATATCTCTTGGAGTCTTCAAGGGGGGCTTCGAGGTACGGGTTTATATATGTATGTATATTGAATTGAGGGATGTGGACATGTTTTAGGTAATTTCCATATGTGTGGGGCTGTGGTGGGGGTTGGTCCTTGGGTACCAAGACATGTCTGTTGTTGGGTAAGGCATAAGTAGTAGCATCAACTACATGGCTCTTATTTTTTTTTTCTCCTTAGGGTAGTACTGGGTGGTAGGATGGTTTGATAGTTTGGTAAAGATGGGAGGGGAGTTCATCTAATCTCACCTTTGAGCTTGATGGCATTATAGAACTCTCCCACCCAGATCCACAATGTCTTTAGATTTGAACGTGTGTGAAAGATAATACATAGAAGGCCTTCATGTAGTTAGTGGGGAAAAGGGTTATAGGGCTGATGAATTGTAGGGAGGGTCTGACATTAGCTACAATACTGCTAAATATGTCCACATCCCAGAGATGTAGAGAAAGACCAAATATAGATACCCAACCCATACCACCACAAGATGAACATTATGCTCATATATCCTGATTCCATCAATGTGACACCTCACCACACCAAGCGATATTACTTAAAACCAAAACACGCAAACAACTACTAATTAACCACATATCCAGGAAACATGGTAAACTAAAACCAATTTAAACATTGCTACCATGTTCAGAAAACAATACATAAAGGTCCAACAACCTGCATCACAGTACATATCATACTAGGTATTTACATATCTGAACAGTGGAATCAGCCTCAACCTATATGCAATCTAGAGAGATGTTCCATACATATACAAGCCATATACAAACCAAGACATACTACCATACCACGTGTCAATATACATAAAATATGGTAAACAACCCATGCTCGTACCTAAGGGTACAAGGAGGACTCTAGGACTCTACAACAACTACTATCCAACCTTCTTCCTCTACTACTCTCCAAGCTGCTCCTCTTCAATATCACAATCATGTCCACACCGCTAACGACCACCTAAAAAGATGTGGTGACCTACAAGGTGAGACCCATATCCCAACAAGAGATATAACTCTCAACCAATAGTTATTGATTACAATATGTATCATTATTAAACATGATGAGTAGATTTAACAAAATGAACTGGTTAAGTACCTAAAGTAGGTAATACACGACTAGCACAATATATAGGGAAATAGGTAAAGCTACCACTTTCTATATAATTGATTTCTCTTACCGTAATAAATAACAACTAAATATTATAAGAAACAAGGTAAGGGCTAACATCCAATGTGAAGCATGTTTAACCCTATACAGATATACTACATGACTGGATTATGTCTTTTATTAAGCCCTGAGGAGTTGAGGTATACCACTTAACTATAACTGACCACTACTAAGTAGAAATCGGTGCCATACAAGATTTGTAGGAGAGCCAAAATCCTAATATCTCATCTGCCCTCAGCCAATATGAGTCCGCCACAGCGACACATAGGGTCAAGCTACAAAACAACCTAGTCTGCCCTTTGTATATAGGTCATGAAACTAGTGAGCAACATAGTCCGCCCTTAAAAGGTCATGATACTAGTGGAACTAGGGTATAAAAAATCCAAACATTCGAGGTAGAACCACAAATGTCCTCAATCACACCATATATACAAACCTAAGATACAACCACATCCATTCTCCTGTCAAGGTATGACTGCAGCTATCCTTGTAAAACATATACTCAACAATATACAACTCCAATCTCCACTGAAGGAGAACTCGTTTCACCATACAAAAAGTCCTGGAACTGGAATGAATCTATGGCACATGGCACTACATGATTAGGGTTTCACTTGATTAGTTAAGTTCATTCATGTGATTTAAGGCTACATCAACAGAGTTACGTACAAACCCTAAAAGAATTCTACAAAAACATAGAAAGATTACAACCTCAGAATATATAAAATGTATGAAGTATAAACATCACCACATGTACTTTTTCACTGCCATACATGCATCCATACTCATCATCTTACCATCATATGATTTCAAATCCTTGTTACATTATACAGAGGATAACACCTCACATAGAACACAAAACCATGTCCAAGGTCATAAGACCATTCACATTATTCCCTATAAGAACATCAATACCTTTCCTTTACCTCATCAAGGCTCATCATTCCATCACGACACATGTGATACATAGCTGGAACAACATCATATTCAAGAGCCACGATGTTCATAAGATAGCAAATTAGGGTTAAAAAACTTAGAGATAGAAGTTCTCCATTAACATGCTAATCACACAGGAAGCTATGTGTCATCGTTACTTACTTGCATTAGAGTTAGGTTCATTGAGAATAGTTGGATTGACATTGCCAAACTACCACTTTACTTAAAACCATAAGTTTGTACTCATTCGAGGGAAAAGGTAAGACTACTAGATCAAGGGTAACCAAGCATCAACAATTAGGGTTACGAAAATCAAAGCACCATCAATCATGAGTGTATAAAGTCAAAAATCACCATTATATAGTCAACACAACATAACAACCATATAGGCATGAAACTTCATCGGCCACTTAGGGTTAGTGGTGTCATTGACCGCTAGGAAACAAGGTGGTTGGAGGCCACCATGGATCAAAATTATTGGTGATGGTTGAAACTAGATTCACCCTCTTCATCGACCGCTGAGGTTGACCCTCTCCGGCGACCACACATCATCGACCACTAAAACCACATGTATAGCGACTGAAGAAAAAATTAGGGTTCAACCCTTCACTGACCGCTGAAGATCCAAGGCATCAATGACCATTAAGGTCCAAAGATCAACAACCACACCAATTTAAAACTTGGCGATCAATGGTGATACAAATCTTGGTGACCAAACACATCAAAACTTGGTGACCTCATAAGGTACTCAATGTTCATTAAGAGAGAAAAAATTGGCAACTAAAGAGAGAGAAAGACTCATCAGTGCAAAGAAACCAAACAAATTGTTCATCACCATTAAATTGAAAAGTCATCAAGGTGTAAATCAGAAGAAGAATATAACTCCAAAACCCTAATTAACCACCTACATTAGAGAAAGAAAAACCATGGTTTGTGAGGGAGAAAAACCAATGTTTACTCAACATGCATGCATGAAAACTTTCACCACCAAAGAAGGATTCATGCACAAGGATTAGGGTTTATCCAAGAAGAGATATCTACCCAAGATTACCATGTAAAAAAAAACCTTAGAACAAGGATACTATCCATCTACTTGTAACCAAGGTATAGAGCAAGATTAAGTGCATCCAAGATGAAAGTAAGCAATAATAGTGGAGAAAGTTAAATAACTCACCTAGAGTTGATGTATAAAACTCCAAACAACAAGATATCTTGAAGGGAAGGGGGAAAGATACCCTAGATCGAGCACTCTTTATGGCCAAGCTAGCTCCACCTCCAAGAAAGAAACAAACCCTTAGGTCAATGAGCAAGAAGGAGAACAAACCCTAGGTGTAAAGGCAAAGAAGAGAAGTTCTTCAAGCTCTAACTCACGCACTACCATTGAATACCATGGGTTCAGACAAGAAGAGAAAGAAGAAAGGTAAGGAAGTAAGGAAAATGTACATGAAGAGGAAGATCTCACTTACCAAGATCAAGAATAAGAGCAAAGTAGCACCAAATTATCACAAGAAGGGTAGATCCAAACCCTAGCTCAACATGCAAGGAAGATTGACCTTCTTCTCCTTCTTTGGAACCTCTTCCTCCACCAAGAACCAAGGGGACAAGATCAAGAATAAGGAAAGAAGAAGAGAGAGGTAGCTAGGTGCATAAAGAGCTTATTTGCATGCAAAGAGAGGGGTTTATATAGATTAGGTTTGGAGAGAGGGAAAGAGGGTTAAGTGCCAAGCTAAACATGCCATGCGTACAAAGGATATCGTACATGCAAGAACCACACTCATGCATGCAACTAAGAGCAAAAAAACCAAGAAAAACCATCAACATCACTAACCCAGAAAAGCAAATGATCTATGGGAAACTTCAATGACCAAACTTGATCAAAACTCAATGATCGCTAACCCTAGGGCTCTTGGCGATCTAGAGGGGGTTATGAGACTCATCGACCGCCAAGTCCAGAGGGCACACACAAAACACCTCATCGACCTCAAAAACATAGATCATAAGAACCTTGGCTATCGCAAAAACTAGGGCTCATCGATCAAACACACATCAAGAGGTCAAACATCCACTTAGGCCATCCATGCAAACCCCCATCTCAACACAACATGCCATCACTCAAACCAAGGTGTGAAAGGGCACCCAAGGAACTACACTACCCAACATGATGTAAAATGTGTGAGGAACAAAAAGCACGTGACAAATTGCAAGAAGCACCCTAAAGATGGGGTAAATTGCAATTAAATCAAAAACAAACATATAAGAGTATAACTAGCTCAAACAATATCCAAACTGGACCAAACTTGGAACATAAGCTTGTCACATGATATCAAAACACATAACATGGTTATATTAAGGTTTTAAGCATCCAATTATGAAAATAAAGAATGTTCAACCAAAAAGGCAAGGTCTGGGGTCTTACAACCATAAACCCCTAACAAGGATTTCACCCCCAATATCCTACGTGAACAAATACATGTACTCCCCACACATCTCATCCTCTAACTCCCATGTGGCTTCCTCCACACCACAGTGATGCCGCAAAACCTTAGATATAACTATATCCTTCTTCTTTAACTTCTTCACCCTCCTATCCAAGATCAACATATGACCCTCAACATACGACACATCCTCCATCAACTCAACTTCCCCAGAAATTGCAAGACACAAGATCTTAGCAGATCCTCTAACATCTATATATTCCTTTCAGATTGGCCATCTGTCAATGGGTGGGAATTTTTATTGAACTTTAGCTATGTACCCATAGCCTTATGTAGATGTTCCTAAAAATTCTTCATAAACTGTGGACTTCTGTTAGATACTATGGTAACTAGGATACCATGCAAATAGACTATCTCATCAACATATGTCTGAGCCAACTTATCTATTGTATACATCGTCGTGACCGGAAAGAAGTGAGATGACTTGGCCAACCTATCAATTATCACCCGATTGGAATCATGACCTTTGGTTGTTTTAGGAAGACCAACCGCAAAGTCCATAGTAATATGATCCCATTTGCACTATAGTATCAACAAAGGTTGCAAAGTTCATGTAGGCTTCTAATGCTCAACCTTGACCTGTTGACAAACTAGACACTTGACAACAAACTCTGCCACATCACGCTTCAGACCAGGATACCGATACAGATCATCCAGGTTATGGTACATCTTGGTACATCAAGGGTGCATCACATACATCTAGGAATGAGCCTACTCAAGAACTATCTTCCTCAAACCATAAGCATCTGGAACCACTGTCCTATTGTGAAAGAAAATTGTCCCATCTTATGACTCATGAAAACCATCATACTTCTTATTGCCAAACTCTACCCAAATTTTCTGTATCACAGTATCATTCCACTACACATATCTGATTAGTTGCATCAACGTAGGCTTCACTTTAAACTGTGCTATCAAACCTTCCAACAGAGAAACCTCCAGCTGTACATTCATCTGACAAAGTGATACTAACATGTCCTGCTTGTAACCCACCAAAGCATATCACTCTGCCTTATCTACAGACAATGATGAAGATGAATTCCTACTCAACCATAAACCACCACATTCCCTTTCTTTAGATGGTAGTCTATCATGCAACCATAGTCTTTGATCAACTCCATCCATCTCCTCTGCCTCATATATATACTGAAGGTTCTTGTGGTTGGTGAAGATCTGACACTTCTCTTTATATAGATAGTGACTCCAAATCTTCAAAGCATGGACCACAACTGCTATCTCCAGATCATGCGTCTGGTAGTTATCCTTGTGTTTCTTAAGTTGTCTTAAAGCAAAAGAAATCACATTCTTGTCCTTCATCAGCACACATCCCAAGTCGTTCTTTGATGCATCACATAAGATGATGTAGCCTTTCCCTTGCTCTGACAGGACCAACATTGGTGCACTGGTCAACTTCTCCTTCAACAACTAGAACGGACATTGACACTTGTTATCCCAGACAAAAGGAACACCCTTCCTTGTCAGCTTTGTTAGGGGTAACACCACAATGCTGAAATTCTTTATGAATCTCCTGTAGTAGCCTGCCAAGCCTAGGAAACTCCAAACTTTGATTAGTGTCTTGGGATGTTCCCACTCCATCAATGACTATACATTCTTTGGCTCCATAGAAACACCTTTAGCAGATATGATGTGACCCAAAAAAGATACCTCTGTCAATCAGAACTCACACTCGCTGAACTTGGCATACAACCAGTGCTGACTCAACATTGTCAATGCCTGGAGAAGATGCTGCTCATTCTGCTATCTACCTTTGGAGTATATTAGGATATCATCATTGAACACTACAACATACTGATCCAGATATGGTCTAAACACCATGTTCATCAAGTCCATGAAAGATGTTGGTGCATTGGTTATCCCAAACGACATAACCACGAACTCATAGTGACCATACCTAGTTTTGAAAGTTGTCTTAGGCATGTCATCCGCCTTGATCCTTAGCTAGTAATATCCTGACCTCAAATCTATCTTGAAGAACATTGTGACACCTCTCAGTGATCAAATAGGTCATCTATCCTAAAAAACGGGTACTTGTTCTCTATTGTAACCTTGTTCAACTACCAGTAATCTATACAAAGCCTCATTAAACTGTCTTTCTTCTTCACAAACAACACGATAGCACCCCAAGTGGAAGTACTCAATCTGATGAAACCCTTCTCTAATAGCTCTGACAACTATATCTTCAACTCCTACATTTCTACTGGTGCCATCATGTAGGGTGATTGCACTATGGTTTGTGTTTCAGGAACAAGATTAATCTCAAAGTCAATCTCTCTAGGTGGGGGAACACCGAGAAACTATTCAGGAAAGACATCCTCAAACTCACACACTACATGCACCTCCTGGATACTAGGACTCCTCACCTTGGTATCCACAACATGCACCAAGAAATCCTGACACCCCTGTCTCTTCAACCTCCCCACTTTTATAGCCGACACCCCTAGAAAAGCTTGACAAATTCATATTTCTAATAGATTTTGTTGTCATGGAGATGCATGATGACTATGACAATGAACTAATTTTAGGCAGGCCGTTCCAAGCCACAACAGGCATCATCTAAGAAATGGGGAGAGGAAGGTTGACATTGGGAATCTAGGATGACCAGTTTGAGATTAAGATACTCAATTATCAACTGCACAAAAAGGAAAGCAGAAAATGACACATGAAGCAACAATTGGGCAATCCAGTGTCACTATTATTGGGAAAACCATTCCTAGACATGGCCCATGTCATGACAAAGGCATACAAGGGTACTGTTGCTGTTGATATGATGGAGGATACAAAGCAGGTTTCTTTGACAAAAGTTGTGAAATACCATGATGATCCAGAGGAAGAGGAGTACCCGATGACAGTTGTAGAAGTGGTGTCCTATGCAAAGATGTTGGTATATCCATAATTACCACCAGGAGCTTGTCTCATGAATCTGGTAGATGACAACACTTGCTATGATTTACTAGAGGAGTGTGTATAGTTTCTAAAGATCCTACCATGTTTCTACACAAGACATTATGAGGACCTAGGACCGCTACTTCCACCATTAGTCCCATCACTACATTATCCTCCTCACCTGGAATTGAAGCCACTACTTCCGCATCCAAAGTACACATTCTTGGCAGTGGACAAAAAACTTCCAATGATAACTTCAACATCACTAAGTGTGAAAGAGGAGGAGAAGCTACTCACAATTATGAAGAATCATCAGGCCACATTTGGGTGGTCTAATGAAGACATAAAGGAGATCTCTCCTAGTCTATGTCAACACAAGATATGATTTGAAGAAGGAGAAAAACCTATATCACAACCTCAACGACGTCTAAATCCGATCATGATGAAGGTGGTGATGAAAGAGGTAGTTAAACTTCTATCACCATGTATAATTTATGCTATCTATGATTCTAAATGGGTTAGTCCTACACTAGTTGTTCCTAAGAAAAGAAGAATCACATCACAATAAATTCTGCTAGTGAGTTAGTTTCAACTAGGCTAGTATTTGGGTGAGGCGTGTGCATTGACTATCACCGTGTGAGTGCTGCTACTTTGAAAGATCATTTCCTGCTCCCATTTACCGATCATATTCTTGAGAGGCGCACTGGTCACCTATATTTTTATCTTCTTGATGGGTATTATGGTTATAATTAGATTTCTATAAAACAACATGATAAAGAGAAGTCTACATTCATTTGCACCTATGGTACTTCTGCATACAGACAAATGCCCTTTGGTCTGTGTAATTCACAAACAACATTTCAAATATGCATGCTTGAAATCTTTTATGACATGGTGGAGTGTTGTCTTGAGAATTTTATGAATGACTTTTTGGTGTACGGAGAATCTTTTGAGGACTGCCTTGCCAGTCTAGATAATTTTTTACAAATATGTGAGGACACTCATTTTATTTTCAACTGGGAAAAATGACATATGATGGTGAGTGAAGGAATTGTATTGGGACACAAGGTGTCCAACAAAGGGATGGAAGTTGATCTAGTAAAAATAGAGGTGATCTGTATACTACCTCCACCATCATCAGTGAAGGGAGTTAGGAGCTAACTAGGACATGAAATTTTTTATCAATGTTTTATACAAGGTTTTTTGAAATTGTTAAGCTGCTTTCTAAACTATTATAGAAAGATGTGGATTTCAAATTTGATGACTGCTTCCTGAAAGCTTTTGAAGTTATGAAGGAGACATTTATTTCCGCACCCATAGTGATGGCTCTAGATTGGAGTCAACCATTCGAGTTGATATCTGATGCATCAAATTTTGTAGTGGGGGCTGTTCTAAGGCAACATGAGGATCATGCACTTTCAGTAATTTACTATGTGTCTAGAATCCTTAATGATGCACAATTAAATAATACTAACATAAAAAAAAACTCTTGGTTGGAGTCTTTGCCTTTGATAAATATAGATAATTGTTGATAGGGGCAAAAGTGATAGTATGGAATGATCATGAAGCTATTAAGTATCTTTGCAGAAGAAGGATCCTGAACTGAGGATAATTAGATTGATTTTGCTACTATAAGAGTTTGATATGTTGGCTAAATGGACATCTAAAAATCCCTTTGTTTTGATTATGACAAACATTTCATTCTTATTAATCTAACGAGCTACTTGAGTGTGCAGGATGACAAAGTAGCAAAGGAAAATCCAAGAGCGTACTTAGTTATATTTTCATGCAATGTAATCAATGTTGTAAAACTTGTACAAATATATAATGTACAAGTACTTAGAATTGCATGTAAATCAAGCGTTAGATTTTCCCTAGCCAAATACCATAGTTAGACATGTCATCCCATTTGAATAGAATCACCTTTGCACACTCACACATATAATTAGTGCTTAAATTGAAACCTTGAAACAGGATCATTCTCAGTCGACAAACTCCTCGACCGAGACACTCTCGGTCGACAATCTTCTCGACCGAGAAAGATCCAAAGTAGCCGTTAGACACAACAGACAAGTTAGTTGGCAGTTGAAGAAAGACGTTGCAAATCACTTGTTCCAGAGAGCCTGTCGGTCGACAAAAGTTCGACCGAGTAGGTGTCTCGGTCGACCATTTGTCGACCGAGATGATCTCTGACAGCAACTGCAGAATAAATCAATTAGCCGTTGTTAAAGCAACAACTTTGTACCTAACGGCTAGTTAAGCACTTAGAAACCCCTAGAAGTTGTCTAGAACGTCCTTAAGCATACTTAGGCCATTCCTATAAATAGGACAAGCCATAGGACACTAGAATTCACTTGTTACACTTGAGAATACACTTGAGCATACTTGAGCAATCTATTGCAAGCAATTTGAGCACTGTGATCATTTGTCTACATTCTCCTTAGCTCAATCTCGTGTCCTATAGGCTAGTTTCTCCTACCCACAACAATCACAAGTTCACACACTTGGCTAGGAGATCTATACGCTTGATCTAGGCATATCAAGCCTTGGGCTTAAAGGATAAGTTGTAATTTCCGTTTTCTCTCTTGTTCCTTTTTATCTTTTGTACTCTCCTTGCTACTCCTAGGGTTGGAGGCTGCGGATTGGAGAGAGTTGACTTCTCAGGTGGAGAAGGGGACTTCAAGCTACTTCAAGAAGGCTATCTCCAGGGAAGCTACTTCAGAAGGCTGGTGCAACGGGAGTTGGTGCATCTACTTCAAGGGAAGGCTGCTTCAAGGTTGGGCGATTACTTCTAGGTGAAGGATGCTTGAAGGGTTTGGGAAAAGAGATTGTATTTTATGTAAATTCCTTGCGAGGTAAATAAAATAAATTTCTTTTCAAATCCCGGTTGGGTAAGCAACCGGGTAGTGGATTGACGGCTATAGTATTTGCTATAGTTGGAACCACTCTAAACCTTGTGTCTCCTTGTCCAATATTTTCATTGTGGTTGTTTGAGTTCAATAATTGTTAAATTATCTATCAAACTCTATTCACCCCCCCTTCTAGTAGTTTTCAATTGGTATCAGAGCAGGCTTCAAGGAACCCTAACCAGGTCTTGAAGAATGGAGGGAAATGGTGAAAAGTGCTTGGACAAAACCACTACATGCTGCAATTGGTGTTTAGGAACAAGCCACAAAACAACCGGATGCCCATGGAGATCAAAGGAAGAGGATAAGCACAAAGAATGCCTTATTGCTACAACTAGTGAAGAAGAAGAAGAAGAAGAAGAGGTAAGTCTTTTTGATTTATCTAAAGAAGAACTAGTTGCTATTATTGAAGAAACACATAATAAATATGTTGAGTGCAAAAAGAAATTAAAGAAATCAAATAAGGAAAATGATGATCTAAATGTTAAACTTCTTGCTCTTGCATCTGAAAATGAGGATCTTAAAGAGGGAAATAAATTTTTTGATCTTAAGTTAAAATCTATGGAAGCCGATTGCAAGCTCCTTTCTGTTGAAAATTCAAACTTACAGACTCAAGTAAACAATCTTAAAAAACAACCATTATTGTGCACCCATATAGATTATGACACCATTGTTAAAGAAAGAAATTTATTGTCATCAAATCTAGACCAAGCAAAAATAGACATTAAGAAAATAATGGATGAGATTGCCAAGCTACAACAACAAGTTCGTAGTTTGAATAACCATGGCATTCTTGATCAAATTCTAGATAATCCCTATCAACAAATTGGGAGAAGGGGACTAGGTTACAAGCCTAAAGGAAAATCTCATCAACAACCTAGTCAGAGAAAGTCACAAACCCATTCTATATATGTACCTAAAAGGACATCCTCACCCAATGACAACATAGGACACAACCATAGAAAAAGATATGAAGTTGACTCAATATGTTGTCATTACTGTTTGCGCCTTGGTCACTATTCATTTTCATGTCCTTATAAGAGAAAAGATGTAGAGTTAGTTTGGGTTCCAAAACCTCCAAACTAAATGAACAAAATCAAGTTGAGATATGACCAAAGACATTAGTTGCATATTTCTATGTCTATCTCAACTCTACATAATTACAAATGTAAATGAAATTAATATTAGTTTGTTCCCTAGATGATTTAAATTCTAAGTCAAATGAAAAGAAAATTCCTATTTTCATATGATTTTTTGTAAAAATATTTTCTGGTCTATTCATATACTAATTATAAAATGGAATTATCATTGTATGCTTTATACCATGCTTTCATCATTGGGTGCGCATAGAAAATTGTATGCAAGCAAGCAAAATAACTTATTAGTTATATGTTATTGCTTGCAATAAAATCTCTAACTCAGTATCTTTGAAATAATTATTTGTGTCTCAAATTAAGTAGTATGCTTCAACTTGATATTTAAATTTTATGCAGATATTAGACTCAATATATTCAATCTGAAAAATCTGCAAAATTTGCCTCTTGGTCAAAATAAAACTTGACTAAGGGGCGCTATGGTCGTAGTCAAGGGTGACCTAAAATAAGCTTCGACAAAAATTGCTTATTTTGGAAATTCTCTCTTTGGACCTAATCAAATTTTTCTTGAAAATTAAATCATTTGTTATCATTTAAGCCTTAAATTATCCCAATATTACTCCCTTAGAATATCCATATAAATGCTCTACAAAAATAATCTACCTTTTGCATTAAAAAATCAGCTTTAAAATTCTTACTCAGTAAGTCTGTCGGTCGACGAATTCTTCGACCGAGACCCTCTCGGTCAGCTCACCTCTCTCGACCGACAGAATCTAAACAGACTTAATATCGGACGAACTTTCGGTCGACAAATGCTCGACTGAGGTAATGTCGGTCGACAATAGTTCGACCGAGAAATAGCCGTTGGATACGACCGTTGTAAACCGACCGTTATGACCGTTTATGACCGTTATTTGACCGTTGGGGAGCCGAGTGGCGCGTCTGTAACACGACCGTTGCGGACGCTCGGTCGACGAATCGTCGACCGACCTGGTCGCTGGAATGTTATAAAAAGGGGCAAAAACGGGTCACCTACTCACACTTGCATACTCTTGCTTCCATAGTCCCTCTCTAGTGCATTTTCGTGCTACTCTTCAGCATCTTCATCCTCCAACCTTCCTTGCTTCTTCTCTACACTCAAGTAACACAAATGGCCTCATCATCAGCTGCCCGTGGGAAGAAGAAGGTCGCCGGAAGGAAAGGAAGGGAAGCTCGGGAAGCTACTCCACCACTGACGATCATCAACGACATCGCCTTCGTCGATGGAGATGCTGGTGATCGGTATCTACGACTTTCCTCCAAAGCTCCGCTTCCACGATGACCAGTCGAAGTCATGGACTTCATCAACATCGTCGATCTGGAGGATCTCTTTGAAGTGCAAAAGTTGAAGGACTTCATCAATCCCTCTTTCCCTTTCTATTCCACTAAGGTAGTCAACGAATTTTATGCCAATCTCATATCCCATACTGAAAATGAAACCACTTTCTTCTACACCATGGTCAATGGGCATAGCCTTAAATTTACCGAAGGGGATATTCTTGACATGCTAGAAATTGACATAGATGAATACCAAGATTCCCTTGATCTCACCACCGGAAATCCACTAAATCAACTCTCCCAAGATGATCATACCATTAGCCTTAGTGACATAAAAAGAGCTATTTTTCAATCCAACACTACTTGTCATGAAGATAGGGGAACCTACTACGCTATAAATCTCAAACCAGCCTGTAGGATTGTAAATCTCATTGTTTCTACAAATATTCACCCTAGAGCCAACAAATCTGAAGTTCCAATATTCCGTATGTGCCTCATTTATGCCATCATAAGCCACATTCCCACAAACTTCATCCGTATAATTCTTAAAAACATGATTGAGTTTTCTGGCAACCCACCATATGCGGATTTCGTTTGCCAAATTACTCAACATTGTCTTAAAACAAACATTGAGGATATGGGATATACATGGGAGCGTCGACCACAAAAGATAAGTAAGAATACCGTAGAGAAAATGGGAATAGATTTTGGTCACAAAAGGGCTAGAGTAGAAGGAGAAACATCTCATCAGGACATACCACCACCTCCTCCTACTACCCTACCACAAGACCCCATTCAAAATACTCTTACTTATATTGCTGGCTCCCAATATCACCTTAGTAGACAATTAGACTACAATCATCATGCCATGACATATTTAAACCAAAGAATGCAAACCCTTTCCCCAAACCAAACTGATGAATATCCATATTCTTTAAATCCAGGCATGCTCAATCCATACAATCCTTCGTACAAATACTATCAAACTCCACCTCCACCATCCATGGATCTAACACATACTCAATTTTCATCTATGCAATTGCAAGATATTGTTGCTCATTTCCGATTTGACCGAGTTCCTACATTCTTGGAAGCATATGCTTTAACCAAGACGAAAGCTCTAGATTGGCAAACCTTGGTCCAATACTATGGAACTGAGCCATTTATTGGGAAAGATCCTGACGTTGATGTAATTCTTAAATCTTTCCAGTGAGTGTTGGAGTAATATTAGTTGTAAATGACTTGCTTTGAATGATTGTTATGGATCATTTCTGTATGAATTAATCTTTCCATGCTTATTAATGAAATTGTTTATCCTTTTGTTGATTTGGATGGATATCTTTTCGCATGTGAGACATCTTGTAAATAAATGGATTATAAAGACTATTATTGTAGAGCATACAAAATAAAGGGAGAAATAAATAAAACCTTGTGGCTAAATTGATAATGATCTATGACAAACAGTTCTCCAGAAACATTCTCGGTCGAGTCACTAGTCGACCGAGAACACTGTCGGTCGAGAAATCGTCGACCGAGCAGGTCTCTGTTGTCAAGTCTGAAATAATTCTGCTACAAATGATTGCTCATCAAATAATTTTAAACCAAGGATGCATGTTGAACATCATTTGTGAAACAGAGTATTCTTTTATGCATATGGACACTCTTCAAACATATTGCAAAGCATTTAAGTCTTTATTTGGGATATCTAAGGGGGAGATCATAAAAACAACTTTGACCATTTGATTGAAGAAGCTTACAAAAACATTGTAACCACCATGTGTAGCTGAAAATTTTCATTGATTATAAAGAAAATTATGAATTTATTGAAAATGGTATCTTGTACTTGAAGGAACTCTCTACCCAAAATAGGGCTTAACATCCCTTGCATTTGGATGGAGACATTTTTATGTACTCTAAGATGAGAGGATTCTCATTTAATTTAGGGCTTAACATCCTTTGATAAATGAGAAATAAATATACATTCATCATACACTTAAGGGAATCTCATATCATTTCAAGGCTTAACATCCTTTGCAAATGATTGAGGAACAAATTGTGGATAAATTAGACATGAATGCTATTCACCCCTTATTCCTAATAGAATATCTATTTAAGGGGGAGCATAATATAAAATTAAGGGGGAGCAGAAAAATAAAATATTCAAAATGGATATCTTTTTGAAATGACAAAGGGGGAGAAAGAATATGAAATCAAAAATATAACATCTTGTCAGCACTCATGGCCACAAAGGTAATCTTCAGGTATGAAACTTACATGCTTTATATTTCCTTATTTCATATTTAGGAAATGTTTGTCATCTTCAAAAAGGGGGAGATTGTTGGCTAAATGGACATCTAAAAATCCCTTTGTTTTGATTATGACAAACATTTCATTCTTATTAATCTAACGAGCTACTTGAGTGTGCAGGATGACAAAGTAGCAAAGGAAAATCCAAGAGCGTACTTAGTTATATTTTCATGCAATGTAATCAATGTTGTAAAACTTGTACAAATATATAATGTACAAGTACTTAGAATTGCATGTAAATCAAGCGTTAGATTTTCCCTAGCCAAACACCATAGTTAGACATGTCATCCCATTTGAATAGAATCACCTTTGCACACTCACACATATAATTAGTGTTTAAATTGAAACCTTGAAACAAGATCATTCTCGGTCGACAAACTCCTCGACCGAGACACTCTCGGTCGACAATCTTCTCGACCGTGAAAGATCCAAAGTAGCCGTTAGACACAACAGACAAGTTAGTTGGCAGTTGAAGAAAGACGTTGCAAATCACTTGTTCCAGAGAGCCTGTCGGTCGACAAAAGTTCGACCGAGTAGGTGTCTCGGTCGACCATTTGTCGACCGAGATGATCTCTGACAGCAACTGCAGAATAAATCAATTAGCCATTGTTAAAGCAACAACTTTGTACCTAACAGCTAGTTAAGCACTTAGAAACCCCTAGAAGTTGTCTAGAACGTCCTTAAGCATACTTAGGCCATTCCTATAAATAGGACAAGCCATAGGACACTAGAATTCACTTGTTACACTTGATAATACACTTGAGCATACTTGAGCAATCTATTGCAAGCAATTTGAGCACTGTGATCATTTGTCTACATTCTCCTTAGCTCAATCTCGTGTCCTATAGGCTAGTTTCTCCTACCCACAGCAATCACAAGTTCACACACTTGGCTAGGAGATCTATACGCTTGATCTAGGCATATCAAGCCTTGGGCTTAAAGGATAAGTTGTAATTTCCGTTTTCTCTCTTATTCCTTTTTATCTTTTGTACTCTCCTTGCTACTCCTAGGGTTGGAGGCTGCGGATTGGAGAGAGTTGACTTCTCAGGTGGAGAAGGGGACTTCAAGCTACTTCAAGAAGGCTATCGCCAGGGAAGCTACTTCAGAAGGCTGGTGCAACGGGAGTTGGTGCATCTACTTCAAGGGAAGGCTGCTTCAAGGTTGGGCGATTACTTCTAGGTGAAGGCTGCTTGAAGGGTTTGGGAAAAGAGATTGTATTTTATGTAAATTCCTTGTGAGGTAAATAAAATAAATTTCTTTTCAAATCCCGGTTGGGTAAGCAACCGGGTAGTGGATTGACGGCTATAGTATTTGCTATAGTTGGAACCACTCTAAACCTTGTGTCTCCTTGTCCAATATTTTCATTGTGGTTGTTTGAGTTCAATAATTGTTAAATTATCTATAAAACTCTATTCACCCCCCCTTCTAGTAGTTTTCATGATATAGAAACCAAGGACAAGGATGGAGTAGAAAATATAGTAGTGGATCACTTGTCTAGGTTGAAGAGAGTGGATGAATCTAAGATAGAGGTACCCATTGTTGAGGTATTCCCTGATGAGAAACTTTTTGCTATGAGGGACAAGGATCCCTGATTTGCAGACATAGTAAACTATCTAGCATGCGAGAGATACCAAAAGATTGAGGATGTCAAGAGAAGAAAATATTCTTCCATTCTTTGAGATTCTATGAAAGGACAACCCTATCTTACTTAAACAATGTACGAATGACATTTTAAAAAAGTGTGTTTGAGAGCATACTTTCTCATAGTCATTCTTTACCCACTGGGGGACACCATGCAAGATCAAGAATGGCAGATAAAGTATTTGAAAGCAAATTTTATTGGCTGTTGCTATTTAAGGATGCATATGATTACGTACGGAGGCGTGATGCGTGTCAACGGGCCGCCAACATCTCTGGGAGTCATGAAACACCCCTCAATACTTTTAAGGAGGTAGAAGTTTTTGATATTTGGGGCATTGACTTAATGGGTCCTTTTGTGTCTTCTAATTCAACTTTGTATTTTTTATTGGAAGTTAATTATGTATCAAAATGGGTGGAAGAAATTCTACCCTTAAAAATGATGCTCAGGTTGTGTGCAATTTTGTTAAAGATCACATTTTCTGCAAGTTTGGGGTGCCAAGAGCGATCATAAATGATGGGGAATCCCACTTTACCGATAGGAAATTTGAGGCTTTACTGAGAAAATATGGAGTGAAGCATAGGGTAGGAACCCCATATCACCCCAGATACAAGGTCAGACTGAGGTGTCAATTAGGGAAATTAATATGATTTTAGAAAAGACCATCTCAACCAACAATACTAATTAGAGCATGAAACTAAGTGATGCTCTATGGGCTTATAGGATGGATCCCAAGAAACCTATAAGCACTACCCGTATAGGCTTGTCTATGGACTGGCATGTTATTTTCCCATGGAATTAGAGCACAAGGCCATATGGGCTTTGAGGAAAATGAATTTTGATCTTTTGAGTGTAGGGAAGAAGCATAGACTAGAACTGAATGAATTAGATGAAATTAGGCTAGATACCTATGAGAGTTCTAGGATCTATACACATAGGATGAAGAAAATGCACTATCTCCACATTCTTCATAGAGTTTTCCTACCGGGACATCGAGTGTTTTAAACTCCATGATGAAATTGTATCCTATGAAGTTGAGGTCCCGTTGGAGTGGACCCTATGTGGTGACAAAGGAATTCCCTCATGGAGTCGTTAGGATAAGTGATGGTGTCAAGACTTTCTTGACAAATGGACAAAGCCTCAAACATTACTATGGAGGAGAGGTGATCCAAGAGGGAGAGGAGTTGAATCTCATCGAGTTCATTAATCTTTTAGGTCAAAATATTGTCAATCCTAAGACAATAAACAAGGGCGCTTATGGAGGAAACCCATTCGTTTTTAAAATTCTTCCATTTATATGTTGTTTACCATATTTCAATATATTTTTCATGTTTTTTCTTGACAACATTGTTATAAGTTAAAAAATGTACCTTGATGCTTTTGGTTTGGTGTGCAGGCAGAGAAAAACTCGGTACCATTAACAGCTAGGTCGGTGACATCAAATTGCAATTAAATTGATGACATGGATTTTGAAGATTTCTATACCGACATCTAGGTTGGTGGCACCGGATTGAAATATAATTCATGGTAGAGATTTTGTAAATCTTGGTACCACTGACATGGGAGTCGGTGGAACCCAATCTATATGAGGACACTTTTTTTAAGAAGTCTGTATCGACAATCAACTCGGTAGAACTGATATTTGGCGAGAAACACATGATCCCAGGAAAATATAGTCGATACCATTGAGAGGATTCCTGGTGGTACCAACTCATTTAGCTCTAGATAAAGAATAGACACAGATTAATACCACCAACACAAAAAATTGGTGGCACTAACAAAGGACGTCAGATGCATGCAACATTACAACTAGGTGGAACTGACACCCCATCAGTGGCACTACTCAGAAGACTGAAATTTGTGATGCTAACATCGACGATCTAGATCTTTTGCATCCAACACTCGGTGGCACCGATTCAGGTGTGCATTGTGGAAGTCAATACCACCGACTTCTGTTGGTACTACTGACATGGGACGATCAATGCCACGACATATCAAAGGCTCACAACCATCGTTATTAATAGATGACACCAACGCTCTGTGGATAGGGATGAAAGTCATTACCACTGACTCATAAAGTCTGTGGCACCGACACAACGTGCCAGGATAGTTCAACAACTATATAAGGGGAGGCAATGAGTGTTATTCATTCACACTCGAAGCACTCCCCTTGTAATAGAGAAGGCTACATACGATCCCGAGGACTTCCACAACTCTTTGACGTCCTTAAATCTACATTGAGCTCCCTTCCTTACCCCCATTTCTCATTCTGGAAACCATGGCTTCAGGAAGGCAATCATCATTGGTAGGCACGTCCAACCAGACAATACTTAAGCCATTAAGAATGGCCTTTCCAGACAAAGATCAAAAGAAAGTATTTGCTGCCATTATAGATAGGGAGATCATACCAACCTGGTATGGGGAGCGCGCATTCCTCAATGACACCTGTTTTTCCAAAACTCTACGCCAAGTCTTCACATGACATGGTATGGTGGGAGATCACATCTTCTTTGGTGATTGGACCACATACCAGGAGATCACATGTGAGTTTCTCACCAATTTGGAGATCTGTTGCATCCTCAATTACGGGGAAGGCTGGCAATTAGGCTAGGTGAAGTTTTGGATTTACAACATCGACAACCATTTCACTCTGCTTGAGTTCAACTCCATCTTCAATTGCCAATGGATGTATGCCATTTCATGCAGGAGACTTCGACAATACCTTGGCATGGAGGCAGATGACAACCCTACCTTACAGGTTCATCGTCAACTAGCACCAGTTGTCGGTGATGGACATCAACACTCATTTTCTAGAATCCTACACCTCTACCTACTGAATACTATATTTCCCAGGTCCACTCAGAGGCAGGGGAGGTCTATAAGGTCTACCTAATTGTTCTATGGACATTCCTTTTTTGGGGGAAGGAAATGAGAATCTTGTGTTGTTCTTCATTCAACACATACTGGCAGTAAAGAAGCAAGCTCAAAGGAAACCCCCAATTCACTTTGGGGGACTGCTTACGCCGCTTTCCCTCCACCTCCACCTCGACCTCTCCAAAGACACTGCTTTAAAGATTTCATTGACATCGACTTCAAGCACTTCAAGCGGGCACACTTGGTAGCCAAACTCCAGTGCATGGTATATGCTTGCTGCACTATCAATGAACAAATGAAGGAAAGGGTGCTTTTGGATGATATCTTTCATCTCTGAGGAGTGCACCATCTTCACTAATTAGAGGACAACACTGAGCCTCTACCAGAATCAAAGAGGATAAAGAAGAAGAATCCATAAAAGAATAATATGAAGAGGAGGTGGACATGCCTTTTAATCAGAGGAGGCATTTCCAGATCAACCCACACTGTTACTCATATCCATCTCTACAATGCCGCCATCACCTCCACCACCAGGAGACCCATTGTCCATGGAGGGTATGTATGGGATACTACAGTCCATTCAACAGGGTCATAAGAAACAGTAAACCATTTTGACTAAGATTCACGGTGTTCAGGAGCAGCTACTTTAGTAGTAGTAGGAGATCTACACCAATGAGTGCCTTCTCCTGGCCAACCAGGGGAACATGCACACCTGCATGCAACACTTTGAGTACTATCATCAACTGCTCTATGACCATTATTGGAGTTAAGGAAATTTTGCAAGCTACCTAGAGCCGTCAAAAATTCCAGCAAATCCACCCTCGTTCATAGTCACATCTGCCCTCCATATCCAGAGATGCCACTGAGAATGTTTCATCCACATCCACCCTTCTGAGCACACAATACCCCTATTCCACCTTTTGTTTGAAGTCTGACTATAAGGACATAGTCAAGTACAAGCTTAGGGGAATGTTGGAATGGATTTATCTATTTTAGTTTTTTTTTGTATTTGCAAGTACATGATCCACATCTATCTAGTGTAATTGTGGAGATTAATTATCATGATTTCATCTATCATCAAAGAAAAATGTGTTTTGTGCCTTTGCAATGAAAAATATATATTTTTAAATGATCACACCTTTTTAATCTTAATTTGCAAAGTCTAAGGAAATACATTCTAGAGGAAGTGTATGGGTTAGTCAACTTGAGGACACTTAATATGAATGAAAATCTTAATTTATCCAAGATTTGTGTCTGACGACATGGTTGAAGCCGACATGGTTGGAGCCCAAATCAAACAAACAAGTAACGACACCTTAAATGAGATTTTTAGAAAGAAAACCTAAAGTTATATGATACACAATTTGATAGGAAAGGGACTGATCACATTGAAGACAAGCATTGTCACTTAGTCATGTGATTCCACCCTCTTTTCATGACATTTCATCCACCAACTTAAGATGATCAAGTAACCCAAATTGTTTTCTCTTGACTGCATTGCATAGCATAATAGGTAGCATGATAACTAGTTTCTATTTATTGCATTAGTTAGAAAAAGAAAAAAATGTTACAAAGATGTGCATAATAAGTAGTTGCATAACAAATTGCGTTTAGATTGCATTTTCTCTTGAATAAAACTTTACATCATGTATGTATGTAGCTTTCTCCACAAATATGAAGTGTAAGGATGCACATTCACATCCCTTACAAATGGAAAAAAATATTGGTATGTTGAAGAAAAGCCCGATCATAAATCATAAATTATGCTAGATTAAGAGGGAAAAGAGAAAAAAAATAAAAAAAGAGATAAATTAAATAAATAGGGAGAAAAGGATGTCATGAACTCAAATTTGAAAGTCATTTAAGGAGAAGTGAAAATAGTTACATGTATGTATTATTTTAACACAAACTCATAAATAAGACAAGACCTTCAATGCTTTCATCATTCCACTACAATGGCAGGCATTGGGATTCATGCATTTCTCAATTCCTTCATTCCATTGGTTCATCATATTTTGTTTTTGCATAAATGATTCATATGTTACTTGTGATTATTGTTCGTATCCACCTATTCCATTCCACCCATTGCTCTTTATAATATGACACATATATGATTGATCCACACATTCATTTCTATACATGGAATTTCTTCCATAATAGTTTGGTAGGTAGACAAGAGCAATGTAGATAGGGAATCACATGGTGCATCAAGCATATGCCCTATGACTATGATGTTAATGACCCTATTGACAGTGTTTCATCGATCTTAGGGTGGACATATCTGATGAACATTTGATCATTTTAGTGCCATTATTTGTTTAGTGGTTGCTAAGGGCCAATTCAAGACCATTAGGTGGTGGTATTTGAGAAATATAGTTCATTTGTTTGTGCTCTTGCTGACTTATTTCAAACAGATCCGTAGGTAGTATTTTTTTCAAGGGTGAGCAATATCCAAGCTTAAGGGATTTGATGCACTTGATTTTAATTGCTTTTCACATGCTATTTTCTCATGTATTTCATGCATAATTGTTCATCTTGACATGGTTTAGGCATTGTTTATCACCATTATCCGTGAAACACTATTGCATTAAATTATGAGTATTTTTATCGAATTATGTTAATTCATCATATTTTATTCAGACTTATGTCGGTTTCCTTTGTTTGAACATTTATAACACAACTCGATGCTACTGACAGAAAAAGTCATTGGTACTAACACTCAAAAAAATTCAACAGGGAAATCTCAAAATGTTAGTGCTACTGAGAACGAGCTCGGCGCTGTCAAAAGGATGTTCAATGCTACCACAAGACAAAGTCAGTGCTACCTATTTCCCACCTAGAAAGCATCAAGAACCAAACTTTATGTTTTGGTGCCATCGACACACAAGTCAGTGGTACCAATTTTTGCATCCAGAATAAGTCAGAACTCACAGGAATCAATTCGGAGATACTGACATACAAATAGGTAATACTGATACTTATCAGGGTTTCAAGTCAGCTAACAACTTGGTGTCGCTGACTTTCCTATCGATGATACTGACTATGCGCAATCAGAGCAAATTAAAGATTAATATAGATTGATGTTTGAGACTAAATGATGGCCTGAGTCCCACTTATAACCTAAGGGGAGTTCAGCCAGATTGAAATATCACATTCTATCACTTTGGAACAGAGCATGGAGCCGAGAGAGGAGGATACAAAGGACAAGACCACATACCGAACAATTTGGGAACCTCCAGGAAGTTGATTTACAACATGCATTGCAGATCAAGGCACTCACCAGAGGGGATCATTGTGATAACCTGGATATGTTCTCTTATCCAATTTATGTACATCTTGACTCATTAGATGCTTTAACGTACCCAATAATCTCCATCACCTCAACTTTGATAAATTTGAGTCACTTTATGCTTGATTGATGAATCAATTTTGATTAAGCAACACTTTATACTCATATATGACCTTAATTTGAGTTTTGAACTAAGTGTCATGCTCATTATACATCATCTACTTGCAACCAAAATTGAACCATTTAAATGAACTCTCTTTTCTAAGAAATGTATGTCATCATGTAGATAGTTCAATTTTGAATCCAACATTTCAAAAACCATCTTAATCGAACATCTAGATCCCAAGTTTTGGACCATTGAAGTTTGGGCCAATTACATGTGTTTTATTTGGTTTTTATTTATTTGTGACCCTAATTGAGTCAAATTTCAGTGCATGCGACCCATCTTTACCCTTTCCCTTGAGCCAAGTCAACTATATGTGACTCTTGCTTTTACACCAATCATGTCGATCCTTGTTGGTCTAGTCTAGACCGTTGGATAAGTGTACATGGATTAGCCTCTTCAATCCAACAGGCAGAACTTTATCTCATTCATCCATACCACCATTGGTGCGAAGGCCACTGACCTCCACCTACCCCATCCAAGCTCCTTCAATACCATGATTCTTGCCCCCTACTTGAGTTTTAACCCTACTCCTGTAAATAAAACTCCCTCTTGAACTCATTTCCTCAATTTTTGTTGCATTCCACGAACCATATCTCTCCAAACACCCTTGCTCTTCCTCTCCTTTACCAGTAGCTCCACCAGCATGCCCTTTTGGGCATTTCTATTAAATCCTCCTATGACCATTCTAACCCTACAACTACTTTTGTGAGGTCTAGCCGAGCACGAACGACCCTTCTAACCCCCTTTCCCCTGCCCTTTCCCCCTTGCCAGGAGATCCAACGAGCACTAGTAGATAGTGCATGACCGCACGTGTGATGGCGTGTGGGTGGCCCGCAATGGTGGCGAACGACTTGCAGCTGCGGGCTAGCGATGGACCAGGCTTGTGAGCGGTCCGGCACCAGGAGCATTGGAGAAGGTGGCGAATCATGGAGCGCCTCATCACTCCGAGACCCCATGCTCAACGCACAAGTGAGGCGGGTAAGAGACACTATCAGATCAATTTTTGATGCTCCAGATCGAGCTATAAATGAAATGTAACACCCTAACTTTGTTTCTCTATAGTTCTGATCCAAATCTTCAAAAATTAATATCTCCTAATTCCTTGGGCCAAATATGATATGTTATATATGAAAATTGATCTACTCAATGAGATATATCCAATGGACCTACTTTTAGAATCTATTTCCATTCTAAACTCATAATATTTGAAAATGGCATCAAAAGTATCACTTTTTACATGTTTAATGGTGTTAAATGCTACATCATGATCATATCTTGACCCCACTTGACTTTAATGACCCTGGTCAGTAACATATTCTATCTTATGCTATATGTATCGAACTTGACCATGATTAGTCCATTTGATGACTCTAATGTGTGAAATGGGCCATTCAATATGTGTATCTTGGACTTTGATGCTAATGATCATTAAATTGATGCCCAAGTTGATTTTTTTGAACTCCAAATCTTCATGTTTGATCCAAATCAGTAACTCTACATGATTTTATCACCTAAATGACTTATGTATAAATCTTATTCACTGTTAGACTATGTGACCCAAACATGACATTAAATGTGACGTAATGTGCATGTTGCTAATTTGGATATCTAACCATGTACAAATCTCACCCTAATGGTCACCCATGCTATTTGATATACTCAAATTAGTAATCCATTGATATTTATAATTCTAAATCAAACTTGATAACTCATGTAATATAGTTTTGACTATATTGATTGAAAGCGACTCAAAATGACTTAAATTAATGATATAATGAATAAGTCCTTGATCTTACTCAAATATTATGATTTCTCTGTTAGGATGAAAAATTCTAAGTTTGAAATCCCTGATCTAGTTGTGATGTGTCACTCTAAGCTCTAATGAAACCATGATGTACTATGTTGCTTGATAATGATAACACATGACCTAGTTTGGGATACTGAAATCAATGTTGAAGGAATTGAGTACCCAGACTTAAGTGACACATCCAACCCCCATGATTATGATTAATGAGACTTTGTCTTGCTGATATAAATCATAACAAACTTGCTTGTAATGTCAGGAATTCTATGATGACACAATTTCCAAGATCTAGTCATGCTTTCTATACATGGTTTTTCTAAATCAAGTTGTTAATCAATCCTCGTATCAAGGTATGCTTTATCCTCCTATTGGACGGACTACTGGTATTGAACTTGCTTGTATGAATGTATGCTTAAACTGCTTGGCTTTATATATTTATTTTATCTATGTGTTCCCTATGTTTACTATGTTCATTTTTCTTGAAATATGTTGAAAAAGCCTTGAACATAATATAGAGAAGTCCATTATACAACCTAATAATGATATAATGGATAAAGACACCTAAAACATACTTAGTAAAAATGAAAGTCATTGAGTATTCTCACCTTGTTTCCAGTTCTTATTCAATATGATGTTTCTAGACAACCAACTTTGTGTATTACTCTTAAACCATGGTTACATGTTTTTCATAGCGTACTTAATGCTTTAACATCAATATGTTTTGTTTATTGAATTTTTAATTTCCAAATGAAGATCCATTGCACTCAAGACTCTAACATCAAAAATGCCATACAAACGGATATACTTGAATCCAGAAATGGGTACATATCTCTTATCTCCATGTTTAGTATCTTGTCATCTCTTTAGTTTGTTATTGCATTTTCATATATATATTTCTTGTGTGAAACTATGTGCCATTCTATGGACGGGAACCCAATACCTACTGCCACTGACTCTGTAGTCAGTGGGATTAGGAGGAGGTAACGAACAATTCTATGACAAACGGTATCAGAGCCATGTATACATGCCTCTATATGTGTTCAAGGCATAACATATCTTAAGAACCCAGGGAGGACTAAAATCCTTTCCTTAAAGTTTAGAGAGTCTTCTAGCATCTCATCTCTTATTTAAGGACTACCTAAGCCACCCAAGTATATGATGATTAGTTAGTCTTCTCATCTCCTCATGTGATTCTTTTCTCTTGACTATTAATCACATGACATCTTGATTATGGGTAGCTTAGGCATGGGGAAAAGTAAAACTCATTTGATCTCAAGAAAGTTAATTAAGATGATGATGCCATGATCTGATAATTGAAAACCTTAGTTGATGAATGAATATACTCTTGAAAGTGTTGTACTTATGCGCTAAGTTTATGAAAATTTAAGTTTATTAAATTGGATATAAGTGCTTTCTATGTTTAAGGTAAATCCTTGTGTGGTGAAATAAGGTGGAATACATGTTCTATACCCCATGTTTGATGAGGTCCCTATTGATCATACCTATGTTGTCCCTATTTCGACCAAACCTCAAACATAACTAAGAAAAACTCACCCTATTGATATGTGTCATGCTGCATACTCTAATATGACCATGTCTTTGGACCCTTGATCATAATGTGGAGACTTTTTACAAGAGGAAAATCCCTTATTGTCTATTATTCCTCTTTGTAGACTCAATCTGGATAATATTGTGGACCTGGAGCTCAATCTTTCCCTATTATTCTCAAGCTCTTGGAGTGCTCAATTTTACTTCTCAATTCCCAATCTTTACCCTTACCTTGATTATGAAAGGAAGGGAATTAAATTATGACTTCGAACTTGCAAAATCTTGAAATGTGGTTGCCCTATTAATGATCTTGATGTTTGACTCATGATCTTGTGAAACAAAAATTGATAGTGGACACTCTCCCTATTTGGATATGTTTGATGGCTCATGACTATTGGGGACTAATGTGCTAGATTAGGGTTGTAGTTGACTAATGACTTCTCTAATCTAGGTCAACTCTCTACTATGATTACCCCTAAATTTTTAGCTTGTTGGTTATTTAGAGTTTGGAAGGGTAACCCTTCCACAAAATTTTGATTTCTTGATCGAAGTCTCTAATAAGTCAGACCAATGATATTAACACCCGGTCTTAAATCATGAACTAGTGATGATCTTGAAATATGATGATGTTAACTATAGCTAGTGGCCGACTTCCTAGAAATACATAGGTCTAGATCATTCTTCAACCTCAAATAGCATGACAATAAAATTGACGGTGATACCACAAAATGTCACCCGACTGTTGCTCTATGAATGTGTATGGATGAATGATTACCCATAGAAGGGCGAGTTAATCAATTGGTTTAAGAATTGAGATAACCTTGAATGTCGCCTAATGTTTGGAGGGTTAAGTATAGAAAACATGAAATAATAGATATTAAATATATATCTTTAAACCCAACTATGCCATCTCTAAGGGACGTAAGGAAAAGTCAAAAAGGAAGTGGCTGACAATAGGTGACCAAGCCCAGGAGGGAATGCCAATATGAATACCAAGCGTAGGAGGGAAGGTCACCAAGAGGCCAAGCCCAGGAGGGAAGGCCAATGTGAAGACCAAGCCTAGGAGGGAAGGCACCAAGAGGCCAAGCCCAAGAGGGAAGGCCAATATGAAAACCAAGCCCAGGAGGGAAGGTCGCCAAGAGGTCAAGCCCAGGTGGGAAGGCCAAAATGAAGGAAGTGCCTAGGAGGGAAGGTCGCCATGAGCCCAATGCTGGGACAAAAAGTAAATGATGTACACCCTAAGAGATGGAGAAAATTTGGGTTAAAAGAATTATAGAAAATAATTGTCTTGAATATAACCTCAAGAAGAATGTGTGTGGCATCTCAATAAATCCTTAGGAAGGGTAGATCCATAAGTCACCCCTAAGGTCTAAATAGGAATCTAAACCCTATCTTCAAAATGTTTGGACCTAAGACTTTGATGTCTAAACTTGACTCTCGACATTGACTTATGAAATTTGACTCATGATTATTGATCTTGATATTGATTTGACTTCTATGATCACCCTATTTGGATCTTGAGGTCACCCTTGATATATGATTAGTGACTTCCATGTTCCCAAATCTCAAAAATGAAAAATGTTGATTATGTAAACTTGCTTGATTCATGTCTTAGGGTTAAGCTCCATGTGGACTAAGGTGGGCCCTTCCACCGACTTAGAGCATGAAATTACTGTGTTGAAATATGGAGTTTGTCTAGAATTGTTGAAATATGAAATCTAAATCATGGATGTATACCCCACCTAGGCTAATGTAGAAGCTAGAACCCTAAATGTTAGAAATGTAAGTCATGCTTTACTCTTGATTACAAGAACTCTATACCTTTGACCTAAAATATGATCTCTCCAAATTTGGTGATATATACGATAATCTCTCCAAATTTTTGACTCATGTGATGATAGTTCTAATTTCATGATCTATGTGACTATATGTTGACCATGATGCTTGATTTCCCAATTTTGGAATAGTGTTGATGGTTTTGACTTGTGTGATATAGAATATGAAACCTCAATCTTGATTGATTAATTGACTTAATTTTGGAGACAAAATTTCTTTTAAGGTGGTGAGGATGTGATAACTTGGATTTTGTGTCTTATCCAATTTATGTACATATTGACTCATTAGATGCTTTAACATATCCAATAATCTCCATCACCTGAAATTTGATGAATTTGAATCACTTTATGCTTGATTGATGAATAAATTTTGATTAAACAATACTTTATACTCATATATGACCTTAATTTGAGTTTTGAACTAAGTGTCATGGCCATTATACATAATCTACTTGCAACCACAATTGAACCATTTAAATGAACTCTATTTTCTAACAAAATGTATGTCTTGATGTAGATAATTCAATTTTGAATCCAACAGTTCAAAAACCACCTTAATCGGACATCTATATCCCAAGTTTTGGACCATTGAAGTTTGGGTCAATTACATGTGTTTCATTTGGTTTTTTATTTATTTGTGACCCTAATTGGGCCAAATTTCTAGGCGTGCGACCCATATTCCCCCTTTCCCTTGATCCAAGCCAGCTATCTCTAACTCTTGCTTTTGCACCAATTGAGTTGACCCTTGTTGGTCTAGTCTAGACCGTTGGATAAGTTGCCATGGTCCAACATACATAACTTTATCTCCTTCATTCGTACCACCACTGGCGTGAAGGCTGCTAGCCTCCACCTTCCTCATCTGAGCTCCTTTAATATTGTGATTCTTGCCCCCCTACTCGAGTTCTAACCCTACTTCTACCTATAAAACTCCCTCCCAAACTCATTTCCTCTCTTTTTATTGTATTCCATGAACCTTTGCTCTCCAACCACCCTTAATCTTCCTCTCCTTTCCCAGCGGTGATGCCGCCGTGCCCTTTTGGGCATTTCTACCCCAAGCCTCCTCCAACCATTCTAACCCTACAAATGCTTTTGTGAGGGCCAACTGAGCATGAAGGACCCTTCTAACCCCCTTTCCCCCCACCTTTTCCCCTTACTAGGAGCTCCGGAGAGCACCAGTAGATAGTACCCTCTGCTGCCTTGCGCATGATCACATAGGTGCGATGGCACGTGGGCGGCCTGTAGTGGTGGCGAGTTAGTAGTGGACCGAGCTTGTAAGCGGTACGACACCATGATCGTTGGAGAAGATGGCAAATCATGGAGCGCCACATCACTTAGAGACCCCACGCTCAACACACAAGTGAGGTAGGTACGAGCCACCGTATGATCAATTTTTGATGCTCCAGATCGAGCAATAAATGAAATGTAACGCCCTAACTTTTTTTTCTCTATAGTTCTGATCCAAATCTTCAAAAATTGATATCTCCTAATTCCTTGAGCCAAATATGACATGTTATATATAAAAATTGATCTACTCAATGACATATATCCAATGGACCTAGTTTCAGAATCTATTTCCATTTGAAACTCCTCATATTTTGAAAATGGAATCAAATGTATCTCTTTTAAATATTTAATAGTGTTAAATTCTACAACATGATCATATCATGACCCCAGTTGACTTTAATAACCCTGGTTAGTAACATATTATATCTTGCACTATATTACATTTTCAATCAATATAGTCAAGTTGTTAATCCTAAATTGATGGTATGATGAGTAAGTCCTTAATCTTACTCAAATCTTATGATTTATCTATCAAGATGACAAAATCTAAGTTTGAAATCCCTAATCTAGTTGTGATGTGTCACTCTAATATCTAATGAACCCATGATGAACTATGTTGCTAGATAATGATAATGCATGACCTAGTTTGGGATATTGAAATCAATGTTGAAGGAATTTAGTACCCAGACTTAAGTGACACATCAAACCCCCATGATTATGATTAATGATACCTCCTCTTGCTAACATAAATCATAGAACACTTGCTTGTAATGTCAAGATATCCATGATGACACAATTTCCAAGATCTAGTCACACTTGATATACATGGTGTTTCTAAATCAAGTTGTTAATCCATCCTCATATCAAGGTACACTTTATCCTCCTATTGGCCAGACTAGTGGTATTGAACTTGCTTGTATGAATGTATGCTTAAATTGCTTGGATTTATATACTTGTTTTATCTACGTGTTCCCTATGATTAGTATGTTCGTTTTTACTTGAAATATGTTGAACAAACATTGAACATAATATAGAGAAGTCCATTATGCAACCTAATGTTGATATAATGGATCAAGAAACCTAAAACATACTTGGTAAAAATTAAAGTCTTGAGTATTCTCTCCTTGTTTATAGTTCGTGTTCAATATGATGTTTCTAGACAAGAAACTATGTATATTACTCTTAAACTATGGTTACATGTTTTTCATAGTGTACTTAATGCTTTCGCATTAATGTGTTTTTGTTTATTGAATTTTTAGTTGCCAAATTAAGATCCTCTACAATCAAGACTCTAAGATCGGAAATTCCATACAAACAGATATACTTGAATTTAGAAATGGGTACATATCTCTTATATTCATGTTTAGTATCTTATCTGTTTTAATTGCCTTTTCATATATATTGTGTGTGTGAAATTATGTGCCATTCTATGGACGGGCACCCAATCCCTACTGTCACTGACTCTGTAGTCAGTGGGGGTAGGATGAGGGTAATAAATAGCTTTGTGACAATTATCTAGACCGGTTTCTCTAAGGGTTTTCATTAGTTTTCCTGATGCTTATCTCTTTGTCTCTCTCTTACTCTATGTATTCGATGATAGAAATCATACAGGGGTAATCCCCTTATTCCTTAGGAATTAGGAGTAGCCCAATTTTGCATTGTAATTGACTTGCATGATTTAATTTATATAATTTCCTGAATTTTAGACATTAATGTATGATTTCTTAATGAATTTCCTATGCTTGATCACCATAATCAATCTCATAGACCGTGAATTGCTTCGGGGGAGGAATTAAAGGTTGGATAATTCATATATTTACACAACTAATATCATGCCTTCGAAGAGGGTCTACGGTTGTGAAGCGAATAACCCAATGATATCATTAATGTACTTATTGAATTCTTAAATCACTACGAAAATGGGGTTTGTATTAGTATATGTAGTGTATTGTGATGTGGGAGTGGGTAATACTTGCTACATGTCCCTTGGTCCAAGGTTAGGGGTAAATGATTATTAATGAAATGGAGTTAAAGTCAATGTATACCATGGTGAAATTGTAATCCTATGGAATCCACCAATCTTTGACCACATTCCACTTAATTTAGATTTGAATTCTTGTTCTTAGTTATAAACAAACAACCAATCACTTTTTTCTAGGCCTAATTAGGTTATAGTTAGCGGTAATCTCTGGAGTACGTTTCCCTGAGTTTAATATTCATGCCTCATTGGCCTATACTACTCGACGCATACACTTGCATTTTGCATGCATAGTTTAGGCATGTTACCAATGTGCACAAAAAAATGCTGCAACATATGTCCTTGCATAAGTAAATGTAATATAAATTTGAATGCCGATTCCTAGAAGGCATGGCATCCTCCTCAAGTGTATGCATGAGTAGTACATGCCTATGAGACTCAAATGTCAAACTCAGGGAAACCATAGTCTAGAAACTATTACTAACTGTAACCTAATTAGCTAGGCCTAAGGAAAAAGTGATTGGTTGTATGATTAAAACTAATTGCAAGCATTTAAATCAAAATTAAGTGGGTTGTGGTAATATATTGGATGGATTTCTTAGGATTAACATTATACCACGGTGTACATTATAATTAAATCAAATTCATTAAAAAGCATTTGCCCTTAACCATGGAATAAGGGACCTATAGCAAGCATTACCCGCTCCCACATCGTAATACACTACCTATACTAAGACAAGTTCTACTCCCATAGAGATTTAGGAATTAGTTAGGGGCTTTGACAAAACCTCTCGAGTTATACCGTTCACAACTGTAAGCCCTCTTCTGAGGCACGCTATAGGCTATCTAAATCTGTGACCTCTCCAACCCTAAATAATTAACTATGGTGATCAAGCATAGATAATTCATTAATCAATCAAAGATTTAAGTCTAGGGTTAGAAGAAATGACTATATTAACTCATGGAAATCATTTACAATGTATATATGGGCTACTACCAGGTCCTATGGAACAAAGGGATGAAATCCACATGATTTATATTATTTCATACATAGAGGATAAAAGGGAAAACATATTAAACAAGAGAAAACTGATGTAAACCCCTGAATAAACTAGTATGGAAGATCCCCTCTGGAGAACGCCTCAATCTACAACATTCCGACTACAGATTTACTCTTTGGAGGTGTGTGAATCATCAGAGACATGGTTGTCTGCTCCATCTTGTCCTATTTCGGCTTCATGCCCTATTGCAATAGAATAGAACATGATATCCTCCTTTGACGAAACTCCCCTTAGGTCTTAAGTGGGACTCAAGCGGTCTTTAATTCCTAATAAAAAGATCTATCATGATCTAAAATCTACACTAATCACATCATGTTGGGACCACCGAGTCCTCAACTAACTCGAAACCCTTATTGAGTGTCGGTAGTACCGACAGGTAGGTTGGTAGCACTGAGTTGCTATTTTGTGGTTTCTACATTCCCATATTGATGAATGTCAATACTACCGACTAGCAGGTAGGTAGCATCAAGTTGATAAACTCAATTTCTATCAATCTTCTGGATCATAAGTCGGTTGCACCGACTTTCCATTTTGGTGGCCTTGAACCATAACTGGGTAGCATGAAGTTGCATCTCGATAGCATTGAGATTTCTTTTATCAACCTATTGGATTTTTACATTAAGTCGATACCACTGACTTTGAGGTCGATAGCACTGAGCTTCTTTGTAAGTGCTCGAATTATTGAAAATGTGGAAAAATCAACATAAGTTCGAAGAAAATATGACAAATTAGCATAATTCAACAAAAGTACTTATTATTTGATGCAATGGTATTTCACATGATAATAACAGTAAACAATGCAAAATAGTGTCAAAATGAGTAATAATGCATTAAATAGAAAGCAAAATAGCCCGTGAAAAGCAGATAAACTCAATGCATGACTTTTTTGAATAAAATTATTTCTCTTTCTTGATCTAGAAAAATAATATATTTTTACTTCAATGCCATGTTGGTACCACCGAGTTGCAAGTCGGTAGTATCGAATTTGCTCAAGTTAATAACAATTATTTGCAAAAAAATAAGCAATGAATTAGGCCAATAATTATCACATTAATAAAAATATACAAATACATGTAAAATATATGCAAAACTAGAAGAATTGATGCATGAATGATTTTATACCCATTTGGTGTATGAGAAGATATTCAATTAATATCAAATGAAAATGAAAACAACCAAATTAGATATCAAAATAATGATAATTTGTGCGTTCATCAAATATCAAGTTGAATAGAGGGAGTCACGCCTTCCTTCTGCTCCTTTTTCTCTCCATTTTATACCCAAGAAGACAATGAATGTCTCATTTTGATATCCTTTCATGCTCCCCAACATTGGATCATATGAATACTTATTGTTCTGTGGGATTCTCTGATCTTTCATGAAAACTATTAGATATTCCTAATATTGAGGATAGTGGAAGGAAGTATTTTTCAAAAGCCAAATTGGATATGAAGACATGGATAGATGTTTTTACTAACCTCAAGAAGTTGGACAACTTGGCCTTATCACGTGGTAGGGAATGAGCATGTTGTGAAGGTGAGGCAATGCATGGGTTGAAAGTATTCATTTGGTGTATGTTTTATAATTTTGTGTTATTTGAGGATGATTGACATTCGTCTTCAGGGCAATCTGATGAATGCATATTCATCCCAGTTTGAGTTGCTTTTTAGTTTTGTTTCCCATTCATTTCTATCATTTTACTTTAGAACTAGCTTACATTTATGTTTTCTTAATTTTATGTTCCCTATTTCCCATGGTAGTTTGAAATTCATACATACAAACTAGCGTAAGAGATGGGGGTCCAGATAATTTACTCACAGACACAAGAAATACTTGAAGAATGGACTAAGATTTTTACTAATTTGTCCTTCATTAATTAGCATCTTCGTTGACCAATTGCTTCATAGATGCAATCCCTTCCCCACTCAACAATACCCCATGGGGTTGGTTTGCATTTTTTTAAAGATATTTTTGACCTATGGAAACCATTACGTGACTACTGATTCCCAGTCAATTCCATTTAAATTGATGAAAAGTGTGTGCATGATGACCATCAACCATTCAACTTATCCATCAAATGAACCTGACAAAACTCTTTCCCGATGACCGACCCTACTTCATGCTCTGATGGCCGACTTGACATTGGGCATCAATGGATGATTTTTGATGAAGATCAAGGAATCAAACATAAAAACCACTCTCCATCAATGCCCAATCTCACCACTGATGATTGCGCACACTCTCTAAACCAACAAACATTCTACACTCATGCTTTGATGTTTAACTTGCACCCCTCCTCTAAAGTCTGGTCATGCAACAAGCTTTGATTGAAACCCTACTTAACACCAACAAAGAACTTGCACTCCTCCACTGATGCTCTCCCTATGCACATACTTTGATGGTTGGATAGACTCAGAGTGTAACGACCCCCTCCTCCTATTATCCCCAATTAAAATGGACTGTGAGGGAAAGGGCCATCACCATAATACAGGAAGAATGGTTTAACAATTAACCAAAAATAATTAATAAATTTCACTAAATAGAAAGAGTTTGGTAACAATATGAAAGATAAAATCTCCAACATGGGGTTGCATAAAAAGGGAAACTATTTCTTACAATTGGAAATAAAAACTATCTAGCTAAATCCCCAAGGTAGTTTTAACCATCTATTCTTTTGGTGTCATCTTCTCTAGAAGTCCATATTGCAATATAAGCAGTTTAATCTAAAACTCCATGAAATAAAACATGGTCAAGATAACAAGTTATACTGGTATGTGGGGGGAAACAAAATATTCACATCTAGGCGTAACAACTATAAAGAGTGAGACCCAAAAGGGGATCCACTCTTCACTGAAATGAACAAATAGCCCATCCACTCCCAAACGTACCAAAAAGGTAATAAGGAAAGGAGGTATTTCATTCATTTCTCAAATGGCACTATTTACAGAGCATGATAATGAATAAGCAGCAGAACAAAACTATTACAAAGTTACAAAGGGTATCATTATACAATAGTTCATCACCATAAAAGGTTATAGTACAAAAACTTGAACTAACTACAATTAAGCCCAGTAGCAGAGAGTAACCTAGCCATTCCAAGCTATCCTTAGGTACAATTCTCTTTATATGATCTTCGAGCAACCTTGATCTTTAATGCACCTAAACCTGGGTGGAAGGAAACATCACCCAGAACATAGGAAACAATAAAGAGGTCAGCAAAGGCTGAGTATGTACACATATAAAATACTTTGGGCATTATATAGGGTTAAAAGTGCAAAAAGAGATGTTCCCACAAAAAAGGGGGCTATTTGCAATTAGGTATGTTCAAGAGAAAAGTAACAAAAGAAAGGAGGCAGATTAAATTTCAGAGTACAAACATGATAATAAAAGAGTGTCTTGCCATAACAATCATCCACAAAATCATATTAAAACAACGAATATTTGCATGCATAACAATGTAGACTAAATATACCTAAAACAGGGCCATAACACCATAGGATCATGGCCTAAAAGAAACAAGGGTGGAAACGCACACCCCGGGCGGAATACGCACGCCCTTTATAAGTATGGTTGTACATAAGTACCACTATTCTAGATATTCTAGTCAAACATGTAGCATGCATAAAATAGAGAGCAAGACTGACATTACAATCAGTTTCTCATAAATGGTATTCAAAGCAGGAGGGGTCTAAGAACCCAATATAAACAAGGTATCACAACAACTAAATGGATATAATGAATGTAGAGCAGGAAAATATAAATGTACAAGCAAATGGATTTCCAAGTAGAATAACGATTCAAGAGATGCCTCATTAAATAAATGTAGGTTCAGTCAAATAATGTCCAAAATAAAATAGAGGATGTACATACCTTATGATCAGTCGTAGATATTCAACAATACTCCTAGTGTCGTGCTTTTCACCACCTAATCATAATATGTATACATACTATTATTATCCAATTCATTAAACGTATTAATATTAAAAGCGATCTTATGTGAAACTCAAATCAGGTCGTGAAAACCATCCCAAAAATAAAATCGATCCCATATTTCTAGTCTAAAAGAAGTATGGATCTGGATTTACTGATTGTCTAATCATTTACTGTGAATTTAGCAAACCGTACGATTTCTATTAATTGAATAGCAAAACGATTGATAAAGTGAGAAACCATCGCAACACCAACATTATCTAATATAAAGCGGTTCAGGGCGTTTTATCATTTCAAACATTTGGTTGTCGTATCCATAAAATAACTAAGGCCCCAATGATGACTATGTGAGCACAACCGAGAATCTAAGCAGCGAGATGGATGGGAGGATTACCTCCGTCACTATACCATTCAGCCAAGGGTTAATTTTAGGATCTGGGCTGGAAGGCATAGATGCATCGTCCTTCACGAATCACATTGCTCGGACGGACATACTTCACATAGCTGCTGAGTCGACCACTGCAGTTGGGAGGAATAAAGGTGGCTGCTGCGATTATGAGTAAATGAGGCTCTGGGTTAAATTCTTCAACTGCCTCACTGCAGTGAAGGTTTTCGGAGCCGCGGAAATGAAGAACAGAGCGCACCAGAGACGAGAATCAGTCTATTCTGATGGTCAATCGTCGCTACAACAGGTGGTGATCGGTTTGGTCTTGGGAGCCATTGGAGCTGGTCACGACTGCTGGGGTGTAGGAGAGGGTGCTTCTCGTTCTGCCTCCAGACTAGGAGTTTCCTTGCCACCAACGTTCCTTGGCATTGACGGTTCGCCTTCCAGGCTATGTAGTGGTTCGACTCTTCTATTCAGGATGTAGGGATGTGGAGGTGGTAGCGCAGGGTACCAGGGGCATAGATGCTGGTGTAGGCAAGATATGAGGAGACTGAGAGGGTTTCCAGGTCGATCCCATGTTGGGTGTGTGCGTGCCGATGACGATGAAGCAAGGCAGTGGCCGGACGGCTTTTTGGGTGTTTCGCCTCTGGGTCGTGGAGTGACGTGCCCTATTGCCTGATGTGTTTGGCTGGAGGAAAACAAATCTGGAGGCGAGGAAAGCGGAAGGCGAGACCGAGCAATGTGCGAGGGAGAGAAACAGAGATGCCTGGTGGACTGGATCTTCGCGGCCGGCTACAACGGCGAAGGCAACTCAAAGAGGATGACCAAACAGTCAGATCCGATCAAAGCGGATCCAAGCATTGGACCACGAGAAACAGTGTAATGTAAAAAAAATCATGATAACAAAATAAATCACATAAATAACATTTGAACTTATATCCTTATCTCCTAAATTGCTATTAGGTGTGTATTTGATATTCGATTAGACCCAAAATTGGTATGTTAACTAATTAGGGTATGAGGAACATAAATTTGGACTTAGTTTTGCATTATGAGATTATTTGTTTTGTATTTTTCCGCATTATACACTAATCACTTAGGCTCCGTTTGGGACACCGGCAGTTCGGCGACACAACAAATAAATGCAATTGGATATATTAACCTATGTTTGTTACACATTTAACAGGCCAGGTAAGTTACCGTATGGACTAATTAACTATTAAAAGCACAGTTTATGTGTCGTAGCAATTCCTTGCGGTAGAAAATGAGGTTAACTTGCCGCCAATTAACTTACCCACATCAAACAAGTTGGACGCCAAATGCAGCCTTAATCAGGGTATTAAGCTTACCCTAATGGCCATATAGGATGAAACTCCTTTGAATTATCCATTTCCACATTATAAGATCCCAAGTTGACTAGGATATCTAGTTATGGGCAAGACTGTAGTTTATTATTATCATTCACCAATTTCTCATGGTTAAATTATTAGGGTTATTACATCCTAAGATTTTATGTCCATGGGATACTAATGAGTCATCTAGGGATATTAGATTGAAACAAATTCCAATCTATTCTAAAATAGGGGAAAAGTGGGCACTAAAAGGTATATAATTGAGAATGGTAAAGAAAAGGGACTAAAGGGGATTAGATAATAAAATAGTTAAATAGGGGCAAAGAAGAACAGAGGGTTAGCCTATGTGTCTATAATTGAGTATGTTACAACACTCCACCTCTTAAAGAGGATTTCGTCCCCGAAATCTATCCACCGCTAGTCATGAGTGCTAAGACGTAATTGTAAACTAATATGAGATCTCCAATGTACCCAATATGGTGGGCTATTGTACAACACTCAAACATCATACTTATATCCAAAACTCCATGGTTAACCCACATGTATCAAGTCCCCACCATTTCCTTGTATTCTAGGATGGGCTAGAAAAATTTTACATGAAGACATAGATTATCTTAATGGTGCTACGTTCATAAAGATTGCCTAAATTGTTATGAGTGTCTAGTTATCCACTTACAAGAACCATGTCCCAACAAACATGAGGTACTAAGTTGTTCTACTGATCCTCATCTTCCCTCTCTAATGCATGAATGACCAATGTTCATATACAAATTTCCCAATAGAACCATTCAGATTGTGAACGCCAAAAAGGTGAACTACCCTTGCCTATAAACATCGATCCTCAAGCACCATGATTCCTATCATTATTACTACTAAGGAAAAATTTACTTATCAACATCATCATAAACATCATTAAAACATTATTATTTATAATGGTCACTTTATGTATGGCGTGCATATATGTCTTGTTTTCCTTCCAGTATTAGGGTTATATCTTAAGTTCAATTTATTTATGAATTATATCAAGGGGGTCAAGTAATGATGTGTTACTTGTCTAAGACAACACTTATACTTTAATAAACATATTAGGGTTGAGGTGTAAGATTAGGGTTTTGTGTGCCAACGTATTTTCTCGTTCATATATGAGCATTATAGTGTGTTGTATGCAACTATTTCAATTTCTCCTTCATGAGTTAACTTTACACATTACATTAGACATGTTTTGATTAATGTGTAGTCAGTCCCCTTACACCCCTATTTAACATGGTCACATGAAAAAAAAATCAGAAATTCCAACATACTAAGTATGTTCACCCTATCCTATACTATATAGTCACCCTTACCATATAATTATTAGTAATTTTGGGTATGGGATATTATTTTGATCTTCTATATGAAATTTTACTTTTACCCCTATCTGACATAAATACATCCTCTAAGGATAACTCAAGATAAAATTTTAAATCTATTTTAATCATCAAAGTAACATGTAGGATGGTAGGATTAGCAAAGCTCGTATGGAATCCCCGATTTGGTATCCTCTACGTATGTTTGACATTATTACTAGGAGTTATCCAGGTTTTACTTATTGTAATCGTTATTAATCATGGTCCTTTCTAAAGTTAGTTTGATTCCTAATGAATAAACTGTATGAAACTCCACCCCTTAAAAGGTTTAAACTATAACTTAGTGCATAACCTGGAGGGGAAAATGGGGGGATCCACTAGGTCTGATATATATATATGAAACTAACTATGTCAGTCTTAGGCCTAGGGTATTAGGGTTAAACATGACCACTAAGGGTACTTCACTAAAGAGTTTCTCTACCACTCAACTTACTTGGGGTGGTGACTTGGTTATGAAAATCATCGATGAGATCATAAAAAGAAAAATAAATCTTTTGTACATATAATTTAATAATGAAAATAAGTTTTAGCGATAAAGGACTGGTGATGAAGATGCAAAGTTGGCGCCAAAATCGATCCGAGAACCAAGTCAGACACCTACCACAACCTGACACACACATTACTATCCTATAACCACTTCCTTCTACAAAGAGGTCTAATCCTCCTATCACTTAAAAGGGTCATGTGATAATTCTCTAAAATGCAAGAAATGAGAGAGAGAAGGGAGTATATTGCTCATAGCCATCAATCGGTCAAAACCTACCCAAGCATGACATCCACCATTTCCCATGTCATTCTTAATCATAATTGACACAACCTCATCGTAAGACCTAAGGGAGTCATATGATCATCCAATAATTATAGTAAGGTATATGTGTTCCTTCTACATTTGACGATTTACAACTATAGTCCCATCAAACGACAAGATGAACTATATAGTAAATTTACCAATAACATCATTCACTGGGTAATCTAATTGCACCATGGAGGCAAGGGAGGCGACTCCTAAGAATATTATACAAAACTTAATAGCTTCCACCCACTAACCTCATGTATGAGGCATAAAATCTAATCAAACATGGTATCCAAACCTTAGATGAGTGGTCTTGGGACATACCTATGTTGTAATTCTTCACATTGAAGGCAAGGTATGCCTAAAAATAACTAAGCTCGTTCATACCATCACTTAGTAACAAGGAAACATCTAAACTCCTAAGATTTACATCGAAAATGTTATATTTATAGTTCATGTGTTCTCAGCACCCCCATAGGATGTGTATGCAAGGCGTGCTAGAGAACAACAAAGGTAAAGGGATTTTAGGTGAGAACTAGAATATGCCTATCTATGACTATTTAAGTCAATCTGCACTTCATAGCTCTTAGGCTAATATCCTAGAAAGTCATGAGATGTAACCCAAACACTACAAGAATTAGTTTGACGTGACTTCATCCCACCTCCATAAAGAAGGTGTGGGTGTTAAAGATTACTAAAGACTAACTCATGTTCACGTAGATGGGTTAAGGAGTGCAAGTGACCAAATTAATCAGGGGTTGAAAACCCTAATTGGTATTGACTACTAGGAAATAGGTTTATCAATAACCTCTAAGGGTCACCTATCTAATTAAGGGTCAACCAATGATAACTTGAAATAGCCAAGTTACCGACTGCTTAGGCTCTGATACCATTTTGTAAAGAGTGAGACCCAAAAGGGGATCCATTCTTCACTAAAATGAAGAAATAGCCCATCCACTCCCAAACGTACCAAAAAGGTAATAAGGAAAGGAGGTATTTCATTCATTTCTCAAATGGCACAATTTACAGAGCATGATAATGAATAAGCAGTAGAACAAAACTATTACAAAGTTACAAAGGGTATCATTATACAATAGTTCATCACCATAAAAGGTTATAGTACAAAAACTTGAACTAACTACAATTAAGCCCAGTAGCAGAGAGTAACCTAGCCATTCCAAGCTATCCTTAGGTACAATTCTCTTTATATGATCTTCGAGCAACCTTGATCTTTAATGCACCTAAACCTGGGTGGAAGGAAACATCACCCAGAACATAGGAAACAATAAAGAGGTCAGCAAAGGCTGAGTATGTACACATATAAAATACTTTGGGAATTATATAGGGTTAAAAGTGCAAAAAGAGATGTTCCCACAAAAAAGGGGGCTATTTGCAATTAGGTATGTTCAAGAGAAAAGTAACAAAAGAAATGAGGCATATTAAATTTCAGAGTACAAACATGATAATAAAAGAGTGTCTTGCCATAACAATCATCCACAAAATCATATTAAAACAACGAATATTTGCATGCATAACAATGTAGACTAAATATACCTAAAACAGGGCCATAACACCATAGGATCATGGCCTAAAAGAAACAAGGGTGGAAACGCACACTCCGGATGGAATATGCACGCCCTTTATAAGTATGGTTGTACATAAGTACCACTATTCTAGATATTCTAGTCAAACATGTAGCATGCATAAAATAGAGAGCAAGACTGACATTACAATCAGTTTCTCATAAATGGTATTCAAAGCAGGGGGGGTCTAAGAACCCAATATAAACAAGGTATCACAACAACTAAATGGATATAATGAATGGAGAGTAGGAAAATATAAATGTCCAAGCAAATGGATTTCCAAGTAGAATAACGATTCAAGAGATGCCTCATTAAATAAATGTAGGTTCGGTCAAATAATGCCCAAAATAAAATAGAGGATGTACATACCTTATGATCAGTCCTAGATATTCAACAATACTCCTAGTGTCGTGCTTTTCACCACCTAATCATAATATGTATACATACTATTATTATCCAATTCATTAAACATATTAATATTAAAAGAGATCTTATGTGAAACTCAAATCAGGTCATGAAAACCATCCCAAAAATAAAATCGATCCCATATTTCTAGTCTAAAAGAAGTATGGATCTGGATTTACTGATTGTCTAATCATTTAATATGAATTTAGCAAACCGTACGATTTCTATTAATTGAATAGCAAAACGATTGATGAAGTGAGAAACCATCACAACACCAACATTATCTAATATAAAGCGGTTCAGGGCGTTTTATCATTTCAAACATTTGGTTGTCATATCCGTAAAATAACTAAGGCCCCAATGATGAATATGTGAGAACAACCGAGAATCTAAGCAGCGAGATGGATGGGAGGATTACCTCCGTCACTATACCATTCAGCCAAGGGTTAACTTTTAGGATCTGGGCTGGAAGGCATAGATGCATCGTCCTTCACGAATCACATTGCTCAGACGGACATACTTCACAGAACTGCTGAGTCAACCACTGCAGTTGGGAGGAATAAAGGTGGCTGCTGCGATTATGAGTAAATGAGGCTCTGGGTTAAATTCTTCAACTGCCTCCCTGCAGTGAAGGTTTTCGGAGCCGTAGAAATGAAGAATAGAGCGCACAGTGGCCGGAGGCGAGAATCAGTCTATACTGATGGTCAATCGTCGCTACAGCAGGTGGTGATCAGTTTGGTCTTGGGAGTCGTTGGAGCTGGTCACGACTGTTGGGGTGTAGGAGAGGGTGCTTCTCGTTCTGCCAGTAGACTAGGAGTTTCCTTGCCACCAACGTTCCTTGGCATTGACGGTTCGCCATCCAGGCTATGCAGTGGTTCGACTCTTCTATTTAGGATGTAGGGATGTGGAGGTGGTAGCACAGGGTACCAGGGGTGTAGATGCTGGTGTAGGCGAGATATGAGGAGACTGAGAGGGTTTCCAAGTCGATCCCAGGTTGGGTGTGTGCGTGCCGGTGACGATGAAGCAAGGCAGTGGCCGGACGGCTTTTTGGGTGTTTCTCCTCTTGGTCGTGGAGTGACGTGCCCTATTGCCTGATGTGTTTGGCTGGAGGAAAACAAATCTGGAGGCGAGGAAAGCGGAAGGCGAGACCGAGCAACGTGCGAGGGAGAGAAACAAAGATGCCTAGTGGACTGGATCTTCGCGGCCGGCTACAATGGCGAAGGCAACTCAAAGAGGATGACCAAACAGTCAGATCCGATCAAAGCGGATCCAAGCATTGGACCACGAGAAACAGTGTAATGTAAAAAAAATCGTGATAACAAAATAAATCACATAAATAACATTTGAACTTATATCCTTATCTCCTAAATTGCTATTAGGTGTGTATTTGATATTCGATTAGACCCAAAATTGGTATGTTAACTAATTAGGGTATGAGGAACATAAATTTGGACTTAGTTTTGCATTATGAGATTATTTGCTTTGTATTTTTCCCCATATACACTAATCACTTAGGCTCCATTTGGGATGCCGACAGTTCGATGACACAACAAATAAACACAGTTGGATATATTAACCTGTGTTTGTTACACATTTAACAGGCCAGGTAAGTTACCGTATGGACTAATTAACTATTAAAAGCACAATTTATGTGTCATAGCAATTCCTTGCGGTAGAAAATGAGGTTAACTTGCCGCCAATTAACTTACCCACATCAAACAAGTTGGACGCCAAATGCAGCCTTAATCAGGGTATAAATCTTACCCTAATGGCCATATAGGATGAAACTCCTTTGAGTTATCCATTTCCACATTATAAGATCCCAAGTTGACTAGGATATCTAGTTATGGGCAAGACTGTAGTTTATTATTATCATTCACCAATTTCTCATGGTTAAATTATTAGGGTTATTACATCCTAAGATTTCATGTCCATGGGATACTAATGAGTCATCTAGGGATATTAGATTGAAATAAAGTCTAATCTATTCTAAAATAGGGGAAAAGTGGGCACTAAAAGGTATATAATTGAGAATGGTAAAGAAAAGGGACTAAAGGGGATTGGATAATAAAATAGTTAAATAGGGGAAAAGAAGTGGAGGGTTAGCCTATGTGTCTAGAATTGAGTATGTTACAACAACATATTCAACCATAGCAAAAAATAGGATCACAAAATTGAACATGCATTTTCTTGCTAACTTATCAATTTAATCTCCATGGTACACTCACTATCTGGAGTCCTCATGTGGGGAATCCCTCTCATAGGGTTTAGTACCTACAATGGATTTCTCACAACCTCCCATGCCTAGGATCAATTTGTTATGACCTTCCTTTCATGGCTAGGCTTCTCAATGACCATCCTATCCCAACTTGGCCTCATAATGACCATCATATCCCATCTTGGTCATATTGATGATCATCCTATCCCACCTTGATCATTCATCACCATAGTGACACTTCATACATCCCATATGTATCACTTAATACCACCAAAGATAGTTGAGAAAGTTATACTTATATAATGTGATACTTATAGAGGCTTTAAAGATTGCATGAATTAAATAAACAACTAACAGTTTATTTGCAATCAATGTGGGAAACCTTAGAAATCTACAAAAGTCATTCAAGTCGATTAGTCATAGGCATAACCACATACCTTTCTCAAAATATATCAAAAGTCCAAGATATGAGAAGATTGAGATCAAGTAAGCAATCATCCTGAAATTAGTGCATAACACCCAAGTGTTACTATTTTATCCAAAATCTACCATTAAGACTGACTTGGGTTCTAAGTTAGAGTTTTGGGGTTAAATTAGGGTTTTGGCCACCCAAACCCTAATTATCACTTTTAATGCCCTTTTAGTTTACAAACCCTAATTTTGTCATCATATGCATTTTTAACTCAAGAAAATCCTAATTTGTCAACTTATAAATTATTAAACTCAAATTAGATCCAAGATACCCTTTTATCCAAAAAGATCAGTCTTTGACTATTAAGATCAATTAAACATGTTATGATCATCAAAACCTAGAAATTAGGATTTTTGTACACATAACACATTAAAGATAGAAGATTTATGCACTTTTAGAGTTAGAGACAGAATTAGGTTTTGGAACTATTTTTATTACATTCCTTGCATTTTTCTAGATAAATTTTTCATATATTATTTGTTGTCATCAGACCACCAACCAATTATTATGGATTTTATAAAAAAAAGCATACTCTTGACCAATCACAAGATGCCACCTAGGTGACAACTTTGGGTCCCAGCCTCGCCAACTTGGCTGGGCCGACCGATGGACTCACACCACCTTACGGGTTTGTGCTTACATGGATCTTCTCTACAGGAGAGAACAAGTGGGAAAAGACCAGGAAGTCCTTATCGATACTAAAGAGAAGTTGGTGTAGGCTAGACTTTTTGCCACGAGTTGTATTCCTCCTCTACTCCCTCTCTCACAAAATATATGGTCAAAGTACAAGTTGACTCTGAGGTTCTAACCGTTTGAGCATCGATTGAAGGTGCTATCACATTCGCTTGTCCATAACTCATCGAGGGTTTCAATTTCCCAGTGGTGGTTAGAGTCATGAAGGCCACAAGGTGCTTCCTCTGATGAGGTTACAGGGAAGATTAGAGGGTCAGGGATGAGGCTTGAAGGTGAATTGGGAGAAAAGAGGGGTCCTTCGAATGTGGCAGAGTCTTATGGAGATGGTTGTGAGTCTATAGAGGGGTATATGGTCCTTTATATAGCCTTGGGTCATGGGGTTTTTTTCGTGTTGCATCGGGAAAGTGGGAAAATCCTTGATACCCTTCCAAAGGTGGTGACATCTAGGGTAGGTAGACACAAAAAGCTCTCAATATAGGTAGTGCAAACAAAAATTTCAATGCCCATTTATCAAAATAGCAAGATCGTATCAACAACAATGTATCTAGGAAGGAAGGTTTGCAAGGTTATAACTGGTGTTGGAGAAAGTCCAAAAAGATTACCCTTGCAGTATCATTGTGCTTCTTCTTCTCCATGCATCAACACACTCCTTTAGCAGAAACAACTCTCAAACATCCATCTCCACCGACCTCCTAATGTGGCCACCACGGATGGTGGTTGACCAAGTTCTCCTAGCAACAACCAAAGGACTCCTTCCTCTAGAGCAGTCCACACAGATCACCAGGAACTCCATGTTGTGCTACCGAAGGCAATGGGAAGGAGTTTTCCCCTTCTGTCGACAAACTAATCACCGAAATGCTCTCCCAAAATTGTTCTCAGTTTTCTCTCCCTTGTTATCCCTCCCCTTATCGAGTAGGACTTGTTCATGATTTCTATTAGTTACAAAAACTAGAGAGGACAACAAGTATCAGAGCAACTGATTCTCAATTGTGCGTTTTGGGAAGCCCCCAGTACCCCTCTATTTATAGTAGAGGCCAGGGTAAGGGTTCCCAGTCTGTGTGGGAGTAGAAGGGTCTGGAATCATGAATTTTATGGAACATGCGAATGACAAACCAGTTGGTTCACACACACCTAACCAGTCAGTTGGTGCATGAGCTCTTCAGTTCACTAAGTAAACTGACCAGTTCACATAGTTTCCTATTCTGAATCACATTGGTATTCAATGATTGATTAATGCTAAACATGACATCAACATCAATCCTTGTTCCAATTGAATTGGCAACTAAACTGGGTGACCTAGAGGGTGAACCAGTCATATCACATAGTAAAATGGTTGTTTCACAATGTGAGACTGTCGTTTTACAAGTGAAATGGTTGTTTCACTTGTCCAGTCCAGGAAAAGTTCAACCAATGTTGATTCCAATTGACCTAACACTCCAACCGGTCGGTTCAACACTTGAGCTAGTCGATCCAGAGTCCAGTCAGTCAATTTTGAACCTCAGCTATTTAATTCAATAACTAAACACCTTTAGTAATAATTCTGAACATCATTCATGAATCGGATCCTTTAATCCAAGTGTATCCTATACATGTGACCCTATAGGTCAAGAATTACGATGGCAGTGAATGCCCATAACCAATTATGACATCATAAGCAAAGAGCGGTGCCTAGTTACACATTATTGCTACCCAAGTGTAATGACCCCACCCCTCGGTAACCCCTAATTAAGGAAGACCAAGAGCTATATACGCTATCCCAAAACAAGATCAATGGTTTTGAAAATAAAAAAAATAATAATAAATTCTAGCACAGTCTAAGCTTAAAATAGGATAAAAAAATTCTTTGCACATACCTTTCAAAAATAGGAGTTTGGAACTTTACCCAACATAGAGTTCTATCTAACTAAATCCTCCAATATTTATTAAGATTTATTCTTCAAATGTCACTTTAATTGTTCATCCACTTTGATGTATTCCTAAAATGCCAATAAACAAAATGTCAGTCAGTATAAAGATTATACTGGTATGTGGTGACAACCAAGATTTTGCACATATATTTTAACAACCTATTCACATCAAATATTTGTTAACAATCAAAGTTTACATTTTCGTTATAACTTCCCAACCATTTTTACCCATCCTCAGGTATACCCTCTCTTAGGGTTTAGTCCTTGTATTGGACTTTAGGCTACCTTCTCCCAGCTGAGCTTGGTACCTTGTGGGCTACCTCTCTAGGTGCCACATAGTCTTCCCATCTAGGGCTTGATCACTTATGACCTTCCCTCTAGGGCTTGGTCCTCATAAATCATAAATTCATAGATGGTATGCAGGTTTGGGCAAATCATAAATAATTATATTGTGATAATCATAGTCACTTTATAGATTGCAGGAAATAAACTCATCCAAATATTTAATTTCAAGAATTCAATAAATCTTCAGAAATCACCGTGAATCTAAAGTGAGTAATCAAAAACATAACACGTACTTGATTTGGAAGTCTCAAGGAATCAAGCAAAATATCCAATCCAATCAGGTAGTCCAATCAACCAAGTCAAGAAAATCACACAAGCAATCTGAATCTTGAAAAGCATGTATTACCTAATCATTACATACTCATCAAAATCCCTTTTATTGACTTGAGAATCCCTTCTAGGGTTTCTAGGTTGAGTTAGGGTTTCCTTAGGGTTTCTTAGATCTTTACCTTTTAGGTCAACACACCCTAAAACAAATTTTTCTATGCATCAAAACTCTAATTACTCAAATTACATATATTAAAGTTTCTTTATTCTCAATTTGTCTTAGGATCGTCATATCCCTGTCTTATGCATAGATTTTTGAAATAAAAACCATCAAGTCATAATCACCTAAATTAGGGTTTCTAAGCCCATTAATGAATTTTCATATACATAGATCCCTATATTGAGTCAATTATGCACATGGATCATCTTTTTAGATCTAAATCTTCCTTTTATTAACAACAAGTTAATATTGGTTGAAATTATCCAAAGAACATCATTAAATCCCATTAACATCAAAACTTAGGATTTTCCATTAATAAATCCATAAAAGGTGACAACTTTACATACTTTTCGATTTGCAAGCATAAACAGGCTTCAATTATATTTTTATTGAATCCTACATTTTTTGTTCAACTTTCATATATAACATGTCATCATAGGATTAATCTATAATTATTTATGATTTTATCAATAAGACCCTTCTCTGGCCAATCCGAGATTGCCACGTAGCCTATGCGACCCACTTGAGTCGTGCTAGTGGGGCCAACCTCAATCCAATCGGCTCACGCTGCGTCAGCACTTGAGCCCGTGAGACAACTCGCCCGTGCGCTAAAAAAACAATGCAAAAAGACCAAAACAGGCTTACCTCTTCAACACGCGATTGAGGGCAGAGTAGACTTTTCACCGTCGGTCATCTTTTACCTCTCGCCTTCCACTCACATGAGCCAATAGTCAACCAGAGATTTGACCTTGCTTTCTGCATCACCTGCGTGCAAGCCTCGCCCTCGTAAACTTGATGAGCCTGTGAATTGGTCGACTGCTGCTCCCAACTGTTGGGTCGACTCTGTGCGATCTCCAGTGAGGAAACCCTCTGGACAAGGGTGAAGATCGTGACCAAAGACTAAATTGAAAGTATTGGTATGTTCGTTGGCTCCGTCCGGACTTGCTGAGATGTTCTATGCATTTGCAGATGGGGTGTATAGCCCCCATTATATAGTACAGGGTCGACGAGGAGTCCCAGATTGGGGAAACTCTGAGAATTCCTTGATAGGTATTAAATCCAGTATCAACTCAAACTAGAATCCTCTCCCAAATACATATAGATGGTCTCCGAGCTCACTCAGGCTCTGGTTCACATGAAACTTGTGATCCAAGATCTCAGTTTCCTGTTCCTCTCTGAGTCCTGACTCGAGCGGGATGATATATGCACACCATTAGATTCGAGATCTGACGGCTCCCGTCTACGTGCCTTAATCCTTAAGTAAATTGGAATTATAAATAAGCATGACATTTAATACTTTATTCATGATAATCCTTTCACTTTAGGATTATTACTAAAATCCATATCTTTTCAATCGTTAATCCTTTTGTTTCCAAATTTTAAGGGAACCTTCTTAATGAATTTATTACATGTGTGTAAAGTTAGAGTCCCAAATTCGAAAGTATGAGAGACTTTTCTTCATATACAAGTTATCACTAAATAAGGCATATTTTATTCATATTTTCTCTCTCTTTCTCTTCTATTTCCTTTATATGGATTCGTTTTATCCTTAGAAACCATGTGGATCCGAAATCTAATCCATCATGAGAAAACACTCAACTTTCTAGAGAATTCAACATAATTCTTAGCATTATCTTAATTTCCTTTTCCTTTTATGCATTATTAGATTTCTTTCCATTTTTCTTTTCTTTTTATCATATTGGACTTTCTATCTCAGTAGGGTCCACAAAAACATTCATTCACATGACATATTACTAAAGAAATCCATTTATTACACATAAATCATACAATTCCCATAATCATACATTTAATTGGAGAAATTGCATTTCAAACCATACATTTGAAAATCAAGGTTAGAACATCCTCCCCCCTTATAAGAATGTTTCCCACAAAATTCAAGTAATCAAGCAAACAAACCATGATAGGCTTTTTCCATGTACGTCTTCAACTCCTATGTGGCTTCCCGAGAACCTTTACTTTCTATATATTCTTACTCCTGAGCTCTTTCACCTTGGTATCTAGTACCCTCACAGGTGACTCAGGGTATTCCAGCCTCCCTTGGAGTTCAATAGGTTCAATGCTCAGCACATGGCTCGGGCCCTTCACATAGCGCTTTTGATTGGACACGTGGAAAACATCATGAATCATACTATACTAAGGGGGTAATGCGAATCGATATGTAGCTTCACCAATCCATTCTAAAACCTCAAATGGAACCACGTATAAGGGACTCATCTTTCCTCTGTTCTTAGATATAGCTAGGAGCTATTGGATTTTCAAAAACACATGCTCACCCACAGTAAACTGCAAGTCAGTCTGCTTTACATTATCATACGACTTCTATCAATCCTGGGCTCTCTTAAGCCTCCGCTTGATCAAAGTGACTTTATATACATACACATGAAGCTCATTTGACCTAAAAAAGGTCCTCTCACTGACATCATCCCAGTGAAGCAGTGACTAACATGGTCTCCCATATAGAGATTCATACGGAGGCATCCCGATACTGACTTGGGAGCTGTTGTTGCACACAAACTCGACTAAGGGCAAGTACTGCTCCCACGATCCACCCCAATCGAGCACACATGTTCTCAGTAGGTCCTCTAATGTCTAAATTGTCCTCTTTGACTATCCATCAGTCTGGGGGTGATATACTGTATTGAACTTTAATCTTGTACCGAGCTCCTCCTATACCTGCTTCTACAACTTGGAAGTGAAATTTAGGTCTCGATAAAAAATGATCGAACTTGGTACACCATGTAACCTTAGTATCTCTCTGATGTAAAGTTCAACTAGATCGGTCACCTTAGTAGTGGCCTTTAAGGCAAGGAAATGTGTTGACTTGGTAAGGCGATCTACCACAACCCATATAACATCATGACCTCTCTTGGTCTTGGGGAGACCCACCACAAAGTCCATGATGATCTATTCCTATTTCCATTTAGGATTCTCAATTGACTTGTAATAGTCTGTCGGGTCGTTGGTGTTCAGCCTTCACCATCTCTCATGTGAGACAACTGACCACATATGCCACTATGTCCTTCTTCAATCCTGGCCACCAAAAGTATCGCTGCAGGTCCTTAAACATATTTGTAGTGCTTGGGTGTACTGTGTACTTTGAACCATGGGATTCCTGCAAGATATGGTCCTTCAAAGGTGAATCTTTAGGATCCCAATTACAAATCTTATAGCGGATTCCACCATCTACTCCTACTGAGAGATGGGTGTCTGCAGCTTCTCTAACAAGCCCTTCATCTTACCAAGATCTGAACTGGCCAAATGAGCAACTACTAACTCACTCAACATGTCTGATTTTATCTGAATGTTCGCCAAATGAACTCGATCTTCTAACAGTTACAGAGCCCTCTCAACAAGCTCTTTTAGCTTCCTCCACTGGCTAGACAAGATAACTGCACGCCTGAGCTATTTCTGACTAAGAGCATCAACTAAAACATTAGCTTTTCTGGGGTGATAGGCTATAGTGAAATCATAATATTTCATATACTCCATCCACCATCTTTGTCATAAATTCAGGTCCCTCTGTGTCAGAAGATACTTCAACTCTTATGGTCGGTGAGGATCTCAAAGGTAGCTCCGTATAGATAGTGCCGCCAGATCTTTAGGGCATGAATGATAGTAGCCAACTCTAAATCATGCATTGGGTAGTTCACCTCGTTGGGCTTGGCTGTCGGGAAGCATAAGCAACAACATGTCTATTCTGTTCCAACACACATCCAAGCCCCATCTTTGACGCATCGGTGAAGATCATGAAACCTTCATTATTGGATGGTAGATCCAACATCAGAGCTATGGTCAACTTCTTCTTTAGCTCCTGGAAGCAAAATTCACACACATCCAACCACACGAACCTCTCATCCTTCTAGGTTAGCTTGGTGAGTGGAAAAATAGTCTTTGAGAAATCTTTTATGAAGCGTTGATAGTATCCGATCAATCCCAGGAAGCTACGAATCTCAAAAGGGTTATTTAGTATAGGACAATCTCGGACGATCGACACTTTAGCTGGATCCACTACGATTGTGCCTCTAGATATGATGTATCCAAGGAACATGACACAATCTATCTGAAACTTGCACTTCGAGAATTTCCCATAGTACTTATGCTTTCTGAAGATATTAAGGACTCTACCCAAGTGGTCACGGTATTGCTCTAGGTCATTAGAGTAAACCATGATGTCATCTATGAACACTATGAACAACGAGTCAAGGAAAGGCTAGAACACACTGTTCATGAGATTCATAAATACACTCAATGCATTGGACAACCCAAAAGGCATAACCACAAACTCATAGTGGTCATAACGGGTCTGGAAAGCCCATCTTAGGGACGTCCTCACTCTAGACTCTCACCTGATGGTACCTAGACCTCAAATTGATCTTGGAAAAGACTCAAGCAGATTTGAGCTGGTCAAAGAGGTTATCTATATAGAGTAAAGGATACTTGTTCTTAATGGTAGCCTAATTAATCATCCGATAGTCGATACACATCCTGAGAGACCCATCCTTCTTCTTCACAAAAAGGATTGGTGCCCCCCATGGTGATGTACTAGGTCTAATGAAACCTTTATCTATTAGTCCATGCAGTTGTTTCTTTAACTCAAGCAACTCAGCAGGGGTCATCCTATAGGGTGCCTTAGATACAGGGTTTGTCTCAGGAGCTAGCTCTATCGAAAAGTCCACCTCTCTCTCAGGAGGAATCCTAGGCATATTGTCTGGGAAAACATCAACATAATCCTTTACTACCTCTATTTCATCAAGGGGTTGCACCTTAGGCTCTAGCTCGATGATTAGTGCTAGGAAAGCTTGACAACCTTTGAATATCATCTACTCTGCCTTTAGAACTGACACATATAGGCTAGTGGTTGCATCTCTCTCTATCCTTGAATGGTAAAGTGTGGGTGACCAGGTTTCCTAATAAGGGTATTCTTTTCCCTACAATCAATATGTGCTTTATAGCTGTAAAGCCAATCCATACCAATGATCACATCAAAATCATTCATATCGAGGAGGATGAAGTCAGTAGGAAGCTCGTGACTTAGGTACTTAACTGGAAAGATGGGTTTTTTCAAAAGAGACATATATATCTGATCACTCAGGGTTGTGACATCCAAAATATAGCCTAAAATCCTTGTTGTCCACAAAGCATAGTTTCCAGATTTCTCAATATGAAAGTATTAGTAGAATCGGAATCAAAAAGATCTTTTACATCTTGTCCCATGACTTCAAGCATGCCTACATAGTTTTCCATAATGTATTAGACTACTACATGATTAAACTAAAGCATAAAGGAACACTCTAAGGGTTAATACCCTCTATCAAATGATTAGCATTGGCATGAGCCTCTTCATTGTCGATGGTAAAAACTCGGGCTAGCCTCTGCTCTCCAGCGGGTGAAACTCCAGTTGGTGCACCAGCTCCCACTGGGGGTGCTGCTGCCACAGGTGTGCTGCCACCAGACTTGTACCTCTCAAATTAGGCATGGGATAGTTGGCGATGAAGTGTCCCTCTTGCTGGAAAGGAAAGCACAACTTCTTCTCAAAGTGACACTTCCCCAGGTGTGCTCATCCATAGGCATGACACTTCTGATAACGATTCTTATTGTGGGGCTTTCCTTTTCCTCCATGCTTGCCCTTGGCATTGTTATGCCCATGTCCCTTCTTGTGATCATTTTTTGGTCCAGAAATCCCTTAGGAATAGCCTAAGTACCCCTTAGATGGGTTGGTTGCAGGCATCACTGTCTTATCCATGCTCATGGAGGCATTGTAGGCATAAAAAAAGGTTATCAGCTTACTCGCCATCACATGAGACTTAATGGCGGGGTGTAGATGCTCCACGAAGTGATCCATCTACCTCTCATCTGTTAGCATGTACAAGGGAGTGTAGTCTACAAGGGAGAGGTTTCCTTGCACGAGGAAGGTGAACTCCTTCTCTTCTCCTTCTTGGCTGAGATGGGCAAAAACTTGGTGGAGAAGATGGTTCTGAAATCTGTCCAAGCCATCAGATCTTTGTTTAGGTCTCAGCCTGTGATGTGGTTCTCCCACCATATCTTAGCTACTCCTTCCAAAAGATGGGTAGCAAATAAGACCTTCTTGTTCGATTGAACCTCAAGCATGCATAACCCATTCTCAACTACAAACATCCATGCATCACCTCTATCGATGACTTCTTTCTTGTCCTCTCCCCATAACTTCTCTAAGTTCAATGTCATGAAGTCTAGGATGGTGGCTCCAAGTCGGGGATGAACTGGTAGAGGCTCTCCATCTTCACCTCTGGCAGTGTCCTTGAGGGACAAAGCACTAATGGCATCGGTTAGCTTCTTATGTTGCCCCATCTAGAGGGCATCAGGTGTATGAACCACCACAGCTGGCCCACAGTTTGCGCCGGTGTCGATCTTGGTCTCCTCTTTGTCTTCGAACATTGGTTCCTCCTTCCACTTCATCTCTAGTTCATCGAAGGGATTTGGCTTAGGGTCTGAGCCTTCCTCTGAGGCTTCATTGGGTCTCCTCCTCTTCCTCGAGGACTCGTCACCTCAGTCTCTCCTCCTCTTCTCAGAAGATCCCTTCCTCTTGTAAGGAGGCCTACACTCCAATGGTTAGAATCACTTTTTCTGCATTTTTGATTCAGTGCAATCAGCCGAGCCCAGAATAGTTCTAGGTAGAATTGTAGGGAACAACTAGGAATTTGACATGGGCCATGATGGTTCTCACAAGTTAAAATCTTTTAACCACATATTTATAAACTGGAAAGATATATAAGATTTAAACTTACATCTGTGTCATCTTAATTACATGTATTTTATTGTTTGGTGGAGGTTTCCCTAATCCTTAACACCTTGAATTCCCAACACAAGAGGTGGTAAAGAGAGAGAAAACCCTAAGAACTTAAAATTTCTCCACAGCAAAAGAGATAAAGAAGGGACGAAATTGGATGAGAAGACCTAGAGGTATCTTGTTTTGAGTCAAATCTTTGAATTTTGGCTAGGCATTCACACAGATTCTGGGAGTCCTCATAGACCGACTAGCCGGGCAGATTAAAATCTTGCCAGCCCCAGGATCATGATCCTTTTCTAGACACATCCATCTTTGGGAAATCCTTTAAAAACTCCCTTGGGCTCTAAAGAGTTTGTAAAATTTAATAATTATTAGAGATTATATGGAAAACCATGCTCTGATATTGATTGTAATGGCCCCACCCCTCAGTAACCCCCAATTAAGGAAGATCGAGAAGCTAGATCCGCTATCCCAAAATAGGATCAATGGTTTTGCAAATAATCAGAAATAATTAAAAAATTCTACCACAAACTAAGCTTAAAATAGGATAAAATTTTCTTTACACATACCTTTCAAAAATAGGAGTTTGGAGCTTTACCCAACATAGAGTTATTTCTAACTAAATCCTCCAACCTTTATTTATCTTTATTCTTCAAATGCCACTTTAATTGTTTATCCACTTTCTTGTATTCCTAAAACACCGATAAACAAAACGTCGGTCAGTATAAAGATTATATTGGTATGTGGTGGAAACCAAGATTTTGCACATATATTGTAACAACCTAATCACATCAAATATTTGTTAACAATCAAAGTTTACATTTTCATTATGACTTCCCAACCATTTCTTACCCATCCTCTGGTATACCCTCTCTTAGGGTTTAGTCCTTGAAATAAATTTTAGACTACCTTCTCAATCCTGAGCTTGGTACCTTGTGGGCCACCTCTCTAGGTGCCATGTAGTCTTCCCATCCAAGGCTTGACCACTTATGACCTTCCCTCTAGGGCTTGGTCCTCATAAATCATAAATCCAGAGATGGTATGTAGGTTCGAGAAAGTCATAAATAAGTATATTGTGATAATCATAGTCACTTTATAGATTGTAGGAAAAAATCTCATCCAAACATTTAATTTCAAGAAATCAGTAAATCCTCAGAAATCCTCATGAAACTAAAGCAAGTAATCATAAATATAACCAAATACCTAATTTGGAAGTCTCAAGGAGTCAAGCAAAATATCCAATCCAATCAGGCAGTCCAATCAACCAAGTCAAGCAAATCACACAAGCAATCTGAATCCAAAAAAACATGTATTACTTAATCATTACATACTCATAAAAAAACCTTTTATTGACTTGAGAATCCCTTCTAGGGTTTCTAGGTTGAATTAGAGTTTCCTTTGGGATTCTTAGATCTATTTCTCAATCTTTACCTTTTAGGTCACAAACCCTAAAACAACTTTTCTATGCATCATAACCCTAATTACTCAAATTATCTATAACAAAGTTTCTTTATTCTCAATTTGTCTTCGGATCATCATATATCTATCTTATGCATAGATTTTGAAAATAAAAACCATCAAAAGTCATAATCACCTAAATTAGGGTTTCTAAGCCCATTAATGAACTTTCATATACATAGAACCCTAAATTGAACCAATTATGCACAAAGATCATCTTTTTAGATCTAAATCTTCCTTTTATAAACAAAAGGTTAATATTGGCTTAAATTATCCAAAGAATGTCATTGAATACCATTAACATCAAAACTTAGGGTTTTCCATTAATAAATCCATAAAAGGTGACAACTTTATATACTTTTTGAATTGTGAGCAGAATCAAGCTTTAATATTTTTGTTGAATCCTACATATTTTTCTGATCAACTTTCATATATAACATGTAATTATCAAATTAACCTATAATTAGTTATGATTTTATCAATAAAACCCTTTTCTAGCCAATCTGAGATCGCCACGTAGCCTATGCGAACCACTTGAGTCGTGCTAGCGGGGCCAGACTCGAGCCAATCATCTCGCACTGTGTCAGCACCTGGGCCCATGATACAACTCGCCTACATGCTAAAAAAATGCGAAAAGACCAGAACATGCTTACCTCTTCAACACGCGCTCAAGGGAAGAATAGACTTTTATCCGCCGGTCATCTTCTACCTCTCGCCTTCCACTCACACGAGCCAACAATCAACCAGGGAGTTGACCTTGCTTTTTGCTTCACCTGCATGCAAGCCAAGACCACCAATTGCTCTGCCTCTCCCTCATGAACTCGACGGGTTTGTGAATTGGTCGGGTGCTTCTCCCAACTGTTGGGTCGACTCTGTGCCATCTCCGGTGAGGAAACCCTCTAGAAGGGTGAAGATCATGACCAAAGACTAAATTGAAAGCAATGGTATGTTTGTTGGCTCCGTCTAGACTCACTGAGCTGTTCTATGCATTTGCAGATGGGGTGTATATCCCCCCTTATATAGGGAAAGGTCGACGAGGAGTCCCAAATTGGGGAAACCCTAAGAATTCCTCAATAGGTATTAAATCCTATATCAACTCAAATTGGAATCCTCTCTTGAATACATCTAGATGGTCTCCGAGCTCGCTCAAGCTCTGGTTCATGTGAAACTTGATATCCAAGATCTCGGTTTCCTATTCCTCTCCGAGTCTTGACTCGAGCGGGACGATATATGCACACCGTTGGATTCGAGATCCAACGACTCCCATCTATGCGCCTTAATCCTTATGTAAATTGAAATTATAAATAGGTGTGACATTTAATACTTTATTCATGATAATCAGTTCACTTTTGGATTATTACTAAAATCCATATCTATTTAATCGTTAATCCTTTTGCTTCCAAAATTTAAGCAAAACTTCTTAAAGACTTTATCTACACGTGTGTAAAGTTGGAGTCCCAAATTCTAAAGTATGAGAGACTTTTTTTCATATGCAAGTTATCACTTAATAAGCATATTTTATTCATATTTTCTCTCTCTTTCTCTTCTATTTCCTTTATTTGGATTCCTTTTATCCTTAGGAACCATGTGGATATGAAATCTAATCCATCATGGGCAAACACTCAACTTTCTAGAGAATTCTACATAATTCTTAGCATTATCTTAATTTCCTTTTCGTTTTTATGCATTATTACATTTCTTTCCATTTTATTTTCTTTTTATCATATTGGACTTTCTATCTCAATAGGGTCCACAAAAACATTCATTCACAAGACATATTACCAAAGAAATCCATTTATTACACATAAACTATACCATTCCCATAATCAAAAATTTAATTAGAAAAATTGCATATCAAATCATACATATGAAAATTGAGGTTATAACACCAAGTAATTCAGAAAGATGGAGAACAACTTTAACCTACAATCCATAATTAGTGTTACCATGATTATATAGTTCCTTTGCGTCTGATATCCGGTTTGAATTCGAGGTATGGAATCGTCATCCTCTCATTCAATCCATGTTCCTTGAACCAGAGCACACTGTTTGAGATGCATGTGAGTTCACATATCACACATTGAATCACATGAGTATGACCGTACATTACTTAGTCTCTCTTATCAAGAGGCTTGGATATCAAACTCCTGTATGAGGGACAAATCCCACCTACATCACTCACATTCAGTACCCATGTGTCACAACTACCCAATCATCAATGTTATGGGAATCCTTATTTAGGGTTAAGTTGGATGATTGTCAAAGTATACCGAATGACATGTGATGAATGTAGTGAATTCTTGTCTAAGAACCATAATCACCACTATCACTATGAGAGGTGATTCTCACTACCATTCCATGGTCTTCATGTATCACTCTCATGGTGGGTCTGCCCGATACAATGTTCTCTAACATTTACCTGTATTCTTGACTTGATATCACATATCATGACTAATGAGATTCTGTCATCAGTCAACACACATTCTAGTCTTATGTATTATTGTTGTCTATATTGCTTCCACAGTAATATCTGACTAGGGACATAACAAGAATGTATGTACTCTTAGCATTCATATGATCTCATTATTCAAATCACGTACTTGAAGACATACATCATCGCGTAACTTCATTCTTTAGACATCTAGTATGTATGTGTCATCATCTCATGATTGAGACAAACATAATAGAAGGAACTACCTTTATTATTATAAAATCATGTATTTAATGCCACATTGCAATCTTTATATGATTGGCTCTCTGGGCATACATACTAATAGACTCTCACTTTCACTTAGACCCAATCACCCATGAATCTTATTCCAAGTAATCTTAACATGTCCATCATGTTTCTGTTGTGCAAGTGCTTTTATAGCGGGTTTAGCAACATTTAATTCAAGTTAGTATTTTGCTATTTTCACATCTTTTTGTTGTACAACATCTCATATGAGATGGAAGTGTCAAAGTATGCTATATGAGATTCCTTTGCCTCATTGTTGTCACAATATTTCTACCGTGTCATCATTGGTTGGAACCTCGTATAAGTTCACACATATGAACTTCTTGATCCATACATTATCCTCTGATGTTCTCATAACACATAAATACTCAACTTTTATTGTAGATTTAAAAAACTATCACTAGCTTGGAACCCTTTCCATCTTATAGTTCTTATTAAGGTCAAACATAATTTTAGATTGCGATCATTAATTTTACTTGTCATTTCAGAAGCTTGCATCGGTGTAACTCTTTACACCAAACTCTTCCTTATTACCGTAACCAAGGAACTGACCCTTTTAGTGCTTCAAAAGCACCTAGGGATGTTCTTTATGGTAGTCTAGTGACTCTCACTGGCATATGGCATATACCCTCTTGTAATGTCCAATACATATGACATTTCTAGAAAGGTATATATATCCTCTCATCATGTCCAATACATATGAGATGAATGGATATCCTCTCATCATGTCCAATACATATGAGATGAATGGATATCCTCTCATCATGTCCAATACATATGAGATAACTGGATATCCTCTCACCATGTCCAATACATATGACATAACCTGATAATTACATAACATTGCATTCAAGATAGATCCAATTGCAAATGCATATGGCATCATGTGTTCCTGTTCTTCATAAGAACTGGGACACTAGGCTCCTAAAAGACTAACTCAATGGACAATGAACAAGTTCTCTCTCATTGAGTCATGCATGTTGAACCCTTCAACATTTTTCCAATATATGCATTCTTTCTTAGGTTGAGAAGGTCTTCCAGATATATCTCTATAGATCTCGATTTTTATCACATAGGATGCTTCACATAAACCCTTCATAAAGAAGGTACTTTCCTTGCCATATTTTAACATTTGTAGGATCATGATGTTATTCCTGATCATCATGTGGACTATAAAATATGCTCGCACTAAATCTTTAGTAATCACATATTTCATCTTCATTCTGACTCAAGTCAAACTCTTTGACTAACTTTTCAATTATAAGATTCCAACTCTGAGATGCTTGCTTCAATCAATAGATTGACCTTTGTAGATTATAAACTTTATCTACAATATTTGATTCATAAAACCTTTAGGTAGTGACACATACACATACTTATTCATTGTTCCAGTTAAGGAATGTGGTTTTAACATCCATATGCCAAATCCCACTAGTCATACTAAGCTACAATAGCAAGCATGATCCTGATGGGTTTAACCATGGTAACTGGTGAAAGACTTCATCATGTTCAACACCTTGAACTTGGTTGAAACTCTTTGCAACCAATTTACCCTTCCACGTTTGTCTTCTATCAAAGACCCAAATGCACCTTATGGGTTTTACCCCTTCAGGTGAAACTATCAAAGTCATACCTTGATGGTTTACATGGACTCTGTCATAAATCTGATGGCCCCAAGCCCTTTCACAGATTTTGGTTCCTCATAGCTTCTAGGTAGGCAGTTGACTCATCATATATTATCAACTCTTCACCTTTTAGAGTTATAAGATATCATAATCTTTCAAACTCAAGGCTAGAACTATAAGGTTTGTGTGTTACATAAGGAACTTGAGATTTCACAACATCTTGTGATTATCTATATTCCTAATATACCTCTTTAGGTTCAATGTTTTCTTATTTGTCTCAAACATATCAAGTTGTACTTTTACTCCCACTGATTCCTTTAGAACTATGCTCCTCTTTGGGAATACAATTATCTAGATTCACAAACAACTTTGTTGTTGGATTGGGATAAGAGTAGTATTTTAACAAAATAACATTTATGTGATTTGTGGACAAAGATTTTCAAGAAACTATTTTCTTATATAAATATTCACCCCTAATCACTATAAAAGACACATCGGGATGCCTCCCATGCCATATTTCATATGGTGTCTTTTAAACCATTTTAGATGGTATATAGTTTTACTGTAAAGCATGTGCCCAAAAGAAATTGTAAGACCAACTAGATCTTATTGATAATCGCAACATGACTTAACAAGGTGTGATTCCTTCTTTTTGACACATTATTATGTTTAAGGTAAAGCCCATCGTGAAACACTATCACATTCTCTACAAAAGGTCCTCAAACACTTGGTTTAAAATATCTCAACATCAATCACATCAAAGTATCTTGATACTTTTGCCAATTTAGTTACTTACTTTATTTACAACCTCCCTGAATACTTCAAGAGATTCTTATGATTGCATTTCTTTAAATACAAACTTCCATATCTACTAATAGAATCAATAAATATAATAAGGTACTTGTAACTACCTTTAGCTTTTATTCTAAAAGGTTGAGATACATCAATATGTATGAGGCCTAAAAGAACAGTCACTCTCCCACTACATCTAGTGAAGATGCTTTTATCATATTGCAAAAAAAAAAGATATGCATGTCTCTATTGGTTCAATAACCAAAAGAGTCTAGATAACCATCATATGGATTCTACAAATGCATTTCTCCTTTATGTTCTCTAGATGAATATGCTATAGGCATTTATTGTTTGAGTCATCAAGTCATTCAATATATGTGTCATACACATTTGTCTTTACAACTATCAAGTATAGTTTGTGAGACATAGGGCATTGTTGTAAAGGATCATATCTTTTAAAATGAAACATAATGTTCTTATCACACAAGACATGATGTTTTCATCAATGGAAGGTACATAATAGCAATTCACTACTTATATTATGTGCCCATGAATGATAGATTCCAACTGTAGAGGCATCAACCCTTGATCCATATAGTTCTAGCTTACTTCTTCTTAGGTCCTAAGTAAAGATCTCTATCTCCATCTTCATCCTGAGATCCTCCATAAAGAAGATAGTTTATTTCCAATGTCCAGACATGTGACAATGGTGGCACTTTCTTTTTGTTATCCTTTAAGTGAAAAGGACAAATTCCTTTTACACTTACCCTTCTCCATATATTGAGTGCAGAAAACTTGGATATCAGCTTAGCCTCAGAACTCTTCTTGGCTTTGCCTTTTACTTTGGACTCACTTTTGCTGATCACCATCACAAATTTGTCATTCTTCTTCTGTTCTTCGACATTAATCAACATGCCAAACATTTGATAAAATAACTATATGACTCATGCAAGAATTTGTAGAATCATATCCATGGTCAACTCTTAACCTAAGAGAAATCCCAGTTACTCCACATGCCCAATCATATTGAGCACATGGGGCTTTACTGGATCTCCCTCTGTCATTTTTCACTCAAACAACACTTTCAGAGACATTATGCTTTTCAAGCTTTATGTGATTCTTTAAGATGTGTTACCATCTTGAGAATGTTCATGTTATCATGTTGTTCATGCAACTCATAGTTCATACAACATAGCATAATGTACTCAATGTATATGGCATCATTAGCATGCTTCAAGTAAGCACCCACTTCAACCATAGGCGCATTTGGAGTGGGTTATTCTGGTTCTAGTCTTTCAAGGACATAGAGCTTCCGCTCATTGATGAGAACATTTCTCAAAGTCCTTAAAGACTTGTGGAACTTTATTCCAATTTGTCCTTTCTCAAGGATTGATCACAATGTGAATGTGTTTGTGTTTGACATTAGATTCTACAAAGAAATATTGCAACTTTTCAAAACATTTTTGATTTGATAAGTTAACAATATTAATTAGGCCTTTAACCAATTATCACTCCCACTATTTTATTCAAATTGATAACCCTCATGTATCAAATTCAAAAGATATTTGTGTATAATCTTCTAGTGAGCCAAGATTCATATTTCATCAAATCACCCACACTAGACTATTTAGGTAGACAATGTTTGTTAATTGCATCTTATGCAACTCTTGGATAGATGATATGAGCAACTCCTTGACATGATCATCTGTATGCCTATGGTGCTTAATCCCATTTAGATCACCAGTTCATCCTGACCTAAAAGTTAACACGATAGAATATGCACCCTACTTTGGCATACCTACGTATCTACCATAACACTTCCACAAGATAGACGACGCACCATGCTTTGGCGTAACCTATGCTTGGTCGATCAAGATTTTCATGTGTGCTTCTTATAGAAATCATATAAGACTTAATATTGTATTGAGGGATTTTATATATAAATACATATACATATCCAACCACCACATACTTATAGTTCATATCATATACATGCTATAACCACAAACCAGAACAAACAGTAATTAAAACACATATGCGATGGTTATGGCCATACTAATGTAATTACTTAGAGCCCCAAGGAATTACTATTACCTAGGGTCCACATAATATGCAACCTATTGTTGATGAAGATATGTGCTCAAACCAATCAGGGTTGATCAGTTCAACTCTTGAACTTGTCGGCTCACCTCTTGGTCACCCAGTTGGTCTCCTGAAGTGGTCGTTTGGTTCTCAGGTTCGACTAATGTTTGGACTCCTCCAACTGATCGGTTGGTCCACCACTCATTCGATTCATCCTCCTATCGTCTGCCCTCCTCGATTCTCTAGTCGATCAGTTCGTCTCATGATCCGGTTAGTTCGTCTTGTGTAGCACTTCTTCTCACTATGGTATATAAATTAATACTATCCTATTTCTTATTACATTGTAAAAGGGAAACCTCAAGTTACATTCAAGGGGAAATAGGAAGAAGAGAATTAATTTACATTTAGAAGGAAGAGAGAGAGGCTTAGTACGTAGACCAAGTAATGAATAAATGACTACAAGCATGCACACATAGATCTAGGGCTATTGGCCTTAACCATGAAAAACATTCACCATCAAAAGTGATTTTAGGGAGACATGTGTAAATTTCTTATATATCATATCATATGTATATATTAGTTTGTAGAGTATATGTGGTATTTAATCATATATGCACATTAACCAATTTAATATTCGCATCGTATGCAATAAAATAAATCCAATCATATCAATTTAAATCCCAAATACACCGTAAATTGACACAGCTTTGATACCATTGTAAGGAAATTGGGCGCTGATATAGGCAGCAGAAACAAACATTTAAATGCTTGTTTCCCAGAATAGCAAGATCACGTCAACAACAATGTATCTAGGAAAGAAGGTTTGCAAGGTTATACCTTGTCCCGGTAGAAGTCTATCGACATTACCCTTGTAGTAGTATCGTGTTTCTTCTTCTTCAGGCAACATCATGCTCCTTCAACAACAACAATACTCGAACAATCATTTCCACCAGCCTCCTGATCTGGCCACCACCAACGATGGTTGACAGAGTTATCCTAGCATCAACTAAAGGACTCTTGCTTCTAGAGTAGTCCATGTAGACCATTGGGAACTCTACGTTGCGCTATTAGAGCCAATACGAAGGAGTTGTTCCCTTCTATCAACATACTAATCACTGACATGCTCTCCCACAATTGTTCTCAGTTGTTCTCTCCCTCGCCATCCCTCCCTTTATCGGGTAGGACTTGCTCAGGCTCTCTATTGGTTACCACAACCAAAGAGGACAAAAATTATTAGAGAAATTGTTTCTCAATTGTGTGTTTTGGGAAGCCCCCGGTACCCTTCTATTTATAGTAGAGGCTAGGGTTAGGGATCCCAGTCTGTGTGGGAGTAGAAGGGTCCATAATCATGTATTTTCTAGAACCTGCGAATGGCAAAGCCATCGATTCACACACCCAACTAGTCGGTTGGTGCATAAGCTGGTCGGTTCACTAAGTGAATAGGCCACTTTACGCATTTTCCTATTCCAAATCACATTGTTATTCAATGTCTGATTAATGCTAAACATGACATCAACATCCATCCTTATTCCAATCAAATTGGTAACTGAACTGGGTGACCCAAAGGGTGAACCTTTCATCTCACATAGTGAAACTATTGTTTCACAATGTGAGACAGTCGTTTTGTAAAGAAGTGAAACCACTCCTCTACTAGAAAGAAAAGACCACATCCCTTAAACCAAACACCACATAAAAATTTTCACAAAAGGGATGGAGACCAATTCATTCAACATGTATGTATCATTACACAATGAGTAGCAGCGGAAAAGAAATATTATCTAACAATTTACACAGTTTGATACAACACTTCACCACATAAGGTATCTAAAGGAAAACTAAACATAAAAGCCAAAGACCAAGCTGAGGGTCATCTAACCACCTCTTCAAGCCTTCCAAAGATCAGCTACAAGGTTGATGTTGAAGTTCACTCTCCTCGATCTAACCTGGGGTTGGAAGCATACCCCATAAAAGAAGAAGAGAAAAGAAGATATCAGCAAAAAGCTGGTATGTGTATACTAAAGAAAACTTGAGCAATGTAGGGCAAATAGGGACATCAATTATAAGTGCTTCCCATTCAAAAGATAAAGACTATCCACACGAGCATAAAAGATAAGATTCATAATCAAAGAGATATTTGCCATATGTAAAACAATAAGGAAGTGCCACATGCACATATCATGACCAACATCTTGCATACATGTGAGATAAGCATAACACTAGAATATTATAAAAGTCAAAGGTGGTCAAGAATCACACATCTTGAACCTAATGGTACATGGGCCAAGAATCACACATCTTGCCCTGGCATGGGGAATCACACATCCACCACCCACATATATATAACATGGGTCAGGAATCACACATCCTGCCCTGGCATGGGGAATCACACATCCACCATCCAAAATATTATAATGTTGCCACAAATGATAATGAGACAAAACCAATGCAATTATACTACTCTAGGGTTACTAAATCACATAGCAGGTAAATGTAGTGGAAAGTAGAAAAGTATAGTCAACATCAAATAAGATTTTCCATAATGGACAACATATGAAAACATCAATAAACTTCCACATCATAGTGGTAGATACCATCAACAATATCATCATGTTCCATATCACAACAAAAGATTCCAAGAGATTATCCAAGATCACAATAACCAGGATAGTTCACATGAACCATGATAACAAGAGAATAGACATATGTGTAGGCAAAAGTCAAAAAGATGATAAAGTAGGTGAATTGCTCAATATGGATGAATAGGGGATACAACATACCTCAATATCAAAGTCTAAAAGTCCAAAGCACTTCTAGATCCAAATCTAGGTCACCAAAGAGCCTATTAAACACATATACATATTTTATGTCAATTTCATCATTTTAACCAAACCCTAAAAACTATCTTTTTATACATGTGTGAATTAGGTTATGAAAACTATTCCATATTTTAGGTTATGTTATTATGAGTCTAAAACATATTTAATTATATTTTTCTGACTTATATATAATTAGTTATGATTTATAAAAGTTATTATCTTATTTAATTAGATCTATTAAATCACCCTTTTAAAACATCAGATTCAAGTGACAAAACCCATACCATTAATTAGATCTTATTTTTATTATTCCAACGAATATTTTTCAATAATTTTCTGATCATGTGATAATTAGTTATACATTTTTAATTACTGACCAATCAGATAATTCCACATAATAAATTTGCATCGAAAGTGGATAATAGGAGAGGGGCCCACGTGACTTGGCCCAATCACAGCCGGCCAAGTCACGGGTCAAACCCTCACAAGACCATGACTAAAGGAGGGAGACAGAATCCGTGAAAAGACGAAAATACCCCTGGTCGCGAAACAAAACAGAAAAGGAAAGAACGAGGGCAAAGAGGGGAATCGACCCTGGGGTTTGTTTCCCCCGCGAGGACCACCTCGACAGCTTGAGAGCAACAGGTTGATCCACAACTCCAGATCGCAAGAGAGTGCGAATGAGGTGAAAAGTCCTACATGATTAAAGTTCCCGGGACACCAACGATTTCAGAGAAACCAACCGTGAATAAATCGGTAGACTACAGACCAAGAAAGCTTCCCCACAACAACTGAAGAAACGGAGCAACCTGGGCAGAGCAAAAGAGCCCATGAGAGTCCAAAGCAATAGCGGAGAGAGGTCCGATGATCAAAACGGAAGCGAGAAAACAAGGGAACCCATCACGAGAACCTCCATTAACGGAGAATTACAAAACAATCAGTACAGGAGGGAAAAAGGGCAAAACACCGTTACCTTCCAATCACATGAACCGAGGAGCCACAAAGCTTCCCTATGCTTCCACAATCCGAACAACACCAAGAAAGAGCACCTCCGCGCACCAGAACCCTCAGCCGAGGTCGCCGCCGCCGAAAAAGGCAGATGGAGTTGGGGAAGATGGAAGCAGGGAAAACCGGATCAATAGAGCTATGGCGTGTGGTCTCTGAGGGTCCAAGGATCATGGGAAAAGCCCTTTATATAGGGGCGGAGTTCAGATTCAACGAGAAAACTTGAAAACTCAGTAAACATGGAGGAGAAAGGAAACTACTCGTCGACCGGGCGATTGGGTGAGAGAGACCCATGCAAAGTGGGGATCAACAAAACCGAAAAGCAATGCTGGGGGTAAAAAGGAAAACAGAAATCATCGAGAAGGAGAGGAGTGAAAGATCGGGGGCAGGTTTATTTTCTTTCTCCGTAGAGTCCCAATAAGACATGGATGGGTGAGGAAGACGTACAGATGCCGCCCAATCAATCCATCTTTGAGCAGAAATAACATGGGCCGTCTGATAGAGCATGACTGTCCAAGCAAAGGAAAAAAAATCGGGAAATTAAATTGAACAAGAGAAATCCAAATAATACATGCATATTCTCTTTCCTCATTTAGAGGTTCTAGAATTATCCAAATTAAACCAAAATTTTCACATAGTTTAAGTTTAATGTGTAGATTCTGAATATCTAATTAGATTTCACTTTTGGCAACTTTAGATATGTTATTTAATTTATTATTTATTCCTCTTTCTAGATGCATTAATGACACATGGATTATCCAAAAATTATAAAACTTGACCCACAAGTCATATTTAATGGGTTGGATACGAATTTTCCTTTATTTCCAACTTTTTGTGTCATGAATTACATTTATTTATTAATTACACCTTTTAAGCATTTTCTCTTTCCTATAAATATCTATTAATCAAACATTATCCAAATTAGTTGCAAATTTTCCCAAAGGCTTATTTTTATGTTTAGATTACAAATTTGGAGTTAGTTTTCAATTTGAGGGCGTTAAATATTTTATATCACTTTATTGGCCTTATTCCTATTTTCTTTTGATAAAGACATTAATATATACAAGTATCTTCCAAATTAAATGATATTTGGCCCTTAAGTTACTTTTTGGTCAAGAAAATTAATTTGCATATCAAATTATCTCATGGTTTCCTATTTGTGATTTTTAATCCATTATATCCCATATTATCTCCAATTATCATCACCTTTATATATAATTTGGATTTTCTCTTCTTTTTCCTATTCTAAAAAGTGCTAGAAAGTTCTAGGACGAAATATTTTAGTATTTTTATTACTTAGTATATAATTTGCACTTTAAGCCCATTATTAAAAATCTAACTGGGGTATTTTTGTATACAACCCTATATTAAGAATATATGGGAAGTATTTATCCAACTAAGTTCTTTAATTACTTATTATCATCTAAATGAGTTATTATTAAACACAAAGTATTTTGTATTCCCTTAATTACATGTATTAGTTTATTCTTGTTTGGCTACGCAAAAAGAGTGAAACTACTAGGATAGGGTTGTAACTCTAGTATGTTACAACACACCACCCCTTAAAGGGATTTCGTCCTCAAAATCAAAGCATCCATAAGAAAATTTATCCACCACCCCTTAAAAGGGTTCATCTCATAAAATCAAACTTAACTTCAGTTATAAAAGTTTCAACTATACTTCTTACATCCACTACATAAGCAACATGCAAAAGGAAACATAACTTGTAAAGACTAATCTAAGGATCTATGGGTTAACTTGACCTTGATCTTCATCATTAACTTCTTCACCATCCAAAGCAAAAACTCTTCCAGCTCTTCTTTCCACAGGTCTTCCTCTATTATTGTTACCATTATTGTTGCCATGATTTTGAGGAGGTGCTTGCTGAGGAACATGTCCAGGTCCAAAACGAAGCTTGGGGCACGGAGGTCTGACGTGTCCCGGTTCATTGCAATGATGGCATACCACCGGACGATATTTTTCATGAGAACACTTTCCTGGAGGATGGTAACCATTGCACTTAGAACACTTATCCCTTTTCTGTTCATCACCTGAGAACTTCCTCTTCTTGTCAAACTCCCTAGGTTGGAACCCTGGGTAAGACTCCACAGCCAAATCTTTATCAACCATCTGCTGAAAGGTCAAGGGCAATTGTGGGATTAGAGCATGACCCACATTGTAGTTGAGCCCTTGGAGGAAAAGGTCAGCCCTACGTTCCTCACCCAAACCAACTGCATAACGCTCCAACAGTAGAAACCTTTGTACGTAAGAAGAAACGGATAAGGAACCTTGCTTCAAACTGTAGAACTATGCTTCTTTCTTCTTTAGGGCAGCAGTGCAGATGTACTTTCCACGAAAGAGAGCCAAAAACTCTATCCAAGTCATGGTGGAGATATCTCTAGTCTTAGTAATTCCATTCCACCAAACTCTAGCTAGTCCATCCAAGACATAGGAAGAAAACCTAACCTTTTGACGGGGAGGGCATGCCAGACCATCAAAAGTCCTCTCCATGGCTAACACCCAATCATCAGCTTTGTCGACCATCTCTTTCTCACCCTCACCCTTGAAGGAGGGTGGTTGCATCTTCATGAACTCCATGATTGAGAACTCCTTAGGCTTCTCTGGTACAATCGGGTCTTTCATCTTCCCCACCATGGAAGATGCAAAGAGTTGTCGAAACATGTCCAACTCTTGCTCTGGAGTCATAGCTCCTCCCGAACCAGCAGATGCTGAGGTCTCCTGGCCAAACCTAGTGTTTTGAGGTGTCTCATAACCGTACTGGTTGTCAGTTGATGAGTTATCTCCCGCCATTAGGGTTTTGCCTACACAAGGAAAGGTACTAGGTATAATCAACCTAAGATAAAGCTAAACATCCTAAGGGAGATGAGTTTGAAATAGTTAGATAACCGACTGCTAGTGGCTCTGATACCATGATGTAAAGAAGTGAAACCACTCCTCTACTAGAAAGAAAAGACCACATCCCTTAAACTAAACATCACATAAATTTTTTCACAAAAGGGATGGAGACCAATTCATTCAACATGTATGTATCATTACACAATGAGTAGCAGCGGAAAAGAGATATTATCTAACAATTTACAAAGCTTGATTCAACACTTCACCACATAAGGTATCTAAAGGAAAACTAAACATAAAAGCCAAAGACCAAGCTAAGGGTCATCTAACCACCTCTTCAATCCTCCCAAAGATCAGCTACAAGGTTGATGTTGAAGTTCACTCTCCTCAATCTAACCTGGGGTTGGAAGCATACCCCACAAAAGAAGAAGAGAAAAGAAGATACCAGCAAAAAGCTGGTATGTGTATACTAAAGAAAACTTGAGCAATGTAGGGCAAATAGGGACATCAATTATAAGTGCTTCCCATGCAAAAGATAAGGACTACCCACACGGGCATAAAAGATAAGATTCATAATCAAAGAGATACTTTCCATATGTAAAACAATAAGGAAGTGCCACATGCACATATCATGACCAACATCCTACATACATGTGAGATAAGCATAACACTAGAATATTATAAAAGTCAAAGGTGGTCAAGAATCACACATCTTGAACCTAATGGTACATGGTCCAAGAATTGCACATCTTGCCCTGGCATGGGGAATCACACATCCACCACCCACATATATATAACATGGGTCAGGAATCACACATCCTGCCCTGGCATGGGGAATCACACATCCACCATCCAAAATATTACAATGTTGCCACAAATGATAATGAGACAAAACCAATGCAATTATACTACTCTAGGGTTACTAAATCACATAGCAGGTAAATGTAGTGGCAAGTAGAAAAGTATAGTCAACATCAAATAAGATTTTCCACAATGGACAACATATGAAAACATCAATAAACTTCCACATCATAGTGGTAGATACCATCAACAATATCATCATGTTCCATATCACAACAAAAGATTCTGGGAGATTATCCAAGATCACAACAACCAAGACAGTTCACACGAACCATGATAACAAGAGAATAGACATATGTGTAGGCAAACGTCAAAAAGATGATAAAGTAGGCGAATTGCTCAATATGGATGAATAGGGGATACAACATACCTCAATATCAAAGTCCAAAAGTCCAAATCACTTCTAGATCCAAATCTAGGTCACCAAAGAGCCTATTAAACACATATACAAATTGTATGTCAATTTCATCATTTTAACCAAACCCTAAAAACTACCTTTTTATACATGTCTGAATTAGGTTATGAAAACTATTCCATATTTTAGGTTATGTTATTACGAGTCTAAAACATATTTTATTATATTTTTCTGACTTATATATAATTAGTTATGATTTATACAAGTTATTATCTTATTTAATTAGATCTATTAAATCACCCTTTTAAAACATCAGATTCAGGTGACAAAACCGATACCATTAGTTAGATCTTATTTTTCTGATTCCAATGAATATTTTTTCATAATTTTCTGATCATCTGATAATTAGTTATACATTTTTAATTACTGACCAATCAGATAATTCCACATAATAAATTTGCATCGAAAGTGGATAACAGGAGAGGGGCCCGCATGACTTGGCCCAATCACAGCCGGCCAAGTCACAGGTCAAACCCTCACAAGACCATGACTAAAGGAGGGAGACAAAATCCGTGAAAAGATGAAAATACCCCTGGTCGCGAAACAAAAGAGAAAAGGAAAGAACGAGGGCAAAGAGGGGAATCGACCCTGGGGTTTGTTTCCCCCGCGAGGACCACCTCGACAGCTTAAGAGAAACAAGTCGATCCACAACTCCAGATCGCAAGAGAGTGCGAATTAGGCGAAAAGTCCTACATGATTAAAGTTCCCAGGACACTAAGGATTTCATAGAAACCGACCGTGAAGAAATCGGTCGACTACAGACCAAGAAAGCTTCCCCGCCACAACTGAAGAAACGGAGCAACCTGGGCAGAGCAAAAGAGCCCATGAGAGGCCAAAGCAACAATGGAAAGAGGTCTGACGATCAAAACCGAAGCAAGAAAACAAGAAAACCCATCACGAGAACCTCCATTAACGGAGAATTACAAAACGATCAGTACAGGAGGGAAAAAGGGCGAAATGCCGTTACCTTCCAATCGCATGAACTGAGGAGCCACAAAGCTTCCCTACGCTTCCACGATCCGAACAACACCAAGAAAGAGCACCTCCGCGCACCAGAACCCTCAGCCGAGGTGATCGCCGCCGAAAAAGGCAGATGGAGTAGGGAAAGATGGAAGCAGGGTAAACCGGATCAACAGACCTATGGCGCGTGGTCTCTGAGGGTCCAAGGATCGTGGGGAAAGTCCTTTATATAGGGGCGGAGTTCAGATTCAACGAGAAAACTTGAAAACTCAATAAACAGGGAGGAAAAAGAAAAATACTCGTCGATCGGGCGATTGGGTGATAGAGACCCATGCAAAGTGGGGATCAACAAAACCGGAAAGCAACGCTAAGGATAAAAAGGAAAACATAAATCATCGAGAAGGAGAGGAGTGAAAGATCGGGGGCAGGTTTATTTTCTTTCTCTGTAGAGTCCCAGTAAGATAGGGACGGGTGAGGAAGACGTACAGATGTTTCCCGATCAATCCAGCTTTGAGTAGAAATCACATGGGTCGTCCGATAGAGCATGACCGTCCAAGCAAAGGAAAAAAAAATCGGGAAATTAAATTGAACAAGAGAAATCCAAATAATACATGCATATTCTCTTTCCTCATTTAGAGGTTCTAGAATTATCCAAATTAAACCAAATTTTGCACATAGTTTAAGTTTAATGTGTAGATTCCGAATATCCAATTAGATTTCACTTTTGGCAACTTTAGATATTATTTAATTTATTCTTTATTCCTCTTTCTAGATGCATTAATGACACATGGATTATCCAAAAATTATAAAACTTGACCCACAAGTCATATTTAATGGGTTGGATACGAATTTGCCTTTATTTCCAATTTTTTGTGTCATGAATTACATTTATTTATTAATTACACATTTTAAGCATTTTCTCTCTCCTATAAATACCTATTAATCAAACATTATCCAAATTAGTTGCAAATTTGCCCAAAGGCTTATTTTTATGTTTAGATTACGAATTTGGAGTTAGTTTTCCAATTTGAGGGCATTAAATATTTTATATCACTTTATTGGCCTTATTCCTATTTTCTTTTGATAAAGACATTAATATATACAATTATCTTCCAAATTAAATGATATTTGGCCGTTAAGTTACTTTTTGGTCAAGGAAACAAATTTGCATATCAAATTATCTCATGGTTTCCTATTTGTGATTTTTTAATCCATTATATCCCATATAATCTCCAATTATCATCACCTTTATATATATTTTGGATTTTCTCTTCTTTTTCCTATTCTAAAAAGTGCTAGAAAGTTCTAGGACGAAATATTTTAGTATTTTTATTACTTAGTGTATAATTTGCACTTTAAGCCCATTATTAAAAATCTAACTGGGGTATTTGTGTATACAACCCTATATTAAGAATATATGGGAAGTATTTATCCAACTAAGTTCTTTAATTTCTTATTATCATCTAAATGAGTTATTATTAAACACAAAGTATTTTGTATTCCCCTAATTACATGTATTAGTTTATTCTTGTTTGGCTACGCAAAAAGAGTGAAACTACTAGGGTAGGGTTGTAACTCTAGTATGTTACACGTTTCACAAGTGAAATGGTCCTTTCACTTATTCAGTTTAGGCAAAGTTCAACCAATGTTGATTCCAATTGACCTGACACTCCAGCTGATTGGTTCAATAGTTGAACTGATCAGTCAGAATCCAGCCAGTCAATTTTGATCCTCAGTTGTTTAATTGAATACCTAAACACCTTTAGTAATCAATCTAAACATCATTCATGAATAAAATCCTTTAATCCAAGTGTATCCTATGTGTGTGACCTTGTAGGTCTAGAATTACATTAGCAATGAATGTTCATAACCAATAATGACATCACAAGTAAAGAGTGGTGCCTAGTTGCACATCATTGCTACCCAAGTAATTTAGAAAGTTAGAGAACATCTTCAACCTACAATCTATGATTAGTGTTACCGTGATCATATAGTTCCTTTGTCTCTGATATCTAGATTGAACTTGATGCATGGAATTGTCATCCTGTCAACATTCAATCCATGTTCCTTGAACTAGAGCACACTATCTGAGATGCATGTGAGTTCACATATCACATATTAAATGACATGAGTATGAACGTACATTACTCAGTCTCTCTTATCAAGAGGCCTGGATATCAAACTCATGTAGGAGGGACAAATCCCATCTACATCATTCACACTCAGTCACCACGTGTTACATCTACCCAGTCATCACCATTATGGCAATCCTTATTTAGGGTTACGTTGGATGATGTAAAAGTATACCGAACAACATGTGATGAATGTAGTGACTTCAGGTCTAAGAACTACAATCACCACTATCACTATGAGAGATGATTCTGACTACCATTCCATGGTCTTCACATTTCACTCTCATCGTGGGTCTATCTGATACACTACTCTCTAACATGTACCTATGTGCTTGACTTGATATCACATGTCATGACTAATGAGATTCTTTCATCAGTCAACACACACTCTAGTCTTCTATATTACTGTTGACTATTTTGCTTCCATAGTAATATCTGACTAAGGACATAACAAGAATGTACGTACACTTATCATAACATCCATATGATTCCATTTTTCAAGTCAAGTGCTTGAAGACATACGCCATCAAATAACATCATTCTTTAGACATCTAATATGTATGTGTCATCATATCATGACTAAGACAAACATAATAGACATAATTACCTTTATTATTATCAAACTAGGTATTTAATTCCACATTGTAATGATCATATGATTGTCTCTATGGGCATACATACCAACAATTAGTTTCTAGATTCTCTAGTGCATTGAAGAGGGAGAGATGCGAGAGGATCTATCGGTTCACTATTACTAGTTTCCGTCACCAGTCATGGTAGGAAATGATCCCCTGATCCTCAAATTTTGATCCTAGGGCTAGAAATACACGTGATAGATCAAAAGGGTCATGCTATAGCTCAAGTGTGAATAGGATTTGTGACATTTAATGTACATTCTCATAATTCATTCACTTTACGGTTTCTAGAAAAATCCATATCTCTCTCCCCTTTTATTCTTTTAATTCCAAAGTACCTAACTTAAACATACTTTTCTTAGTCTCCAACTCTCCCTCTCTATCTTATTATTTAAAGTATCAAATCAATTATTTTCTCTTTCCCACTTTCCCATATTTCTTATTTTGATTACTTTTCTTATTACAAACATTGCGGAAATGAAACCAAACCATTAGTGGCCTTGCATTCCACTTTTCTAGAGAATTCCACACAGTTCCATACTATTCACCCATTACATTTAGTAGTTCATTTATATTGGGATTTTCTCTCTTTCTTTTCCCATGTCCACTATTGTATCATTGAAAAGTGAAAACCATGAATACCATTGTTAAAGAAAAATTGCAAGTTAAATCCTTACTTTTAAAATAAAGCACACTCAAATTTTATATACATCCTTTGTACTCAAATAATTGCATTTCAATTATGTAAATACAAGTGAAAAAACATGTTATAACATCCTTTCCCTCTTATAGGAATTATGTCCTCAAAATTTGACTAGTCATACAAACAAATTAGGATGAAACTTTTCAATTAAGTCTTTAGTTCCCATGTGGTTTCATCCTCACCATGGTGCTTCCAAAGGACCTTTACCATATCTATCTTTTTATTCCTGAGCTCTTTCACCTTGGCATCCAACACCCGCACAGGTGAATCAGGGTATGCTAACCTTCCTTGGAGTTCAATAGGCTTAATGTTCAATACATGGCTATGATCCTTCATATCACACTTCAGATTTGACACATGGAACACATCATGCATCATGCTATACTATGGAAGTAAAGCTAGATGATACGTGACCTCACCAATTTGTTCTAAAATCTCAAACAAACCTGCATATCAGGGACTCAGCTTTCGTCTACTCTTAGCTATAGCTCAAAGGGGTTGGATTTTCAAAAACACATGGTCACCTACAGTAAAGTGTAAATCTGTCCTCTTTGCATTAGCATACAACTTACAAAAATCCTGGGCTCTCTTCAGCCTCTTCTTGATGAAAGCAACTTTGTAAGCATACAACTATAGTTCCTCTGACCTCAATGAGGTTCTCTCACCGACATCATCCCAATGAAGTGGTTACCAATACGACTTGTAATGACCTCAATTTTCAGCAACCCCCAATTAAGGAAGGCCAAGAAGATGAGAGCCATTAACTACAAAATTTACCCAAGGATCCAAATTTTAGTAAAACAATATAAAATAGTAGATAATTTCATTCATTTAAAAAGATTGTATACAAGATGCTTACATGAACTTTCTATCCTCAGAACTATACATTTGAGAAGAAATAATTAGCTAATCATCCTTATAAATCTTACCACCTCCATGTAATTTACATCTTTATCTTCATGTACGTTATCATGTATATCAGTTTATACCTAAAAAAACATAAAAAATATGCGATCAGTATGTTGCCATACTAGTATGTGGGGTGCATGCAAAATGTGCAAGTAAATAACAAATTATATTCTAACAAATACTTGCAAATATAATCTGACATTTTCTTCACATAATTTTTCTTTTATGTGATACTCATAGTGTCATTATGGTTGAACAAAAATTAAATAAAATAACCAACAATTTATTTTTTTTAATCCTAGAGAAAACCCCAGAAAAGCGTTGACAAACTAAAGTGGTTATTCATAGGTGTAACCATGTACCTCAATGGTGATCCATGCAGATTATACAGTCATATTTCAAGCATATTATCAATCAAGAAAGCATACCAATCAATTAACTTTAATATGAATGTATGCAAATCTTAAAGTGCCACCATCACATTAATCACATTAAATCCTACTCGAGTTCTAATCTAGGGTATAGAGTTCCTTTTTATTGAGTTATCATTAGGGTTATACTTCAATACCCCTATTACCATGTTTAATGATTTAATGTCTAAAGAACCCTAATTCAAGGTGTAACCATGATCATCAAATCTACCATATCCCTTTATAATGAATACTTAGTTTAGAGTAACTTCATTAATCAACACCACAAGATATGACCTTCGTTTCATTATCCTATTTATATCCATGTTATTAACCCTAATTATCATCTTTGTTATTATGGTCATCGTGAAGATCAAATTATTCAACAAGATCAGATAATAGCATAAAGAAGGGGTTTTAACATATTTGACACATTAATACACAATATTAAGGTTTTCATGCATATTTTACATTAAAGATTGCATATGTATCCACTTTTGGAAAAGGAAGCATTATCAAGTCTCAATTATATTTTCTTTGTGTTCCTCTCATTTCGATGATCAGATTTCATATATAACTTATTTCCATAAGAACTACCAATAATTTTCTATGGTTATTGCAAATTAAACACCTTTTGGACCAATGTGGCACCTCCACCTCAGCACTATGATACCCAGTGGCAAGCCTTCCAATTGGGGCACCCGTTCATGGAAGTAACTGAATTGGGATGGTCAGTCTAGGCTAGAGATACTTCCAATTCACCCATCTCAATCGTCCTCTCGTGAGGAAGGCCTGTGCGACACACAACCCAACGTTTGTCATGGAGTGGCTGATGGCACCCTCTGTCAGTCTGGTTCCTTCATCTCTGCCAGAATATGGATCCTCCATCCTCCTCTTATACTCAACACTCTCTTCATATCCTTTCTCTGCTACACCTCATCATTTATTCACCCACGTTAGTCTGTCCTCCACATGAGTTACAACACCTTCATCAATGCCCACCTCACATGTCGCCCCAGTTAAAGAGCCACATTCATCGCTCCCATGCGCCTCCTCTTCCATGTCTAGCCTCAATTCTATCCTGGAGACATGACTAGGATGAAATACTTCTCACCATCTCTCTCCTCCAGACCCTCTCGGTTGTTCTTCCTTGCCAATGGACAAAAGATCCTATCTCCCCATCTTTGACTAGGATCGTTCACGCAACTCCAACTGTGCACACTAATCAGCCACCTGGGATCTCCGACGAGGGTCTCTTCTCCATGCGATGTCTGCATTGGTCACCATCCTTCCCGCCAACTCTAGGGTTTGTTTCCCCAACTCCATGGTGTTGGCTTCTCTTGTGTGAATTGTTTCCAGGAAGATTTAGAAGGACAGAAAGAAGTATTGTGCCCATACCATGATCCGGTACATCTCGAGACCAAGGAAACTACCATGGACAAATGGAGGTGTTGCTACTAAGAGGAGATGGAAATCATTTATGAACCATTGTATAAGTTTGGAGGGGTTCAAGATGGTTTTTATCTTTTCATCATACCACCCACATATATATAATAGGGGTGTGGATTGATAGATTAGTTGCTTTCATAAACACATGTAATTGGTTGGTAAGCTAAGAAAACACATTGTTAAATCCTATATGGATCAATAGAAAACTACCACCATCCCATTAAGACTTGGATTTGGTAAACCTTGATGTATAAGGCAAAGAAACAATAAATGCCTTTTCTTGCATCTAAATATATCCCCTTATTATCTTTAAATGGTGCCTTCCTTCTCCATAATCTAGCACCACCTGCTATTATGCGAGAGAGGGAAGGCATGTTTTCTATTTTTCAACATTATATGTGAAAAGGCTATCTTTAGATTTTTAAGGATTTTATCTACCTTCCTTGCGTGAATCTCCATTCCTTCCATTGTTAGTAATTGTACCCATTGTTTGTAGGAAAAATCAATAATTACCTTTCCCATCTTTTATTTGGGATTTATTGGAATATGTTTTATATGTAAAACTTTCCCTTTTGGTATATCCTTTTAGTAATTTCTCATAGCACAAGGCAAGAACTTTTTCCACTAGATTCTAGAATTCCCTTTCTTTCTTATTATGTTCAAGTTTACCAAAAGTTAATCAAAATAATACTCTTTGATGTCTCCAAAACATGTGTTGCCAACTGGCTAGATCATTTCCCTTTTAATTATCCAAAAAACCAAATCACTTATTTTCTTTTGGAAACTTATCCATTATCCAATATTTCAAACAATCATTGTCATTAATTCATGTACAAACCCATTTTATTGATTTTACTTGTCCCACACGCACATTATTATTCCACCAATAATACCATTGGGAAATTACTTAACAATTCATACCTTATCTTTATATAATTTAATTATATCAAAACTGAGGATATTACATTCACCCCTCCTTGAAAGAAAATTTTTCCCCAAAATTAAAACCTAGTAAGCTCAAGGTGAATGGTAACTCATCTTAGTTTCAAACCTTAGGGTTAGCACCCCTACTCAAATCTCTTTAACATATGTTATTGTTTTGCAAATTCCTCACATTATTACCAAGATTGGTACTTGATTCAGTTCAAGGTATGTCCACATAATTAGTATTTACATGATACCATCTTCTGGTGATTATATTTGCATTTTTTTAATTTTAATTTCACTTGGTGATTACCTATTCACCTAGGTTTTCAACCTATTATTTATTTATTTCCATATAAGGGTGATGTAGCACCTCCAACCCTACATCACATCATTACAACTTAAATTATTCATTCTTATATGTCATCTTTAAGCATAACATGTGTCTACCCAATCTCTCTCACTCATAATGAGATGAAATAAGCACTTGACTACAACCCAAATACAAAGTTCATCACATTCCTAGAGTCAAGACGGTATATCCACATGTTACCTCAAAATTTCACGTCTTAGGTTGAATCATTCTCAACATGACTCTAAACTATACACACTTTTTAGTTCCACAATTTTCTTATATTTCATGAAGTCAATGCCTTTTAACTCTTGAGTTTGTACACAACTCCTTTCATTATTACATGACTTCTTGTATCTTTTACATTTACACCTCAAGTATTATGATACTTCACCACTTCCTTGAGGTATCTTGGGGTATAGGTACTTTTTGGAGTGATCTCACCCTTATACATCTAGGGAGTGCCTCTCACATTCACTCATTAGGCCACATGATCATCATGAAGGTAGCTAATCTCCTGAGTCATGGACCTTGGGCAAACCTAGCTGTTACCACCCGACCACTTGGTCTTATGCATTCAGGGAACAATCGACTCCTAACCCCATCACTCCTATGTACCTTTAATACATCCTACTTGACCTTAGGATTGAATTAAGAATCTACCCTTCCCAATGGTTTCTTTGAGATATTAAAACTTTAAACATTTTCAAGCACATTATTTTCATATGTATTTCTTTATACCAAATTTTCTCCATCTCTTATGATGCTCATTATTCATTTTATATCCCCTTATTTGAACCATGGTAACTATTTCTTCCGGGCTCAATCTCATACTGTCAGCCACTTCCATAGTGACTTTCCTCATGTTTCTCAGAGATGTCATACTTGGGTTCAAAGAATCATACTCAATACACGTGCTTTCATATTTTTATATCCTTAATTCTCCACCCTTTAGGTATCACTTAAGGTTACCACAATCTTTTAAATTGATTCACTCAACTTACCTTTCTAGGGAAGGTCCTAACCTAGGGTTCTTTCATGGCTCGTAGGAGAAAGTTAGGCTCTCTATCCACAACCTGACCCCAAGGTCTAAGATTTTTCCAACCCCATAGGTCATCTTCCCAGTCGTGGGTTGACCCACCCTGGGTTGACACACTAGCCCTAAATGTCTCATATTTTCATCTTTATGCATTATTTTTATCATAAATTCTCAACCTATTTTTACTCAACCTCTGGGAAACCCCTTCTGGGTCTTTGTCCCTATATTGGACGTTAGGACACCTTCTCAATCTAGATCTAGATGCCATGTTAGTCTTTCCCTATTCATGCAGATGACCTATAATGTCTTTCCTATTCAGGCGGGTGACCTTTGATGTCTTCCCCTATTCAGGTGGATGACCTTTGATGTCTTCCCCTATTCAGGCGAATGACCTTTGATGTCTTCCCCTATTCAGGCAAATGACCTTTGATGTTTTCTCCTATTCAAGCAGATGACCTATGATGATCCTCTGTCCCATGTGCTTAATCATCATTATCCATATATATCATACATCCAGAGGTGGTATGAGGAGTTTGAGCAAGTTATATTCAGATTTTTATTTGCATGTATAACCATTGGTTACCTATGTTTCTTAAAACCTTTTTCATGACTATCATGCTCCACACACACATGCATGGGAGACTAGGTCACTTAACCTCATTTTTTGAAACCATAATATGTTGAACACACATTTGATATTATAACTTCTCAACCTTTATTTGCCCAATCTCTGTGGTATACCCACTCACTGGGGCCATTCATACCCACTCACTGGGAGTATTCTCAATGGTCTACCCACTCTTTGTGGGTGATATCTATTCATACCCGCTCACTGGGGGAAGAATATGGGGTATTTTTTATCTGTCCATTCCTCCAGAGATAGCATAGAGCGATGAGAAAGTTATATGAATATGTATAATTTATATTTCTCATGTAAATTCAAATCTCTTTTTTTCTTTCTTTCACACGCATCATGCATACATTTCTTCACATTCATTCATGGAAATCTATGTCATATAGACTTATTTACATTTTTCTTAGTTCTCATTACTCTTACCCTTAATTAGGGTTCATATGGGTAGGGTTTCCATTTTACCCATTCTACTCCCATTTCCCAGGATTAGGGTTTGGGTTCAGGTTATAGAGACTACACCCTGCTTCTTAGGGTTTCTATGTCCATGACCCACTAGGGTCTTCCCAACCAACCCTAGTTCTATCTTGGGTTACCCTCATAAGGAAAATTCATAAAACATCTTTCATTATTTCCATGCTATATGCACATTTTTTCTCACATTATATGTACATTGCTATTTCCACTTATGTGTACATTAATTGGCAGAGTTTTCCTTAATCCTACTTATTCTCAAAAACCCTAACTTGAGATGAGGAGGGAAGTTCCTTATAGGTTTTATTAATCAAGAGGATGATAGGTTGATGAATCAAGATGAGAACAAAACCTAAAGCTATTTTATTTCAGGAAGAATCATCTAACTTTGTCCAGGCAGGATGCAAGGCTCGGGAGTCCTCGTAAGTTGACTAGCTATGTGGAGGAAAATATTGCCAGCCCCTGGGTCGTGGTGCCTTCTAGACACCATCATCTTTAGAAAATGCCCTAATATTCCCTCATATTTCTACATATTACTTGAAATTATAAACTATTAAATATTATTTGAAAAACCTAGGGATCTGATACCAAATGTAATGACTTCAATTTTCAGCAAGACCCAAATAAGGAAGGTAAAAAAGATGAGTGCCATTACCTACAAAATTACCCAAGGATCCAAATTTTAATAAAACAATATAAAATAGCAGATAATTTCATTCATTTCAAAATATTATATACAAGATGCTTACATGAACTTTCTATTCTCATAACTATGCATTTGAGATGCAATAACTAGCTAATCCTCCTTATAAATCTTTACGGCCTTCATGTAATTTCCATCTTTATCTTCATGTCCTTTATCATGTATATCAGTTTATACCTAAAATGGCATGAAACAAATACATGATCAGTATGTTTCCGTACTGGTACGTGGGGTGCATGCACAATGTGTAAGTAAATGACAACATATATTCTAACAAATACTTGCAAATATAAATTGACATTTTCTTCACATAATCATTCTTTTATGTGATACTAATAGTGGCATTATGGTTGAACAGAAAGTAAATAAACAACTAACAATTTAATTTGTTCAATCCTAGAGTAAACCTTGAAAAAGTGCCAACAAACTAAAGTGGTTATTTGTAGGTGTAACCACATACCTCAATGGTGAGCCATGCAAATTATGCAGTCATACTTCAAGCATATTACCAATCAAGCAAACATACCAATCAATTAACTTTAATTTTCATGTATGTAAATCTTAAGTGTCACCATCACATTTATCACATTAAACCCTACTCGAGTTCTAATCTAGGGTTTGGGGTTCCTTTTTATTGATTATCATTAGGGTTATACTTCGATACCCAAGTTCCCATGTTAAATGATTTAATGTCTAAAGAACCCTAATTCATATTAGGTGTAACCATGATCATCAAATCTACCATAATCTATTATTATAAATACTTAGTTTAGATTAACTTCATTAATCAACATAACTAGATATCACCTTGGTTTCATTATCCTATTTATTGACATGTATGGCTATCCACCTTGTTAACCCTAATTATCATCTTTGTTATTATGGTCATCATGAAGATCAAATTATTCAACAAGATTAGATAATAGCATAAAAGAAGGATTTTTAACATATTTGGCATGTTAATACTCAAAACTAAGGTTTTCATGCATATTTTACATTAAATATTGCATCTGTATTCACTTTTGGAAAAGGAAGCATTATTAAGTCCCAATTATATTTTCTTTGTGTTCCTATCATTCTGGTGATCACATTTCGTATATAGCTTATTTCCATTAGAACTACCAATAATTGTCTATGATTATTGCAAATTAAATACCTTTTAGACCAATGTGGTACCTCCACGTCAGCACTATGATACCCAGTGGCAAGCCTTCCAGTTGGGGTGCCAATTTAGGGCTGTAAGTGAATTGGGTTAATTAGTCTAGAACATAGATACTTCCAGTTCACCCGTCTTCATCGTCGTTGCATGAGGAGGGCCTGTGCAACGCAGTGCCCTATGTCTGCCACAGAGCAGATGATGACACCCTATGTCATCTTGGTTCCTTCATCTCCTCTAAACCATGGATCCCTCCATTCTCGTATCACACTCAACACTCTCTTCCTATCCTTTCCCCAATGTACCTTATCATTTCTTCACCCACATTTTTTTGTCCTCCACATGGTTTATGACATCACCATTGACGCCTTCCTCACCTACCACCCAAGTTAAAGAGCCACACTCATCACGCCATGCCCCTCCTCATCCCCGTCTACCCTCTCCACCATCCTGGAGACACATCTAAGATAAAATCTTGCTCACCATCTCTCTACCATACCCTCTCGGTCATTCTTCCTTGCTAATAGGCAGAAGATCTCGTCTCCCTATCTTTGGTTGGGATCACCCACACAACTCTGACTGTGCACGCTACTCGGCCACCTGGTATCTCTGGCGAGGGTCTCTTCTCCATGCGACGGAGGCATCAGTCACCATCCTTCCCGCCAACTATAGGGTTTGTCACCCTGGCACCATGGTGTTGGCTTCTCTTGTGTGACTTCTTTCCAGGAAGATTCAAAAGGATAGAAAGAAGTATTGTTCCCATCCCATGCACCAATATATCCTAAGACCAAGCAAACCATCATGGATGAAGTGAGGTGTTTTGATGAAGAGAAGATAGAAATCATTTTTGAACTGTTGTGTAAGGATACCCCCTTTGAAGGAGGGGATCAAGATGGTTTTTTTTATCTTTTTATCATACCACACACACACACACACACACATATACACACACACACACACACACTAGGGGTGCAAATTGATTAATTAGTTCCTTTCATAAACACATGATATTGGTAGGTAAGCTAAGAAAACTCAGGGTTAAATCCTATACGGATTAGTAGAAAACTACCACCATCCCATTAAGACTTGGATTTGGTAAACCTTTCTGTATAAGGCAAAGCAACAATCAATTCTTTTCTTGTATAAAGATATCCCTTTTTATTATCTTAAAAAGGTACCTTCCTCCTTCCATAATCTAGTGCCACCCGTTATTACGAGAAAGAGGGAAGACATGTTTTTCTATTTTTCAAGGTTATGTGTGAAAAGTATATCTTTAGGTTTTTCAAGATGTTATCTATCTTCCTTGCGTGAATCTCCTTTCCTTCCATTGGTTAGGAATATTACACATTGTTTTTAAGAAAAATCAATAATTACCTTTCCCATCTTATATTTGGGATTTATTGGAATAAGTTTGTATGCAAAGCTCACCCTTTGTGCTATGTATGTGTACTTCAAAATATAATATTATATGCTTTATATCTTTTGAAGTTGCTTAAACTCAACTTTGGTTGAGTGATGAATATTAATGTAAATATAGATATACATGTAAACCTATTTGAATTTATTAAGGATGGTAGCATTTAAGTAAGATTTAAGAATAGATTGAACTAAGGAGTAATCCCTAATCAATTGTGGACTTTTTAGTAAAGGATGAAAACTTTACATGAAAGAAGACATAAGCAAATATGCCTCCTCCTAAATGTAATACTTCCTCCTCTTCTCTCATCTATAATAAAAACCATTTGGCTAAGTTTGGTATAAAAGGTAAGACTACTATATTTATCTTGAATAGGGTGTATGTCGGGCTATATGCCTTGAGGGAAATGATACATGTGATATCATTGTGATGATTCCAAGGGAATATGATCAAGGGGTTATCCCATTACATTAATTTTATATATGTATATATACATATATAAGTTAATGAGAAAACAATGTGACTTTCATATAGCTAAAACCTATGTTGTTAGTATGTTTGTTACACTTACCTATAAATGAGGTTAAACAACTTCATATTAATTCAGTAGACCCTAGAGAAGAAATGTGGTGATGATGAATTACCTTTGAATAGAATGTTTCTTAAAAAGGGAATATGATACATAAATCCCTAATAACTCTAACATTTAAATTGTGATCAATAATCTTGTGACATGATTATGCCATAATTCTAAATGTGTATTAAAAAAATCCCTAGACATGAAATTACAGTCTACCTTATGTGATATTCATATGCATTTCATATACGTGCGGTGGAAATAGAAATATATCATGTTGATGCTTTTTTAAAAGATGATGTTGAAGATATGTGACAAAAGGGGGTGTTGACCCATATGTTAGCCAGGAAGCTCCTAGTGAACATAGCAATTATTTTAAGGCATATGGCCTAATTGAGACTATAAGAGAATGTGAAAATATGTATTATATTTCTTGTTTATTCCATTCTATCTTTTTTCATTTAATGTTCATATTATTTTATAATTATTCTTGACCTACTTTTCATATTTTATTTGTCATAACAAGAATAAGATGAAAATTTGTAGTAAGTTAGACTATGCAAGATAATTACTATTGAATTAAATGTACATGCAAAATGATTAATTAGACTAAGTGATAAAGTGGTTCCTTAATCATGTTTTGTATGACAAGAGCCATAGAAGCTATTTTAACATTCAAAACGTGGAATCACAAAATATTATCCTTGTAGCAACCTGAGGGTTGTGAGAAGGTGCTCACTGTCATATACTTTGAGTATACACATACAACTGATGCTTGTTTTCATCTTAGTCCTAATATGAGATATGTAGGAGGTAGTTGAGTCCGTAGCTCCCGTGATAAGTGTCTATTATTTGATGATATGGGTTGTATACCCTAGTGATAGACCATGACATGAGTACTCAAGATAAACCTAGTTTTTGTGGACCAGCCTTTGATCATTCCACAACTAGTCCAACCTTTGAGAAGTCTACTCTCTTTATACTTGCAACAACCTTTTGACACACTACAAATTTTAGACTTGCACCGTCCAAGGCATGGTGGGATCTTATGTAGACCAATAATGTGAGGATTTTTCAAGGTGGGATTAGTGACTTCATAGTCATAGTCTTGTAGTTTGTATGATACACATGTTGAACTAACCATGTCAAGAGTATATTGTAATATAAACCTGAGTAGATTATACATGATAATGTAACCATGTTATTTGTATGATGTTCATTTGGATCATATAAGGAACTTATGTGATTATATTTATTCTACTTTGGACGACTCTGATGTGTAAATAACGTTCTTTTAATATAAATAATAAATAACTCTGTCACTTTCAGTAATTCATCTTAATACTATATCTATACATGTTTATATCTTAGTGACAGTAATCCTCTACTGGGACTCTTTATGAGTATTATGTGGTTCTTCCATGCTGATTTGGGTATGTTGGTTCAATGAAAGGATGTGATGATCAACATGTAATAAGTGATAACATAGTTGTGTTTAGAGTGTCCCTGTGCTCTACCTTTCCTAGTGTTGGGTGGGTATCTACAATACACACTGTCAAGTACTTCACTTGGTGTTTTGTATGATTATAGGTTGTGAACTAGATTCTAATTCATGCACATTTTGTATCTTCATAAGTCCTTTATGGTGGCATTAAGATATAGGTCTCAACTTGTTCATGTGTTGAAATTTCTTTATGCCATGAAGTGGAAATAAATTAGTAAGATTTCAACTAATTTCTAATGACTTTTTTGACGATCTTTGTAACTTGATCCTTATGGAGTTTGCTTTATTCAAATTTTGTTGGTTGCTAGATTTAAGTTGGTTTTGTTTTGAGGATTTGACCTAATGCTCAATTAAGGTTCGACCTACAAGATGGGTCCTCACATGTGTAGTATGAGAGCTTAGGTTAGATGACTCTATAATAACCATTAGAATTAGGACTAATTGAAAGTTAAGTGATTAACATGACACATGCATGATGCATGATACTCGAACTCAATGTTTGGATGCCCTGGTTAGGTATCCAAGTATTGAGGGAAATTGACTGTGGGAACTCTTTGGTTGTCCTACTTCTGAGTACTTTGGCCAAGTAATCAATTGAAGAACAACCCAAGAGTATATTAAGATATAAAATCATGATGTAAATAATGAATAAACGCTAAGAACATATGTGAAATAAGGATTTAGTTTGAAGTTTTTGAATAAGAACTAAGTATAAAACTAACTAACTAAGTGATGGAATGCACTAATGTAATCACCTGAGAATAATAAATAATCATGTTTTACTTTATTATAACTTAAGAGATTCAGGATTATAGAAATATTAATATTAAAAATATTATTGATAAATATAAACCATGTGAAAAAGGTTGCATAAACTTAAAATGTTTGTATGGTTAAGTATATGTTGTTTGAAATTGAGATTCCAAATAATTATGGGATCAAGGAGGACTAACTTAGTATATGAATATCTAGTTATATTTGAGAGTTAGGAAAAACCTAGAAGTAGTGTTTTAGAATGAAAGGATGCATATGTGGGGGGTGCACAAAGGATACACATTATAAATATGGGAACTCAGTTGATCAGTATGATTTGAGATCATAAGGTGTTGGATGTCAGATGAGAAGTACAAAACCTGATTTAGTTCTAGACCATCCAACATGTGTTACCGAGTGGTTGAAGTGAATAACCATGATACATGAAGGAAAAATGTAGAAAAGGAGAAATTGAGTGTTCAAAGAGATGAGACAACTAAAGATTTCATTTTCCAATAGTTAGAAAGTATGGAAATTAGATAATTAAATAGAACATAATTGCTTGTCGATGAATGAATGTGATGAATCTAGAAAATAAGATAAGGAAAAGAAGTAATTGAATCAATGTGAAGGTACTAAAACCTTAATCATACATAGAATCAAATTTCAATCATGGATACACGATGGTAATCTGAAAAAATTTGAGCCATTTTTCAATATAAAGAAGGGTGACTATAATCTATTTCTACTTCCATTATGAATCTTGTAGGTTGATGCCATCATGACATTAGAATAAGTGGTGACATGTCGATAGGATATGATGTTGTTAAATTATTTTCTATGTTGGAAGATGACAGATGTATGAATCCATGTTTTGAAAGAAGGCTTGTTCGAAATGTTTTTTTTCTAGCTACATAACAAGGACAAGATGGTTATGATAAGTTATAAAGTAAGTTGATGTGGAATGTACCCATACGATAATGGTATAACAAGACATTTATTTTTTGTGAAAAAAATATGAATTGTACACAATAGTGTCCATCGATTGGATGCGTTTTTAGGAACACAAACTAGTTTTGTTTTTTAGGGAAACACTAAACACCAATAATTGATATATTAGAGTAAGTACTAGAAGATGAACATAAAGGATGATGAAACTACCCTTAATTGGTAAATGAAAAGTATAGAAATGAGGAAAGAGACATCATAAATATAATGAAATAATGAACAAGAACAAAGTATGATGTGCCTATTACTATTTCTTAAGAAGATTTCAAGAATTCTTGATATCATTGTGAATGATGTATACGAAGTGGAATTTGAAATTAACTATAGGGAACTCACCCTGAGAATTAAGAAGAAAGTCCATGATAGTTAAATAGTGACAATATAACACAAGTGATACCTAAGCACTATAGAGATAGAGTTACATGTTTCTTGTTGCCCCTCTCAACCCTAATTTTGGATTTTGAGGGTGAAATCCTTATTAGGGGTTTATGGTTTTAAAGCCCTCAACCTAGCCTAACCATAATCTAGATCTAATCTTATTTTTTGATCATAATAAAATGGTTGATCAATTTTGAAGATGAATTGATTAAGAAAAACCTAATCTGGATTCAACTACATGTTGTTTGGCTTGATCTTGCAATTTCATGTGTGTCTGTGGAATAATGTGAAATATCACCAAAATTGAGGACTTAATGGCAATTGTGTACAACTTACTTAGTTCATTTTCTCCTTCATAAGTGGGTTTAGTTTGATGATTTGGATGCTTTTGAAGTTATTTTTATTAAGGTTTCTTCCTAGGCCCCTAAGCCTAATGCATATCACACTTATTTTTGGTTGTTATCATTGCTATAAATAGTTTCATTTGACTTTGACCCTAAATTAAGAGAAATATCCATGAATTATGCTTGAATCTTGATAGTTTATACTTTGTCATAGACTGGTCATCAAAATCACTTTTTTTCTTGAATTTGATTGCAATGCAGTGACTCCCTCGACGACTTAGTTGAAGCTACCTCTCAAACTCGATTCAACACATGAAAAGCTCATGGTGCCTAATGATAAGCCCCCACCATTACTGAAGGGATCATTTCCACTCATCTCCATATTTGATTAAGGTGGTTCTTGCACGGTGAAATTTCCTTGGTCTATTATAAACCACAAAGGAAGGGAGGAGGGTCTAGGTCTTCATTCTAGTAGACATGGATCACGAGTTTATCAACCTAGACCCAGTGGATGAAGATCTCAAATCCACTTTTGATATGCCAACATTCCACTAACCTTGGCCATCCCTAATCATGAATTGGTAAAACTGATAGTCCAATCACACCCTTGTAGTACTATCAACTTAAGAATAGTAGAGAAAATTGCATTCACACCATACAGAGGAAGCCTTCTTTACCAAGTGAGCTATAAGGAGATATGAACAAAAAACCCATCAGAAGGAGAAGGGGTAAAATATCCTCTGAGGCATGATCTTGAGAAGGTAAAACAATTGAAAAATGAGGAGGCAAGTATTGTGTTGAGATAACACTTTTATCTTTTCTCTCGATATATATAGAGAGATATCAACCTTCAAGAACACGAGGACACATGTAAGTACATTCAAAGACAGCCTATGGGGAATCAATTATCTCAAACCATGAATGATTTGATTTAGTGTAAAGGTGATATACTGTTTTACACATGAAATTTGAAGGACCACGTGGCACCTTGTACTTTCACTAACCAATTTTCTACAAGGACCATTTAAGTTGTCATGTTTGGATATCCAGTGGAATAGCTTACACATGAACACTCAACATAGTCGCTCTACCTCTCTTAGGTATTCAAAAAGATTTTAATCTCTATTAGACTGAGTTATATTCAAGTGTGGAGTGGCATTTGTCACATCTATACACCCTTCATCACATTTTTGATAATAAATATTCCTATTTGCATTCTCATAATTCTTTCTCTCCTATTAAATAAACACTAAGGTGAGACAGAAATCTAAGACATTTTCCTCTCTGTTAGTGTGATTGACATGTTTGATGAGAATATGCATAGGTAGTTGAATAATTTTAGCCTTGGTATTTGATGGGAGGAGTATTGCATACATCCCAAGATGGCTGGCCAGTATACATAATTCAATCACTTTAGCCTTACCGACTTCATCTGGACAACACCTCAACATTCAATCCTCTTGATCCAATTTTTATTCTTTCCTCTTTTACCGAGGACAAGCATACTTTTAATGTGTGGAGTGGGGTAGTGAGACAAATCCCAAATATTTATCTCCCTTGCTTTTTTCTTTCTTTTTAGCCTTTCTTTATTTTTTCCAATTTTTGTTTCACAATTTCTTACTTGTTATGTAATGTATTTGTATTTTATAATTTCTTTGACAAATTTGTAGAATATATGTTATGAAATGTTTGTGTCTTCCAAATGCTATCCAAAACTAAACTTAATTCCCAACATTAGGTAGTTCATTTCTACTTTTTGAATTCTTTTTATGAAGAACACTTTGCTTATAAGTGAGTAAAGTTTTCTACTAGTGATTTTATCTGGAAGTAAAACTTCGTTCTCTTAAGGGAAGAAGAATGATAGGTAATTTCAAGATGTTGAAATATTTATCTTATGATGTCTTTTTCTGACTGTTTCTCTTAATGAACTGATAATTTTGATCTTGAAAAATCTGACTTTGAATAATATTTAACAAATCTAGAGTTTCTAACAAACTTTTGCCCTTCATCATTTGAATATTTCATCGGTCAGCAAATTAATTGGTGTAGGCCATTTTCCTATGCCAATAGATCCCTCGGGTGGGTTTGCATCCATTTTAGCTATCACTAGTTCACATCATTCAACATTCTCATTGACCATCTACCAATGATACTTCATCTATTGTCAAACAATTGAACCCCATGTTCATATTGTCACTAACTGATGAAAACTGAATAGTCACCTACCAATGGAATTCTTACTTCATCCACCAATGGACAAAGACCGATGAAACACCTGCTCATGTACCAATGAAGATCCTACACATCCGTCAATTGATGAAACCTGTATGTGGTCATCAACTAATGGTACCACTGACACATACTAGTCCGTCGATGGAACTTCAATGTCCAACAACTGTTAGGAATCCTACATGTTTTTCAATAGGTGAGAATCACACACCAATGAGGTTTTTGTCTCTTTATTCTACTGATGAAAGTTCCATACATCTATCAATCGATGACATCTCTACACTTTTATCGACCGATGAGATTATTTTTCTAATGGGAACTACAAAAATCACATGGGACCCCCTGTCTTCCTTTCAAAACCACACCTTTGCATTCATGATGACCGACAACAGACAAATGGGATAGTTCCAAACAAAAACATCATCTAAATACAAGGTGTGGCCTCTAAGGAAGGGATCACACTTTCATGCCACTAGGCTTCCAATTTCCTTTCTGAGCATCCATTTCCAACTTCCATCGATGGTTTCATTAATTGATTACCCACATCAACTTCAATGTCTCCATCTCCACAAAGTGAAAGGTCCATACCTCAAAAGAGGCACAAACAATGGCAATCATACTTCCATTGATTGATGACTTTTAAATATCATCATCGATCATGTTGCTCTACCATCATTGTGACAAGTCCAAGATGCAAGGAAGGAGAACAATGACTTCCTATTTGATGAATGCCATAGTATGTTCTTGCTTCTTGTTCAATACCTCTCCGTGTTTAAGGAAACACTTCTTTACACTATGATTGTACCTTCATCTTCTAGAATGACAATGCCTATCTCACATTTTTTCTTTGTTAAACTTCTATTGCTACTAGGAGCCAGTAATCCTCTCTCTAGGGTGCATGGAATATCTCTACTAACAATTTTGTTCTTTTTCTAATTCTATTTTTCTTGTGTGAACATTACATGTTATGGAGAAAATAGTTTTTTCTTATAAATATTGTTTGACCAATTGTTTTGCATGTTTTCATATCTTTCATGTAGCAAACTTTGAATCTAATATCTAGGATATCATTTTTTCATGTTAATACCATGATGATTATTTTGGATAGATGTTTCATGAGGTGATAGGTAAATGATATCTAGGTAACACAATGAAGATCTTAGAGAAATATCTAAAAGGTTCTATCCTAACTCTAAATGAGGTATCTACTATGTATCACCATATTAGGATGGAGGGTGATGCCAATGTCCCAACACATGATCAACTGAGCGATGCACAGAGACTACTTTGAGATCATGGGCATAAAATCATAAACTTGTAAAAGGAAGGAGAATGTCCTATTCTAGAATTTAAAATACATATCAAATAAGGGAAACTCATCTTCCCCTAGGCAGAGGCGGAGGAATATGCAGAATGATGGGAAAATTCACTGATTAGATATGTGGTGGATATGAAAATTCATGTCCCTACTTTACATGAGTATGTACTACAACTTTGATGTCCCAAAGGTAAAGAGGAGACTAAGGGGAAGAAGTCAAGGGTGTTACATAATCATGTTTGAAGAAAAAGCAGACATGCAATACACTTTTAGAAATGGACCATGGTTTGTGAGATCCAAAATGATCCTTTTGAAACCATGGGAATCCGGTCCAATAGGAAAGGAATGACTGAAATCCCTCCCTATCTAGATTGACATATATTATCTACATTTGGAACTCTAGGGTCCATCCATGCCAGTGAGAATTAGAAAGATTCTTGTGCGGCTCTTCGATATCAACAAGTTCACCACGAACAATGTGAGGCTAAACTTTACACCTATACATGTTCTGATAGAAGAAAAATCTCCCCTTTCTATTTCTTTGCAAGTTATAAGTGACAAGGGGATGCATCATACAATTCCCTTCAAGTATGAATGGATGCCACATAGCTATAAGTTTTGTGACTTATTTGACCATGAAGATGCTCTGTGTGAAGATCCCATTCAGCATGCACACAAAAAATACCCAACAAAGGAAAGTTTGGATACCTGTAATCCATGCTTCAACTACAACAAAAAAGTAGCAAGGAAAACAAAATCAACAGAGATGGACGACAACAAAAAATCACATACCTCTTACACAACTAAGATGGGGGTGTTACAAAATCAACCCATGTAAGTTGTGAAAAGTTAGAATAGAATTTGTGTGTGTCAACAACGGATAATGTAAAATAGGGATCATAGACATTTACATGTTCAGTGGTGATTATTGAAGTCCCAGATCGAATAATTCAACCCCTGACCTCAACCACCATCCTAGAAGGTAATGTGCACCAATCCTATGAAGTCTGAAATCACAAGAAGAGAACATCTATTATTTCAACAAACAAAAATTGGAACTAGATACCAAAATAGAACATGTATCAAGAACTTGATGATCTCAATGACATAGAGGATCTTCTTACTATGGCTTACTGGTTTCCAGCCCAGTCTTCAAATGGATAGAAAACCCATATATTATTTGAATGTCCGTGGAATCTTTTTAAGGGACCGCCAAGACATGGCCAGGAGAGTTTTAGGACATGTGAAGCCCACCTTTTCTACTTTAGTCAAACTCAAACTCAAGATCGGGAAATAAGAAAGTAAATCCCTCTTATACATTTGGCCTGAATGTCAGTGGAAAATGAACCTAGATATGGTTCAAGGGGGTTACATTTGTATAGCTTAGAACCCTACTTTGATGAATATCTTGCATGTTTTGGATACTCCTGAGATTGTGCACTGCATTGTTCAATTAAATGATGAACCCAAATTTGAAGTTTCAACAATGTATGGGGCAACCGATGAAACTAAAAGACTTGAGTTATAGAATAAGTTAATGAACACAAAAATGAATGTTTCTCAGTCATGGTTAATACTTGAGGACTTCAATTCTGTCAGGTAGATACATGAAAGGAATGGAACAAATTATCCCTCTCAAAGGTCCATGAATGAGTTTAATGATTTGTTCACTAACACTGATATGGTTGAGTTTCGCACAAAAGGTACCTTTTCCACATGGGATAATAAAACACATGGTCTTAGAAATGCCAAATCCCTGATTGATTTAATTTTGTGTGATCTTTACTTTATGCATTGCTTTGAAATGGTTGGGCAATATCACAAAAAAACCTGACGAGTGCTCACTATGTTCTAATATCATGCCTAAAGACTGAAGGTCAAACCAAAGGCTACAAGTAGATTTTCAACTCATGCATCAAATGCTAAGAATACGAAGACATTTTTAAAGTAGTACAGAATAATGAGTTTTTTGGATGCTCTATTGTACGTCTTGCAAATAAACTTCTAAAAGTCCAACATGCACTAATATCTTGGAACAAAAACAAACTGGGGAATATTATTGAAAATGCAAGGATGTTGGAAGTAGAGGCCTTGGAAATCCAATCTGAAGCAGATGTTAATCCTTACTAATAATGATCTTAAAAACTTGCAAAAGAGAGGGGAAATATTATAATTAAAGAAATTCTCATGGAAGAGAGCCTTATTAGACAAAAGTCGTGTGCTCTCTAGTTGGTATATTGAGATAAGGATACCCTATTATTTTATGCCACTTTTTTTTATGGAAGGAAATAGAATACCATTAGTTCTCTCCTCATTGATGTACAATTTGTTAAGAGTGAACAAGCATTCAAAAAACATATCTTCGACTACTACTATAACCTCTTCAATAAAAAAATCCTTATTTTCAATGGTAGCAGGAATAGGTGTTACCCAAATTAAGCACTAACCGATCTTGGATGCTGTCAGTGATGGGGTTAAGGGATGAAATTTCTAGATGCATCAAAGAAGCAAATAGTTATACATCTCCCAAACTAGACGATATAAATGGTCACTTCTATAAGAGACTTCTTGGCACATAATAGGCGAAGATATCACAAAGGCTGTGCAATTTTTTTTTAAGTGACATGTTACATAGAGATGTTAAAAAACCTTCATTTCTCTTATTCCAAAAGTTCACAAGTTGAGAATGTCAAAGATTGGCATCCAATCCCACTTTGTAACTTCATATATAAAATTATCACCAAGGTAATGATGAACAAGTTACAAATGATTGTTCCCTCAATTATGAGTCAAAATCAAATTTCTATTGTTAAAAGTCACTCTATTTTGATGCCCTACTTCTAGAACATGATATGATGAGTGAATTAAACTGCAAAGGTGCACCTACAAAGCTGTGTATTAAGACAGATCTCACAAAATATTATGAATAAATCAACAAAAGCTACATTCTCGTTCCATGTGCTATATGGATTTCCCGACTTGTTGGATTGAGTGGATTCATGATATTTTCATATATGCTTCTTTCTAAGCCCTAATAAATGGACAACCTATCTTAAAACATAATGGAATTAGGCTAGGGGATCCCATTTCCCTTTATCTTTTTGTTACTGGAATGCAATATTTAACTGATATGTTGATGAATGAAGATAATAGCAAGAAAATCCACCTAATTAAAGCCTATGATAAGTTTGGCATTTCATATATTATCTTTGCAGGAAGCCTACTTCTTTTCTCCCAGGATAATAAAATAAGTGTCAACACTTTCAAGTCTATTTATACGTAGCTTCGTGAGATTTCTTATTTGGAGCATAATATAAGTAAGAGTCATCTATTCAATAGTAACACATCATACACCATAGAGTTCTCCTCTTTACTTGGTATGAGACCCACTCAACTACCAGTCATATACCTGAATTTGACCCTTTTTACCAAAAGTATTACAAAAAGTATGTGTTCTCCTTTAGTAGATAAACTAAGAAGTTCCTAGAAATCAAAGTTTTGTCCATGGTGATGAGAGTCATACATATTATTCTAATCTGATAGCCTTCCATTTGTGTTTTGGACAACCACCTTTCCCATCCCTATAAAGTGATTAATAAGATAGAATGCATGTATACACAATTCTTCTTGGGGGATAAAGATAAAGGCTCGACCAAACCAATTCATGTATGGTCTATAAATTCTAAAGTGAAGTATTCATGGCTGATTTGAAAGTTGCTCAACCATCGTAAAAAAATTCTTCTGCATCTTAAATTTTGTATAGGTAATGGTATGAACACTCTTCTTTGGTTGGACCCTAAGTTAACATATGATACCTGACTTGCTAAATGGATGAAGGGTGTTGACGTCCTTAGTTTGGGAGGAAGGTAGACACTACAAAGCAGTGGATATTTTAACATACAAAAACCTAGCTTCTTGACTCTAGAAACGTTAACTCCACGATTAGGAGGATAGTATGCTTGGTTCCTAATATTTGACCAAAAAGGATTACTCTAATGTATATAGTTAATAACCCAAAGGTAACTCTAACATGTATTAGCTTAAAAGAAACTATATCATATTAAGTGGCATAAGATTCTATAATAAACATCACATATTGAAATACACTCCGATTAACATAATAATTGAAGTATATGCTAACGTGTAAGTACATTCACTAAATGTAAGTATGTTTCCTTTTCTAACTATTATGCATATGATGGCTAAAATATGTTAAATTAGAGGTATAATGTGGTTTGGAATAACAACTAGTGTTTATATGTCCACAAATATGAATAATGAATTGTTATCTAAATAAATATTGAATTAATAGACTTAATATGAGAAATAAAAAAAATATGAAAATTCATACATAATAATATAAGGAAACTCTTTTGATAACAATGTGAAGATAATTATAACTTATCAAATCTTGGACCCTACCCTAGAACTTTGACCTTTGGACTTAGCCAAATGATATTGAGGTTAAGAAGTAAAAAAATGTTTAGTATAACCCTAATGATCTAATGCATGTATAAATCACCTTAATGTAACCTAATGTTCTCACAAACTTCTTTGGTCAATAATTGACACATGAAATATGTCACATAAAGAAAAATACATAAGGATTCATGCAAAACAATCTTACATAACTCTCTTGGTGATAATATTAAGCTTTGGAACATAATTGTTTGAGCAATAGTGATAATAATGAAATAATGTGATAATAATGGCCACAAATATTAATTGTGACATAACTCATTAAAGGAAATCCCAAAAGTGGAATCTAAGTTAAGAATCATGTTCCTTGGGTCCCAATTGCCTTGGGAGTCAAGTTTCACATTATTTACCCAATAATAATGAGTTTAATTCAATTTGGAAAGAGAAGGTATGAGTTTCCCCAAAATATCAAATAAAAATAATAAATGACTCCAAAATAGGAAAATAATCTTGTATTCATAATCTACATAATAAATATAGCCTTTGGGTGAATTATCATCCAATTTGGAAGATGTTTGGTTAAATGGTGAAATTAGGAGAGAGAAAGTGTGTATAACCTTCAAAATGTTAAATAAATGTACAAACAAGTCCAACATGTAAAATTGATGGCAAACCCATATCCAATACATTACATAGGACTTGTGGGTGAACTTTCATCAAATTTAGAGAATCTAATAATCATTAATGCATGGGGAAAGAGAAAATAGGATTTGGCTTATTTAACATATTGAAAGTTCTCAAAAGGCAAATCTAATTTCATAATCAGAATCTACATGCCTTAATTAGCCTCTATGCAAAATTTCATGAAATTTGGATAATGTTTGGACCCTTAATAGAAGAGAGAGAAAAAGGAAAATTAATTTAATAAAACTTTGATCTTAATCGGATTTGTATTTTTGTCACGCTAATCTTTTGGGAACCCGGCCCCTTTCCAATGCAGGGTTCTCTCATAACCGTACAATTCTGATTGGAGGGTGTGAGTCTTATCTCCAACCTCCACTCACTTTCCTTTCCAAGCACACATGTTTTTTTTGTTCCCGTTTCTGATTTTCAAACATCGATACCTGCCTTATATCTTCATGATTCTCTGAGATTTCTTCACCTATGTTTTTAGGTTGAGTTTCCACACATAGCGAACCCAAAATCGAACCCTAGCTCCCTCATTTTGAGAAACGCCCAAATCAGGTAGGATGTCTTTCTCAGCCACCATGTTGCAGAGACCTCAAACCATGAGAACGTCTATATATTATGGTGTCTAAAGCACCGCCGACCAAAAGAAGGATCTCCTTTGCTCTCAATTCACCCTAAATGTGCTTCATACCTCACTACAAGTTCTGCCTTCCTCCTTCAAGTTCTAGAGTGTGTGGCGACCATCTCAGCAATATCAGTCAAATTCCTTTTGCCTCCACCATTGCCATCCATAAACGAACCTTTGCCTGATTTCAGCCTTGGGTTGAGTCTGTCATCCCAACTCGAGGAGTTCCTCTCACCACCATCTCCTTGGTGAGATGACTTTGCCTCCTTCCTATCATGAAACCAACGCCCTCAAATCTGTCTTGATCGAATAAAGCTTCCCCAGACTCCAAGTTACCAAAATATGTAGTAATCCCCCAACTTCCCCTTTACTCTTCTTCTCTTCCTAGCCGATGGTTCAGACGATATATCTCTTCCAGTTTCCTTCTTTCCTTTGCTCTCTGGGTTCGGTAGATCGAGAGGAAGAGTAGTGCACAAGCCTTTTTGTTTGCTTTGCTCTAATTCTCACCGCTCTTGGGGTGTTTACCTAGGTTTGGGAATGTTTGGTACTGAATTATTCGCGAGATGCTCAACGATGAAGATGGTACTATGTGTGCTTCCAGTTTTGCCCCCTTGTGTTTTTTGGATTCCTCATTTTTTCCATCAGGGGTAAAGTCATGATTTCATTGACCTGAGTTGCGCGCCTTACTTACCTTGGGCTTGGGTATTACTTGGAAATTTTTGATTGGGCTAGCTCAGCAATATCACTCATCCTTGTGGATAACTCTGCACACGTGGTTTTTCCAGAATTTCTGATTGGGCAATTTTCAAAAATCTATAAGTAATTATTTATAGATCAAAAAAATAAAATATAATATGTTCTGAAATTAGAAAAATATGGGCTTTCTGATGGTACTAGTTTTTTCACCTAAATCTGATGTTTGTAAATATGTGATTTTAATGAATTTACCTAAATAGATACTAATTGGTAAAATTCATAACTAATAATTTGTAAGTTAGAAAAATATAATAAAATACATTTTGAAATCATAAAAAGATAATATAAAACATGGTATGGTTTTTATAATCTAAATCACATGAAAGAAAAAGGTGATTTTTAGGGTTTTAAATAATTAATGTAAATCTAACCCTAATTCCACACATGATTAATAGGAGCTTTGGAGGCCTAGACTTGGATCTAGGACTATCTTTGGACTGTTTGGATTCTTTAGTAAGGTATGATTGCATCCCACATTATTTCCATATTGAGCAATTTCTAATTTTTCTATAATGTATGTTTGCATCCCCTATTATTCTTGATGAGAAATTCACTTACTTTTCTTCTTTCCCTTGGTCCTATGGACACTAGCCTACACATTAATCTTTTCTTTTAGAAATCATTGTTCATGTGAACTACCTTGTTGGTTACTGATCTTGTGATCATGTTTGGATATTCTCTTGCTTCTTTATTATGCTTTGTTCATAATGAAACTCTATGTGATGGCATGTGATGTCTTTTGCCCACTTGTGAGGTGGATGTATATGTTGGTCACTTTTGTGGTGACTATTTTGTATAATCTGACTATACTTTTCTACTTGCCTCCACATTTAACATGCTATGTGATTCATTAGCACTAGAGTAGTATAATTGCATTAGTTTTTGGGAAGATGTGTATCTCCTGCTCGGGGCAGTATGCTCCTTTTAATTTTGGGATGGAGGTGGCCCCATACCCGGGTTTCAAATTTGTGAGGTTTGTCCCACTTTTATATATATTGGGAGTTTGACAGCATGTCATTCTCTATCAGGTTTCAAGTTTGTGAGACTTGACTAACTTTATATTTATATTATTCTAGGGCTATGTTTATATCACATGCATGCAGTTTGTTATAGGTTTTGTGCCGGAAGATATTATGTGTGCTAGTATGGCACCATTTTAATTGTTTTAAAGGCAAGTATTTCTTTTATTGTTGTTCTTTCCTTTTGTTCCCTCTTGGGTAGTACTTTTTTCTTTCTGTGGGAAGCCTTTTATACTTGATTCCCTCATTCTTAATATATTTCTCAACTCCTTTTTAGTATGCACATACCAGCCTTTCTGATGTTTCCTTTTCTTCTCTTCTTTCTGGGGTACGCTTCCAACCCTAGGTGAAGGACATGGCATAAAGATATGGACCTAGCTTAAGGAATTAAATCTTGGAGACAAAGTTGTTATGGTTTAAATTTCCCTCTACTAGATCCTTATATTGTATCATACATGTAAACCCTTTGTGAGAGATTAAGATGTACTTTTGTAATCTTGTCGAGAAATTGAATATAGTCATTACTTTTATTCCACTGCTATACTTTGGTTGTTTTCTATACCATTATATAAGATTTGAGAATTTTACGCCCGCTCCATCACACCTTTTGGCTGGGTTTGGACTGGAGGTTCTATTCTTTAAATTTTTAGAATGGAGTGGATCCCCTATGGGTCACACTCCTTACAACATGGTATCAGAGCCCATGGTGGTCGAAATTTGACTATTTCGATTTTGTCTCGCTCATTAGAACCCTTGCCTTAGATAGTCACCCTCTAGGTGAAAAGTTCACCCTAGAATTGATCTACATTTTTCATAAGATCGTGAAAGGTTGATATGAGTTTCATGATGAGTAAACCCTAATAATGTGATGACGTCAGATGATCACACCCTACATATATGTCTTTGGTGACATGAATCTTTCAATGGGGTTTGAATTGAGGATGAAATTAGGTTATGAGAATAAGGTAGTGGTAGAGATCTTGTTATGGATATGTTGTGACTTGGCCTCCGCATTGATTTTGAGCTCATCTTTGTTTCACATCGCATGATTTTTCAAATAATTTTTTTTTCAATTATACTACTACATGTACAAAATTTTCTAGATTTCATTGAAGTTTTCTTAAACTAATCACAATAAAATGATATGAGAAGTTTTGGTAGTGAAACTGTAACCCTAGTGCTAACCCTAGTTCTGGCTATGAAGAAATGACTAGGCAATATATGGATAATATAAAGGTGTAGTGGACCTACCCTTCGTACCCTATGACTTTTTGGATGTTCATGTAGGGTTGTTAGGTTAGATACACAAGGAACTAAAACTCAACCCTAGATTATATGACTTTTAGTTGGATACATGGATAACACAAATCTCTAAAACATTCACAACTGAAATATGCATAAGTGACCATAGTATCCTGTTGTTGTTAGTTTGACTTGTTAGGTTGAACCTTTTAAGGGGTGGAGAGTGTTTGGTTGTTGATGTTTGAATCAATTAATTTTGAGGACAAAATCCTTTTAAGGGGTGAAGTGTTGTAACATATAGGATCTTGGACCCTACCCTAGAACTTTGACCTTTGGACTTAGCCAAACGAGGTTGAGGTTAAGAACTAAAAAATGTTTAGTATAACCCTAATGATTTCATGCATGTATAAATCACCTTAATGTAACCTAATGTTCTCACAAACTTCTTTGGTTAATAATTGACACATGAAAGATGTCACATAAAGAAGAATACATAAGGATTCATGCAAACTAATCTTACATAACTCTCTCGGTGATAATATTAAGCTTTGGAACATAATTGTTTGAGCAATAGTGATAATAATGGACAAAAATATTAATTGTGACATACATCATTAAAGGAAATCCCAAAAGTGGAATATAAGTTAATAATCATGTTCCTTGGGTCCAAATTGCCTTAGGAGTCAAGTTTCACATTATTTACCCAATAATAATGAATTTATTTCAATTTGGAAAGAGAAGGTCTGAGTTTCCCCAAAATATCAAATAAAAATAATAAATGACTCCAAAAGAGGAAAATAATCTTGGATTTGTAATCTACATAATAAATATAGCCTTTGAGTGAATTTTCATCCAATTTGGAAGATGTTTGGTTAAAAGATGAAATCAAGAGAGAGAAAGTGTGTAGAACCTTCAAAATATTAAATAAATATACAAACAACTCCAACATGTAAAACTAATGGAAAATTTGTATCCAACACATTACATATGACTTGTGGGTGAAGTTTTATCAAATTTGGAGAATTTAATAATCATTAATGCATGGGAAAAGAGAAAATAGGATTTGGCTTATTTAACATATTGATAGTTCTCAAAAGACAAATCTAATTTCATGATCGGAATCTACATGCGTTAATTGGTCTTTGTACAAAATTTTATGAAATTTGGATAATGTTTGGACCCTTAATAGAAGAGAGATAAAAATGAAAATTAATTTAATAATACTAATTTTAATCGGATTTGTATTTTTGTCACGCTAAGCTTTTGGAAACCCGACCCCTATCAAATGAGGTTCTCTCATGATTGTACCATTCTGATTGGAGGGTGTGAGGCTTGTCTCCAACCTCCACTCACTTTCCTTTCTAGGCGCACATGTTTTGTTTGTTCCCCTTTCTGATTTTGAAACATCGATATATGCCTTATATCTTCATGGTTCTCTGAGATTTCTTCACCTATGTTTTCAGCTCGAGTTTCTGCACACAGTGAACCAAGAATCGAACCCTAGCTCCCCTTTTTTGGGAAATGCCCAAATCGAGCAGGATGTCTTTCTTAGCCACCATGTTGCAGAGACCTCAAACCATGAGAATGTCTATATATTATGGTGTCTAAAGCACCGCCGACCAAAAGAAGGATCTCCTCTGCTCTCAATTTACCCTAAATGTGTTTAATACCTCATTGCAAGTTCTACCTTCCTCCTTTGAGTTTGTGTGATGACTATCTCGGCAATATCAGTCAAATTCCTTTTTCCTCCACCATTGTCATCCATAAACACACATTTATCTGAATTCTGCCTTGGGTTGAGTCCGTCTTCCCAACTTGAGGAGTTCCTCTCACCACCATCTCCTTAGAGAGACAACTTGGCCTCCTTCCTATCACAAAACCAATTACATGGAGTCTGTCTTGATCAAATGAAGCTTCCCCAGACTCTAGGTTACCAAAATATGTGGTAATCCCCCAACTTCCCCTTTATGCTTTTTCTCTTCCTAGCCGATGGTTCAGACGATATATCTCTTCCGATTTCCTTCTTTCCTTTTCTCTCTGGGTTCGGTAGATCGAGAGGAATAGTAGTGTACATGCCTTTTTGTTTACTTTGCTCTGATTATCACTGCTCCTTGGGTGTTTACTTGGGTTTGGGGAGATGTTCAACGATGAAGATGGTACTATGTGTGCTTCTAGTTTTCCCCCCTTGTGTTTCTTGGATTCCTCATTTTTCTAGTCAGGGGTAAAGTCATGATTTTACTGACCTGAGTCACACACCTGGCTTAACTTGGGCCTGGGTATTACTTGGCAATTTTTGATTGGGCTAGCTCAGCAATATCACTCATCCTTGTGGATAACTCTGCACACATGGTTTTCCAGAATTTCTGATTGGATGATTTTCAAAAATCCATAAGTAATTATTTATCGCTCAGAAAAATAAAATAAAGTATGTCTCAAAATAAAAAAAATCTGGGTTTTTTTATGGTACTAGTTTTGTTGCCTAATTTTGATTGTGTAAATATATGATTTTAATCAATTTACCTAAATAGATAGTACTGGTAAAACTCATAACTAATAATTTCTAAGTCAGAAAAATATAATAAAATATTTTTTGAACTCATAAAAAGATAATCTAAAACATGGCATGGTTTTGATAACCTAAATCACATGAAAGGAAAAAGGTGATTTTTAGGGTTTTAAATAATTAATGTAAATCTAACCCTAATTCCACACATGCTTAATAGGTGCTTTGGAGACCTTGGCTTGGATCTAGGACTATCTTTGGACTATTTGAATTATTTAGTAAGGTATGATTGCATCCCACAATATTTCTATATTGAGCGATTTCTAATTTCTCTCTTAATGTATATTTGCATCCCCTATTATTCTTGATGAGCAATTCACTTACTTTTCTTCTTTCCCTTGGTCCTATGGACACTAGCCTACACATTATTGCTTTCTTTTAGAAATCATGGATCAGGTGAACTATCTTGTTGGTTACTGATCTTGTGATCATGTTTGGATATTCTCTTGCTTCTTTATTATGCTTTGTTCATAATGAAACTTTATTTGATGACATGTGATGTCTTTTTCCCACTTGTGAAGTGGATGTATATGTTGTTCACTTTTGTGGTGGCTAGTTTGCATAATCTGGCTATACTTTTCTACTTGCCTCTACATTTAACATGATATGTGATTCAGTAGCACTAGAGTAGTATAATTGCATTGGTTTTTGGGCAGATGTGTATTTCCTGCTTGGGGTAGTATGCTCCTGATATTTTTGGGATGGAGGTGGCCCCATACATGGGTTTCAAATTTGTGAGGTTTATCTCACTTTTATATATATTGGGAGTTTTGTAGTACGTCATTCTCTATCAGTTTTTAAGTTTGTGAGACTTGGCTGACTTTGTCTTTATATTGTTCTAGGGCTATGTTTATCTCACATGCATGCAGGTTGATATGGGTTTTGTGCTTGAAAATATTATGTGTGCTAGTATAGCACCATTTTAATTGTTTTTATGGCAAGTATTTCTTTTATTGTTGTTCTTTCCTTTTATGCCCTCTTGGGTAGTACTTTTCTATTTCTATGGGAAGCCTTTTATATTTGATGCCCACATTCTTAATATATTACTCAACTCCTTTTTAGTATGCACATACCAGCCTTTGTTGATGTTTCCTTTTCTTCTCTTCTTGCTGGGGTATGCTTCCAACCCTCGGTGAAGGACATGGAGGACATGGCATAAAGATATGGACCTTGCTTAAGGAGTTAAATCTTGGAGACAAAGTTGTGGTTTAGATTTCCCTCTACTATATCCTTATGTTGTATTATACTTGTAAACCCTATGTGGGAGATTAAGATGTACTTTTGTAATCTTGTTGAGAAATTGAATATAGTCATTACTTTTATTCTGCTACTATAATTTGTTGTTTTGTATACCATTATATAATATTTGATAATTTTACACCCACTCCATCATACATTTTGGGTGTGTTTGGACTGGAGGTTCTATTCTTCAAATTTTTTGTATGGAGTGGAAAGATCGTGTTCCATGGGTCCCAGCTAGATAGGATGCCAAGTTTCACATTATTTGAACGGTCATAAATATCCTAATTTCATTAGGAAAGGAAAATATGAGATAAGGCAAAGATATTAAATAAATTATTAAATATGTACAAAAGTTAAAACAAATCCCAAACTTTGGATCCTACCTACCAAAGTTAGTCTATATGTGAATTTTCACATTTATTAAAAACCTTATGTATCCTAGTTTTATTTAGGAGAGTGAATAAAACTTAAAGTAATTTTTTTAAATAAAATAGTAAAGAACCCTATAAGTAAAAAATGATGCCAAAAATGGATTCTACATGTCCTAATTAGTCAAGGACCCAAATTTGGCACTAATTGAATATATTCTGGACCTTCAAATAAAATTGGAAGGAAATACACTTTTAAATTATTAGTAATCCAGTCATTTAATTGATGTGTTATGATTACCTAAAGTTTCTTGATTTCCTCTATCATGCACAATAAATACAGATTTCCTAAAGTTGCTCTACTATCTCACATATTTAAAGGATTTAGGTTTAATGCCCACCCTTAGATCTTGATCGTACGACATGTGATCTGTCTCCTACCTTAGGTAGGAAACGTCGTGGTGTGAATAATATCAGTGTAGGGCCAACTTTCCTTTCCCTATTCCTTCCATGATTCTTGATCTTTTCTTGAGACTTCTTTGGCAACATGTTCATAAAGTGATCACCGTTTGGTATTAAAACTTCTAGGGTTTGCATACTCAAACACTCGAACGATATCTGATTTCTTCCATGCCTTATTCGTACCATGTTTTTACTGTTCTTCTTTCCCTTTTCCACTTCCTCGCATCTATGGGGTATCACCCCCCCCATGAAACCCCTCTAAAAATTTCACATGACCCTCGACTACCATTGGGAAGATTCCATTTATCGTCACCCCCTTCCCCACATGTCAACCCAAACCTTCTTTGGCAGCACCTACCTCTACTCCAGCGATGTGTAGAGATCATCTGGTTCACCACCAACTAGTTATTTTACATAGTGGTGATCCATGAAGCTCTCTGAACCATCATCTTCTCTGTTTTCATATTGAGGCAAGTTACCCTTCTATTAATTCTATTTTTTGTTTTCTACCATGATGATACAATGTCTACCTTTATGCCCCGTTCTTTTGTGGCTTTTCTTTGGCTGACTTTTCTTAACATTTGTGGATCTTTTGTTTGTTTTGTGAGGGTCAAGAGTTGGTTTTTCTTATCTTTGAACTTCATGCTTCTGGTAGCCATGGAGGGAGAGAGTTCTTGGGTTCTTGATTGCTGAGATGCCTTGAGTTTGGCTCATTGAGGTTGGCAATGGACATTAAATTTGGTCCCATGGTTTGGTTGATGTGCTTTTCACTGAGCCTGAGGATCCAACTCTAAAAATGTAGCTTCTAAATTTATTTCTACCCTTGCCATTACCGCAATCTAGTTTTGATTGTAGAGAAGCATATCCCAATTTTGCCCTTGATTTGGTTTTTAGTTTAGTCACGCTTACAAAGCATTTCTATTTTATCCCTATCTATTTACTTTCCTCATCGCGCTGAGCCAACATTAGGCTTGAGCCAGATGGCTATACCTGAATGGATTAAAAGATCTATGTGGCTTTATGAAATTTTCTTAGTGGTTGGTTCAGTCTGAAATTCATAATAGTTTGTATATGGATCAAAAAATAAAATAAAATATATTTGGAATCACAAAATTATAATCTACCCAGTATTATTAGTTTCATCACCTAATTCCAATATACTAAATATGTGATCTTTATGGATTTTCTTAATTGGTGAGATTTTATAAAATTTATAACTAATGATCTGCATGTTAAGAAAAATAAAGTAAAATATGATATAAACTTAGTAAAATATAGTCAACATGATAGTATTGTTTTGATGACCTAATTGATTAGTAATAAAAAAATTTAGAGTTTATATAATTAATGTAAACCTAACCCTAATTTCATATATGCCTTTAATAGGTTGCTTGTGAACTGAGATGGAATTAGGATTTAGACTTTGGATATATATATAGACTTCATGTGAGGTATGTTACATATATGAATAATATTGAGAAAATTATCTAAATTTCCTCTCTATTGATCTATGTTACATCCCTATTCATCACATTGAGCAATCACCTATATTCCATGTCTCTCTTGGTACTATGGATAAATTAGCCTACACAATTCCTCTCTCTTCTGAGAACTTATTTCATGTGAAAGATTCTATGATGATTTTGATCTTGTGATCATCTTACTTTGTTGGATATTCTTATTGGACTCTTATATATAACTTGTTCATTTCATTCTATGTGAAAACCCTAATCTAAATAATTGATATCCTAACCTTCTTTTGATTGACTTTGTGATCGTATATTGCATCTTATTTGTGACCATAATTGGATATTTGTTTATGGGTCCTCTGACCCCACATGACAATTGTTGAATGGTCTCATCTTATTATTTTAGCTTGACTAAATTTATTCTTTCCTCTACATTGTTCATGACTTAGATTAATTTTATTTCTTGTAGTGGTATGTGAGTACAACTATAGATAGGGCACACTTTTTCCATGTTAAGTGTGCTTTTCCACTCGTTATATAAATAGGGTGTGTTTATTCTGCCTAGGGTGTACTTTTCCACCCACTTTTAAACTGAGATCTTATTGTGTCCCAACCATGTTGAAAATAACTTTAGTCTACATTGTTTACATGCACTGATCATGAATTGCGATGTTATTATTGTGACATTGTTTTAAGGCAAGAAATCTCTTACAATTTATTTACTTTAAATGTCTTTCTTTTGATATCTACTTGGGTAGTACTTTTGTCTTCTATGAGAAGCCTTGTTATAATTGATGTTCTTTTTTCGTAATGTTTCTTAATCATCAAATTATATCCTCATACCGACTTTCATGCTAACAACATCCACTTTATCTTCTCTTGTTGGCTATGCTTCCAACCTCAGGTGTAGGACATGGAGGTTTTGATATGAAGACATGAACATTGCTTGATAGAACTGGCTCTCCAGAGATAGACTTGAGATAGTTTACATATCTCTCTACTTAGATCCTGATGGTGTTATACTTTTATATAAGCCCCTTAACGAGAGAATATTATGTAATCTTTTGAATTGAATATAGTCATTTTATCTCATTGCTATACTTTGGTTATCTTGTATATCATCATTTAAGAAGTAAAAAATTCACACCTAATTCGACATGCGTGTTAGTGTGTTTGGATTAGATAATTTATTCCTCAAATTAAGTAGGGAGTAGATCCCCTCTGAGCTCCCGCTCCTTACAAATATAGACTCAGATTTTCTAACCATCAAACTTGGACACGAATTTATTCTAACCTTTCAACCTGTAACTGACCCGGATAAAAAATTTAAACCTGGATTCAAATATGGACCGGATCTGTAGACAATATTTAAAAAAAAAATCAACTTTTAATGGATTTACCCATACGACTCTAAAGAATCTAATTATTCAAAATCCCAAATTTATAAATGATTGCATAAAGAAAGGCTACTGCAATATTAAACGATTTCGTGAGTAGTATACGTACACAAAATCTGGCCAGCGTTGCATGCCAAAAGAAGATTTATGTAGTCTTTGTAGATGGTGTCCGGCTAGGAAAGCACTGCCCAAGCACCACAACCTGTTGGGGTGAGCGAGACGAGATCCACATGCTCTTTAAACTTGTGTACGAGTCATGAGTCTCTATTCAACGGTCCATCACGTTATTTTCCTCCGTTTTCTTACGCATGGGTTGTTGGCTGCGCAATTATTGTGAGACAAACTACTAATAACAATTTGTTTGTCGAAGGAAGACTAAGCATTACTTTTAATTAGTGATTAAGTTGTTCAACGAGTGATTTAGTTGCCACACTTAGGGAAGGCATTCCAGTTAATTTGTCAATTTTGTTTCCGTTGCTTTGTTTCCTGTCAAAGTTATGGTTACTTTTACTTACATGAATTTTAAAGTTTTAACAAGTCAATAGCAACATTGAACCATGAGATTAGAGAGGATAAATTTTACAAAGAATCCTTGTAATAAATGTATATATAGGACCCGGATTTGTCGATTTGTGAACTCGGACCGAACACGGTTAGATTTCGATATTCAATATTAAACCCAAAATCGACCAGGATTATGTTAATACAAATTTGATACCATTTTTTTCAAGTTGAACAAAGTCGGATTCATGTATTTGGACAACCTACTGACAGCCCAAGAAATTGTCCTTCTACAATCAAAATTAAATAACTGCGGCAAACCAACAACTGAATAATGGACCACCCTCTCCGGCAACCGCTAGCTATAGAACGCGAGCCCATCATTTGACAATCGATCCATAATGATTGAGAAAGAAATTCCTTCAATAGCCACCACCAACCCTTGCTTCACTCATGCATACATGCAGTAATTGCATGCACTGTCGCCGTCCACTCATGCACACAATCAACCATGATACACAGGAGCAACTAATCATGACATACAGAAGTTATTGAACAAGGTTATTCACGCGTCCACACGACACCACTTGATAATCCGGAGACATCTCAGGCAACAATCGACCACCACGACATTGATCCATCAATCGAGCACCATCGCTCGAGGTCCATAGAGAAATCTGCCTCAACGTCGCACAATCAAGACACCAACAGATGGAAACCGAGTTCTACTACATGATTGACTGACAACCCCACTGCCTCTACATTTCCACAACCAACACCAAGCGGTGCTCAGGTTTGCTGTTATCAAATTCTGTTCCTGATGCTATTGTGGACGATCCTAACCTTACATCTGTTCCAAACCCTACCCCTATGAAAATGATAGATGTTTCACAAACAAAGATTAATTGTAACACACTCAAAACAACGATTTGGAGAAAATTTGGACTATACATTGCATGTTCTACAACAATGCAGAAACAGCGTCATTCAATCATCCACCAGGCAGTACCTTCTGCCTATCGGCCACTGCATGATCGACAACCTAGAACGATCAAATCATCTCGCATCAATCGACTCCACATCTTAGTAGCATGTCGATTGAGTGAGCCTACAACTAGATTACCTCGTCAAGTCAAGCTAGGAATAACTGATCAACAACCACAACACCAATTAAACACCCTATGCATTCTAATTAGCCATTTGCTCGGAACTTGCAGGTCAATTGATTCACTAAAATGAGGAGGGCCCCATTGCTTCAAAACCCTATGCTTCCTCTATTTTCTATAAATAGCCAGCAACTGCCCACCAAGAAAAGGGTCGGAGACTGCATGACTGAGATGTTAATTCCATGCCTCAATTCTAAACACCACATTACCCAGGGTCCCTTGCTCCACAAAGCAAAATGTTCATCTCCATGCCAACAACCACTGCCTCATCCACACCATTTGAGTTGATTCCCTTCATCCAAGAGGGTTGATACTTCCTGAAAATTTCTTGACAGAAAGACATTGTTCCAGGCCCATAATAGCATCAATGGACCCTTCCACCACCATCCACCATTAACGTTGTTATCTTGTCACCTGCTCAGTCTTCGTAAGTGAAGGTCAAGCCTAGGAAACATCAAAAAGATTCCCCAAGACCTGAGTGTATAGGGACGACACATAGGACTCTACTACTAGACACTATCTATTCCACCAGGTATGATACATCTGCATATAATCTCAGCCACATGATCTTTATCTCACCAGGCACATCCACCTAAAAAGGGTTATTAACCAGTGGGGTGAGACACACAATCCCAGCGAGAAACATAACCCTCTACCAACTTTATTATGACCACAGATAACTGGCATAAGTAGATTATAGGAGCAACATACTGAGCAAAACTAACTTTATTAACATTCTTACCAAACTATCCAGGAGGCATATAACATGCATTCTTTATGGAACATGATTGACAAGATAAGCTTTATAAGAACTCATCACAAATAACTTGCAAGATGCAACTAGATCAACTATACAAGCAAGGCCTCAACCAATGTTCCATGTTTTTCCTTAAGCAATATATTCTATACGGCTGGATTACGATTTATTATGCCCTGAGGAAGTGATTCGTCCCACTCAAATCCAACCTTCAGCTGCGAAGCCCAAAACTGGTGCCATACAAGGTCATTGGGAGAGTCGGACTCCATGACCTCACCTCTTCATGGTCAGTGCACAACAATCAACAAGCAGGACTGTAGTCTCTTGCTTAAGTGGCCTCAGTCACAAGGTCAGTCCCGCAGGATGCCCTTTTTATCATGAGCCACGTGCCTATTCACCGTGCTCCTGAGCCATGAACGCATTCATGCTCCTTCACACTGAGCCATGGGCCTGATCACCATGCTCTTATACACATCTTGGGCCCACAACCGCAGTTGCACTCTGATCCTCCTATTTTCGGCTAGGAAAAACCCTGCATATTCAACAATATGCGCTTCGAGTTAACCCGCAGGAGAACCCGTTTCACCATCACCTAATTACTGACGATGATGGATCTATGGTCAGGGCAAACTACATGTAAGGTTCCACTTGTCATTAATTAATACATTTTAAGCGGATTGCAAGATTCAACCAAGTTATGTAACATGTAAACTAAAACACAAGTAAACAACATAGATCTCATTATCAGGTGTTACTTACCTCTTGGCCTCTTGCCAATCATTAAGATCCATCTCAAGGATCAACATCACTGGGACTCACTCCCATTATCATAGAATGTCGTTGCCTCTTGAGGTTTACATCATCACCATGGGATAGCAATCCCTTCTCTCAACATCAGAGGATAACACCTCAACTTAGCACTCAGCCTTTATCAGGTCCACAGACCTTCCACATCATACTGGTGATACGTGTTATCTCATCAACAAGGATTATCATCATTGAGTGTTATACATAACACATATTCCTCATATCTCTTACCTGGCTATGAATTCATTTGATACACCTGCATGGTTAGTATACATATTGAGAGAGATAACTGAATCACCAAACATACATCTTTATGATTAGCATGCTATTAGGATTGAAGGTGCATGATTGGATCAACATCCATGATTATAACTACATGAAGAACAAAGATGTATCTTGTAGACAAATTATATTATTGTAATCAAACCACGAGCATTCTCTATGCCCTATATCTCATGAACATAATCATGTATCTAATCATCTCAGTTAGCACCAACTTTAGATATCAAACATATCATGATTATCATATCGTTAAGATTACGGTTTATAGGATTGGAACAATCATCCATTATTATGAATACATTAAGCATAAGGCATGGATGGTGTATTAAGAAATACACATTATTGTTACCATACCATGGGTATCCATCATACCCTATATCTTGTATCATCATGCACGACATCCTTCAGGATTCATCTTTAGGGATCATACAACCATGATCTACCATCAAACATTATCAAAGGTTCAGCTATTTTCATCCATAGGTAACCACTATACTAAGGTTCACAACCTATCTTGTCATAACTCATCATGATCAAAAGATATGGGCTAAAGGTAGCAAGATAACATATTATCATATAGTGCTCAACATAACTTTTAGGGTTATCGGGTTAGGGAACAACCCTCACTAGAAGTTTTGCCTATCCTCACCAATGCTAGGCAGCGACCACAAACCCTCACTAAAGGGGTATTGGGTAGGGTACCAACCCTCACCCAAGATTGTCAGCTACAAGCATGACATGCAATCCATGCACAAAGGAAGGGTATCGTGCAACTAGGGCTATAAGATGTATCGTGCATCCATGTGCATGGTGGTATTGGGCAACCAGGTATAAGGGTGCGTGTCGTGCAACACATGGGCGTCATATATCACCCAAAACCATATCGCCCATTAGGGTTAGGGACACTATAACGGTCAAGGTGTCATATCATCCAACACACGTATTGGCCAAGCCTTCCACTCTAGAACCATCCAAGTTATCAGCTCATACTCTTACCGGATAGCCACCCAAAAAGGGAAGCATGTGTTGGGCAAAGCATATCGGTTAAAACATCACATCCCTATATAGGGTATCGGCCAATCACTTAACCCATCGTATCATCCAAACCTTACCATGTGCATGATATACTCTTATTGGATTAGGGTTGCTAATATTCGTCAAGATCTCTATAGGTGTGTGCTGAGTAGCAAGGGTGTCGGGTTATGTCCTTCACTAAGGCATATCGGGCAGGGATGCTAGTACCACTCAAAATATTAACCAAGAGTGGGGCTCTCATCCAAAGTATCGTGCAAAGCACAACAAGGCCATACCGCCTAACTCGTCATAATGGGTAACACCTCGTATTGGGCAACACTCAACTAATTCAACTATCAAGCACCATATCGGGAGAGGGGTCTACAAGGTGTCATCCAACCATATCGCCCAAGAACACCCCCTATCATTCATCTAGGGTTAGGGCAACCTTATCACTCAAGGATACATATCAGGCAACTAGAGTTAGGATCATCATATCGACCAAGCAAGCATATTGCCCCAAACTAGGGTTAGGCATCTGTATCACCCAAGGCACCACTTTTAGGGATAACACCCACACCCAAGGTTAGCTCGTCGGTTCATCTACTACCAAAGACATCACCACTATATCGCCCAAGATATCAACCAAGGACACAACCCCAAGAACATGTCGTCCAATAAGGGTAGACCATCAACTCACCACTAAAGATCAGCACTTCATATCAGCCAAAGGTCCAACTAGGTATAAACCACCCATATCGTCCAAACCCTAAACCCTAGGGTAGGAAAGGATATCGGTCACCACACCATATCGTCCAACAATACCAAAAGTTGTCTCACCTCTCAACACCCAAGTGAGAGGGGTCTTGCACAACCTTTAGCATATCAGGCAACAAGGGTAGAGCAACACCCTAACGGCCAACCAACTCAACCTAACATCCAAACACCTAAACCATAGGTTCACTTTTCATTATCCAAGGAGAGAGAGGAGTTTTGCCCAAGCTGCTAGAGCATGGCTCACCTCTCAAGTCCAAGTGATATTACTCATGTGCCATCGGCCAAAGCAAGACCTAACGGGCAAAGCACTATATCGTACAACCACTATATCGGGCAAGCACCATATCAGGTGGTTCATCTTCAACATCAAATCACCTAATACCATTATGCACAAGATAAACAAGAATATGGAAGTAATAAAATATAGCATTCCCATTAGATCAAATTCCAAGTTCCACATATATAACTATCATGGAGAAAGGTATTGATTTAAGTACAAGAACCAATATGTGCACATATGAAAGGTGAACATAATAGAGATGGTTAAGAGTTATGTAACCCACCTTAAGAGGATCTCCATGAAAGGAATAAAGCTTCCTGATCCAAGCAGCAAACCCACGTTCCTCTCCATGGAAACCATCTATCCAAAGCTTTAAGCTTGTCTTCGGCTCCATCATCATCACCTCAAGAAATAAAAGAAGAAGAAGAAGATACCATGGTTATGTATAGCTCAAGAAGAAGAAAAGAGTGGGAGATAACCACGGCCTTGCCTACTCACATCAAGGGCCCATCCATGGCCGAGAGGAGGAGAAGGAGATGAAGAAGAAAGAACAAGGAAAAGCTAGCAAAGAAGCATGACTCACCAAGGTCGGGTCTTGAGCAAGGAGTCTCTATGGCCAAGGAGCTCACCCTCCTAAGCTACATGGGAGTCTTCCTTAAGCTCCCAAGCTCCCATTCTCATCCCAACAGGAAGGGGAAGGAAGGTGAATGAAAAGGATCACTTGGTCAAGGAGGAAGGGAGTTATATACACCAAGGAAGAGAGAGGTAGCAAGGGAGAGGTGTCATAACCACATAAACCAAGGTGCCACTTACTTTTGCACTTAACGCCACTTGTTGTCACCCTAGAAGCTGATGCGCGACATGGTGATACACTCTAGAATGTGTATCGTGCAGCTGGGTAGCTGCCATGGCCGATACACTAAAGGACAAGGTAGCATATGTGACACATTTATGTTATAAAGGTCATATAGAGATGTTACTCCTCAACTATCATCCAAACAAGGCGCCCCAACTTCCATTCACATCCTAGATGATGTCAAACAGAAGGGAGGTGACTCTACAGCGGATAAATTGCATATTGACCCCTCCACTTTGGGTAATTTGCAATTTACACCAAAACTAGCACACAGAGCACAAGCATCAACGAACCAAGCTCAAACATGGAACATAGGTCCTCCACAAGGCACCCCAACTCATCATTCTATTTCTAATGGTGATAGAGTACTAAAGGCATGCTTTTCATGTGACATATTGCAATATAAACCCTTACTTTGGGTAAATTGCACTTTGGTCCAAAATAAGCAAACATTGGTCAAACAACATCCAAACGGGACCAAACTGGAAACATGAGTTTGTCACATGATATCAATGTTGGTATGTATGCCCTGAGAGCCAATCATGGGATGATTGGTGGGATACATTAAGATTGATTTGATAAACATCAAAGGCAAGCTTCCAATTCTTTCTGGTTCAGTCATATGAGATAGTGATAGAACAGATTGAATGTCTAGAGAATGACAGTACTCAATGATGTATGCCTTCAGGTTCATGACCTGAATGATGAGATCATACGGATGCTAAGAGTTTGTACATTCTTGATATGTCCCTAGTCGGATGTCATTGTGGAAGGTAGATAGACAACAATGACACACAAGACTAGATTGTGGTGTTGGTTGATGACAGAATCTCATTAGTCATGATATAGAGATATCAAACCAAACACATAGGTACTTGTTAGAGAACAAGGTACCGGACAGACCCACCGTGAGTTTGACACATGGAACCATGAGATGGTAGTCACAGTCAGTACTCACAGTGATGGTGGTGAGTGTGATTCTTAGACCTGAAATCACTACACTCAACACATGTCGTTGGGCACACTTTGACATCATCAAACGCAGTCCTGAAACATGGGTTGCTATAAAGGTGATGATTGGGTGGCTTTGACACATGGGGCTTTTGAGGGGTGAGTGATAGATATGGGATTTGTCCCTCCTGAGGGAGTTTGATATCCAAGGCCACTTGATGAGTAGGATTGAGATAGGCGTGCGCACGCATGTGTGAATCAGTATGTGATATTGATGTCATACATATCTCGTTCAATCTGCTCTGAGATCAAGAAAGTGAATGAACGTTGACAGGATGACTGTTCCATGCCTTGAGTTCATTCGGGATATCAGTGACAAAGGAATTATACATTCACTGTAACACCATTCACGGATTGTAGGATGAAAGTTGTTCTCCAATTTTCTACTTTCACTTGGGTAGCACTGATGTGTGACTAGGCATCGCTCTTTGCTTGTGAAGTCATAAGTGTTATGGACTTTCACTGCCAACGTGAAATGGACCTGCAGGGTCACACACATAGGATTTAACCTGGAAGAGGAGTTTTATCCACAAGCAACGTTTAGATTGATTACTAAAGGAGTTTAGTAGTTCAATTAAACACTCAATCAGTAGATAGCTCAGTATCATATGGTTCAAGGTGTTGGACGCATTGATTGGAGTATCAGATTGATTGAAATCGCATTTGACTGATTCTGCACAACCTGTACTCCCAACCGATCGGTTCAAGTGTTGAACCGGTCAGCTGAGGTTGCTGAACTGGTCGGCTCAAGCCCAGGGTGAAACGAGCGGTTCAAGTGTTGAACCGATCGGTTCAACTGGTGCAACCAAGCAAGTTGGGAAAGTCAGGTCAGTGAGAATTTTCCTTGCGTTTCACTTGCCCAATTTAATTGGAACAAGGATTGGTATTCGATACCAATTAGAAATGAAAGTTGGAAAGTTAATCGGGAACTGATCAGGACCACGAACCGACCGGTTCAGAAGTGAACTGATCGGCTCATGGGTCCCAACCGATCGGTTGGTGCTCCAACCGACCGGTTCAGGTCCCCAACCGACCGGTTCACTTGTGAATCGATCGGTTCAGGTTGCGAGTTGGTTGCTTTTTGTGGAAAAATCCCGAACCCTTCTACTCCTGCTTTAGTCCCATATTGCCGGGCACAGAGAACCCTGTCCCATGACCCGCCTATATATATAGGGGTATTGGGGGCTTCTCAATATACAACTCAATGCAAGCCGGTTGCTTTGCGAAGTTGTCGTTCTCTCTGGTTTTGGTAACCGTGAGAGATCCCGAGCAAGTGCTTCCCGCAAAAGGGAGGTGCAGCAAGGGAAGAACAACTGCAGTTGCAACTGGTAGTAGGAGAGTGTGTTGGCGACTAGTACGTCAATAGGAGGGTGTGACTCCTTCCACTTCCTTGTGGGACAAGGAGTGTGGAGTTCCAGGTGGTCCGTGTGGACTACTACAGAGGCGGGAGGACACTGCCGCTCAGAAGGACAACTGTCATCCGACAGTCCGGTAGGAGGAGGAGTCATCAGTCCCGGTGCGACCAGGAGCTGCACAGACGCCGTCCAAGACCGGAGTTGAAGACCGCACAAGGCGCGAGGTATTGTCGCCGAGCAAGCCTCGGGACAAGGTATGATTCCACAAACCATCCTTTCCTATTATATAGACGTTGACGTGTTTCCTTAGTATGGGTTTGGGGAGAAAATTTTTGTTTCCGCTGCCTTCTCTGTCTCCCCTAAAACCCAATAGTGGTATCAGAGCCACGTCAACTGCTCTATATTTTAGGAATATCGATATGATCGATTTTGGTTTGTCGCCTTTATTTATTGCATACGATGTGAATAATATTGGCTTTATGCATGTCCAATCCTAAATCCACAAATCCCAAATTACATATATGATATGTATTATTAATGCACTTGATACGCGTTGCCCTTAAACGAGTTTTGTGGTGGATGTGTGTAGCATGATTATGGCCTATAAACCCCTATCTGTGTGTGGTTGTTTGTGGTTGCTTGCATCTCGGTCTGCGCACCGATCTTCCCTCTCTTATTCCTGATGTAACTCGAAATAATTTGAGATTCTTTCCTACCTTTTCTCCCCCCGAATGTAACTCGGGGTTGTCCCTTTTAAAGAAATGTAATAAATAGGATAGATTTTATTTCCTGTTATGTCGAAGACCGGCGGACATCAAGACGACAGCTGAAACGATCGGTTCAAGGCGTGAACCGATCGGTTGACATTCCAGACGGTCGGTTCAAGGAGTGAACCGATCGGTTGATGACCGGTTCGAGGAGCGAGACAAGTGGGTGGCGGACATGACGAGATGCACGATGACCAGGCAAACCGATCGGTTGGAGGAGCCAACCGATCGGCTGGTGGCACCCAGACGACCGGCTGGAGAGTACAGATCATTCATGTGATGAGTTGATCAACTCGGATGGCAAGGAACAGAAGTTCATCTTGTACAGGTTGCATGTGATGTAGACCTAGATGACCGTGATTCCTCTTGGCACGAGGAATCACATTAGGATGGCCATAATCATCACTTTTATCATTTTGTGCATGTTTTCTGTGGGATATAGCATGTATATGATACATACTATGTATTGTGGTGATTGGATATGTATATGTATATAAAACCAAATCCCTCATTAAAATATTAAGTCCTACATGCCTTTCATTAGCGGCACACATGAAAAGCTCGATCGACCAAGCGTAGGTTACGCCAAAGCGTGGTGCGCCGTCTATCTTGTGGAAGTGTGAAGGGTAGACATGTAGGTTCTACCAAAGCAGGGTGCATGTTTACCGTGTCGGCTTTTGGGTTAGACTTAACTGGTGATTCTTAGAGCGTCTAAGCCCAGAGGCAAGAAATGTTCATGGCAAGGAGTTGTGCATGTTCATTCAACAAGAGTTGCATATGATGCAATTGGCAAAAGTTGCCTACCTGAGAGATCTAAGTTGTGGGTGATCAGCCAAAGCTGACTCATGACTTAGAGGATTTCAGGATCTTGCCCACTAGAAGGTTGTACGCTGCAATCTTCCAAATTGATGGTGAGGGTTATCAATTTGAACTAAAATAGTGGGAGCGATAATTAATTAAAGGCCTAATTTTATCGTCAACTTTTCAAATCAATCAAACAAGTCAAAAGAGTTTTGGACTAAAATTGCATATATTTCCTTTTGTTAAAATAAATGGTTAATCAACAAATCACTTTATTTGCGATCGGTCTTTGAGACCAACAAATTAAATGGGAATAATTCCATGACTAGTTAGGATGATGATGAGAAGTGTTCTCAATCAAAGAGCGAAAGCTCTAAGTCCTAGTTATACCAGAACCAGATGAACTCGATCCCACCACATCAATGGCTGAAAGTATGCTTATGGAAGCATACTGAGGATGACATTGATGAGGAGTGCTTGATGTTGTGTTCTCTGAACTATGAGTTGCAGAGATGAGACATATGATGTCTCCAAGATACTGTCCTAGTATGTCATGACAGAAGGAGATCCAGTAAGGTATTCGCACACTCAATGTGATTGGGTATGTGGAAAACCAGATTAATAAGGATTCGCTCTGAGCCAAGAGTTGGCTATTGGTATGATACTGCAAATGTTGCGAGAATCATACAATTCATGATAAGCTACAACATGAACAACTTTGACAAGCGTTGACAGAGTTGTTGGACATGTTGAGGATAGTAGAGGCAAAGATGAAGAAAGACAAACCATAATCTTTGATGTGATCAAAGAAAAGGTAAGTCTTAAGGGCAAGGGCAAGGGCAAAGCTAAGAAGTGTTCTAATGCTAGCCAGCAATCCAAGCCGTCTTCAGCCTCAAGGCACATGGGGAAAGGGTGTATGAGGGAACTGCCCTCTATATCTGGAAGAACAAAAGAAGATGAAGGAGGGTATGGAGATCTCCACCTAAGGTATCATGAAATGAACCACTTCTTTATCTGAGGTATATGATACCAAGATATGGATATGTCATATATGATATGCAATATCTGCAAAGAAGTGATGGCCTTTGTGAAAGGACCAAGAAAGAAGTACCCATCATTGGAGCAAGTGTTGCTGCCATAGATAGGAGTATCTTTTAGTTTATTTCAGCCTAAAAGGGCACGAAATAGAGTTGAGAACTGCTATTTCATATATTGCTAATAGATAGAAACACTTTATTATTGCATATTGTATGACAATGATGGCAATTAATAAAGTTGATGTTTCAATCTTAAAGATATGATCTTTGTGGCAATGCCTTGTTTATCTTGTGATACATGGTAAAATGATACCTAAAGTTATTGATAACTCAAACAATCAAATTAGCATCAATCATGAGAAATAAGTTTCTAGTTTCCATATGATGGATAAATCTAGACTCTTTTGGTTAGAGAACCAGTAAGAGACATGAATCTCTTGTACATGATTAATCAATCTTCACTAATGGTAGTGGGAGAATGATTGTCCTATTATGTATAATACATGTGATGTATTTACATACCTATTGGAGCGAATGCTAATACTTCAAATGGTGTTTAGAGAAATACCAATATGAACATCTTGAAGTGTTCAAGATTGTCATAGATGAAGTACAAATTTGGTAAAGTATTAATTCTTGATGAGATCAATGAATGAAATACTTGGACCAAATGTTTGAGATCCTTATGAGTGATTATGATAGTGTATCATAGTGAACTCATGATTAAGGCATGGTGATGTCTAAATCAAGAAGGAATCATACTCTAAGGAGTTAGAGAATGATTATCAAATAACTGAATTCTTCTTAATAAAAGAATACCCCACACTAATAAAGGACATTAAGAGTCACAAGGGTTGTGAATTCTTATATTCTTGACAGATACACCTCAATTATCTATATGATGAGTTGTTCATATGATGAGTCAACTATCTAGATGAATATGAGGAATCAGATTTTGAGTTATGGTATAAGACCATTACATCCTAAATGATTTCCATGTGAACCATAAGGTATGACCTTGATGGTAGCACTCATTGGATGAAATCCATAAGTGCAAATGAGTCTTAAGTGTTAAGACACATGGATAACATTTTGAGAAGGATGATGCTTGTTGATTGCAACTTAATGACTGAGACATTTGGCATATGGATACTAAAACCACATTCCTATGAGGAATAAAACAAGGATGTGTACGTGACACAACCTATAAGGTTTATGAATCCACTAATGCAAATGAAGTCTATAAGTTACAATGGACTAATCAATGTGATTGATTGAGTACAAGCAACTCAGAATTGGATCTTTACTTTGATGATATAGTCAAAGGGTTTGACTGACATGTCAAAGATAAAGAAGGGATCTGTGATTTAGTGGGAGCGTGTTCACATTTCACATGTTGATGTGAAATGGAAATGTTCTAAAATGGAAATCCAAAAGTGGAAATTATCTTTAAGGAAGATAGAGATGTTTCCTATATGATAGGAATAGAGATCTATAGAGATAGTTCTCGAAAAATCTCTTGACCTGGAAAGAGAAAGCATAGATTGGCAATCTGTACTGAAGGGTTCAGTATGCACAGATTCAGTGGGAGAAAACTTGTCCATGGATATTAGTATCCCAAGGCCAAGTGTCCAATTATTATGAAGAATGGGAACACTAAGAATAGATATGGATCTATCATGTATGTAATCATCCCATTGTCTTTCATGTATGACATGGCAAGAATAAAATGCATTCATCATTTTGTATGTATGACATGACAATATGATGTGCTCATCCTGATAACTCGTATGTGGGACATGACGAGTGGATGTCTGTCTACTTCCAGTAAGGGTTACTGGAATACCATGAGAACTTGATAAGTACTTGTGAAGTACTAGCTCCATGGAGATAAGGAAGAGTTTGATGTAAAGACTTACATTGATGCGAACTTCCGAAAGGACAGAAAATTAATCGCAAAATATACATAGGATGTATAAAAGTGAAAGTTGGTTGATAATTGGAAATGTTCCAATAAAACTATTTAAAAGGAAATGCCGAGTATCTATGTGTTAGAGAACAGCAGTAGATACTATATGGATCTGGAAGTTCATGAGATGAACTTATACATATTCCACTCATTGATGACAAGTCTGGAATCCTTGATCATGCAATGTGGCTAAAGGTTAGCAATGGAATACTAGATCGCATATTACGGAAACTCCATCTCATACGTGTGACGTACAACGAATAGATGTGAGACATGCAATTTGTACATACTTTGGCAAGGTGTTGCCATTACTCACTATGTTGGCACTAGAGCACAGTGACATGTGGGACATGTTTGAAGATCACTATGAATATGATTCAAGAGTGATTGGCTCGCAGTGCAAGTGGGAGTCTATTGGTATGTATGCCCTGAGAGCCAATCATGGCATGATTGGTGGGATACATTAAGATTGATTTGATAAACATCAAAGGCAAGCTTCCAATTCTTTCTGGTTCAGTCATATGAGATAGTGATAGAACAGATTGAATGTCTAGAGAATGACAGTACTCAATGACGTATGCCTTCAGGTTCATGACCTGAACGATGTGATCATACGGATGCTAAGAGTTTGTACATTCTTGATATGTCCCTAGTCGGATGTCATTGTGGAAGGTAGATAGACAACAATGACACACAAGACTAGATTGTGGTGTTGGTTGATGACAGAATCTCATTAGTCATGATATAGAGATATCAAACCAAACACATAGGTACTTGTTAGAGAACAAGGTACCGGACAGACCCACCGTGAGTTTGACACATGGAACCATGAGATGGTAGTCACAGTCAGTACTCACAGTGATGGTGGTGAGTGTGATTCTTAGACCTGAAATCACTACACTCAACACATGTCGTTGGGCACACTTTGACATCATCAAACGCAGTCCTGAAACATGGGTTGTTATAAAGGTGATGATTGGGTGGCTTTGACACATGGGGCTTTTGAGGGGTGAGTGATAGATATGGGATTTGTCCCTCCTGAGGGAGTTTGATATCCAAGGCCACTTGATGAGTAGGATTGAGATAGGTGTGCGCACGCATGTGTAAATCAGTATGTGATATTGATGTCATACATATCTCGTTCAATCTGCTCTGAGATCAAGAAAGTGAATGAACGTTGACAGGATGATTGTTCCATGCCTTGAGTTCATTCGGGATATCAGTGACAAAGGAATTATACATTCACTGTAACACCATTCATGGATTGTAGGATGAAAGTTGTTCTCCAACTTTCTACTTTCACTTGGGTAGCACTGATGTGTGACTAGGCACCGCTCTTTGCTTGTGAAGTCATAAGTGTTATGGACTTTCACTGCCAATGTGAAATGGACCTGCAGGGTCACACACATAGGATTTAACCTGGAAGAGGAGTTTTATCCACAAGCAACGTTTAGATTGATTACTAAAGGAGTTTAGTAGTTCAATTAAACACTCAATCAGTAGATAGCTCAGTATCATATGGTTCAAGGTGTTGGACGCATTGATTGGAGTATGGGATTGATTGAAATCACATTTGACTGATTCTGCACAACCTGTACTCCCAACCGATCGGTTCAAGTGTTGAACCGGTCGGCTGAGGTTGCTGAACCGGTCGGCTCAAGAGTTGAGCCGATCGGCTCAAGCCCAGGGTGAAATGAGCGGTTCAAGTGTTGAACCGATCGGTTCAACTGGTGCAACCAAGCAAGTTGGGAAAGTCAGTCGGTGAGAATTTTCCTTGCGTTTCACTTGCCCAATTTGATTGGAACAAGGATTGGTATTCGATACCAATTAGAAACGAAAGTTGGAAAGTCAATCGAGAACTGATCAGGACCACGAACCGACCGGTTCAGAAGTGAACCGATCGGCTCATGGGTCCGAACCAATCGGTTGGTGCTCCAACCGACCGGTTCAGGTCCCCAACCGACCGGTTCACTTGTGAACTGATCGGTTCAGGTTGCGAGTTGGTTGCTTTTTGTGGAAAAATCTCGAACCCTTCTACTTCTGCTTTAGTCCCATATTGCCGGGCACAGAGAACCCTGTCCCATGACCCACCTATATATATAGGGGTATTGGGGGTTTCTTAGAACACAACTCAATGCAAGCTGGTTGCTTTGCAAAGTTGTCGTTCTCTCTGGTTTTGGTGACCGTGAGAGATCTCGAGAAAGTGCTTCCCGCAAAAGGGAGGTGCAGCAAGGGAAGAACAACTGCAGTTACAACTGGTAGCAGGAGAGTGTGTTGGCGACTAGTACGTCAACAGGAGGGTGCGACTCCTTCCACTTCCTTGTGGGACAAGGAGTGTGGAGTTCCAGGTGGTCCGTGTGGACTACTACAGAGGCGGGAGGACACTGCCGCTCAAGAGGACAATTGACATCCGACAGTCCGGTAGGAGGAGGAGTCGTCAGTCCTGGTGCGACCAGGAGCTGCACAAACGCCGTCCAAGACCGGAGTTGAAGACCGCACAAGGCGCGAGGTATTGTCGCCGAGCAAGCCTCGGGACAAGGTATGATTCCACAAACCATCCTTTCCTATTATATAGACGTTGACGCATTTCCTTGGTATGGGTTTGGGGAGAAATTTTTGTTTCCGCTGCCTTCTCTGTCTCCCCTAAAACCCAACAATCAAAACATATTAAGAGATTAGATTAAGGTTCTAAGAACATTTCATAAGCAAAGCAAAGAGGGTTAGTCCAAAACTTGGGTCAGGGTCCTTACAAGTCATAAACCCCTAACAAGGATTCCGTCCCCGAAATCCCAAGAGGAAAGAAGACGGGTGTTACTCACGCATTGCATCATACAATTCCATAAAAGCTCCTAGGTGTCATAGATATATGACCAACGTACTTGCTCTTCTTCTAGAGACATCACATGATTTCCTTGTACTGGTCACAAACTCAATCCTCTATCTCATCATCCTTTATCTAATAACACTCTTTATATATACTGGAACATCACCTGCAACTCGTAACACTCAGGTATCAATTCCTTTACTGATATATCGCCTTCCTCATTACGTTTCCTCTATGCTACTATGATCTCATAGGTTCAACACTTAAGCTTTGCATACTTGTATTACTATCCTTCTACTATATATATTCCAACTATTTCTTCTCCTTCCACAAAGGATGTCTTAGTCCAAGGAAGACCTTTCTAAGAAGGGGTTTTCACAAGATACGTACTCTACAAAACACATGTATGCAACCACATCACCTCTGTATACTATTTATCACTTAAGACTTATCACAAAAGGAGCTAAACATCTTGGTTATCAGCAACCACATCACCTCAGTTTCAAGCCTGCCATGTCTTCCTATCAGCTCCCAAAGGTATATCAAGCACCAACTCGGATGGTGACAGATATGCACTATCTTAATTGATCTGGATAGGATTCACAAAGCTCGTTCATCGATCTCTGCCTAAGGCACATCCTACCTGGATCTTCTTTTACTTGAGACTTATCTAGGAGTATTCCAAGGGATCAGGTTTAACTTGATGAACTTTTCCCAAGACAACCTATCCTCAACTTCTTTCCTTGGGTGCATACCTTCCGATGTCATGTTTATGCGGAGCATAAACCCCTAACAGGTGATAGACATACTATGAACACTTAGCCAAGTCGAATCCAAAGCCAACTTCTCCATCTGAGACCATTTCACACCTTTCCAAGGAGATATGTTCCTAGGGTTATCTTGATCCTTGATATGTCAAGTGGAAAGAGATTCGCTTGACTTTCATACAAGAAGGATATACTTCATCCAAAACAACCAGGTCATCCAACAGGGTTTTCGACAACATGTTATCTCTCTCCTGGCTAACAAGAGGAAAACATCTTCCAAACACACTACAATCATTCAAAGGAGGGTACACCCTATACCAGATCAACTGGAGCAGATAAGAGGTAAGAAGAAGACAAAGCAGAATGGAGTGACTCCATTCAACCTGCCACCACACACTGGACATCCTACCGTTTCTGTCCAGCTCATGTCACAAGATCAAACTGTTGCATGTTGCCTTCCACTTCTTGGTCAAACCATCTGATCCTCACTTGCTTATCCTCATCAATGTTCCTCTATGTTGCTAAAAAGCTACCTCAAGGGTCACCACATAGATCCAGACTCCAAAATAAGCTTCCAACTTGTGGGTTCAAGGTCAAGGATGATATATCAGGATGGTTCACCACCAAACCTCCACAGTCTAGGCATCTTGATTCTCAATCCCTTATCAGAGGACCTATCGAGAGGATCTTACTGTCATCATCTATCACAGATATCTCTATCTTGGAAACTAAAGTCCAAGATTAACTGATACTTTTTGAAGTATCCAACCAGAGATCACTCCAAAAGCATACATATCAAGTGACACAAGGTCCATTTGACATCCATTCCCTCACAAGGAAGGAACACAAAGGAACAAACTCCTCCCATCACCTCATCAACACCTAGGGTTTCATATCAAAGGGGAGGATATTATCACTTTCTTTGATCCTTACATGAGTTTTCAACCATTTATGCATCATTAAACTGTGTTCCCTCTGGTTTTATCCTGTTTCTTCTTGGTTTCCTTGCACTCAGCACAAGAATCATCAAGACCATTACATGTTGTTACTCTTTTTCTCTTGTTGTCGATTCATCATATTCATGATTATTTCCTAATTGTATCACATTTTTGTTTCCTTTTTGTGAAAAAGATCATTACTCTTCACATATTATTTATTGAACAGGGATCATCTCCCTTGTTCCCTTTTTCTTATCACGAATTTGCACTTCATACTTTCTCATTTCTACTTATGTTTATTGGTTGGTCTGAGATTATCTCAGGTTCCATCTTATTTACTCATCACTTGCTCTTCTCTTTCCTCTAACTTTATCTTTGCTTTTTGGTATGTTCTTCATCTTGTGTGAGTTTTATGCTTTTACTTACCTTGTGATCACAGGTTAATCTATCTTTTGTCACGTATATCTCTCGAGATTACAGTTTCAAGAACTTATCTCATCATATTCTTATACATAATTAGGTTGCATAGAATCATTACTTCCTCTTTTGATTATCAAGCATCCATGTATTAAGGGGTTATAGTGCATTCATTTACTCCCTTTATAACAAGATGAAGGTATTAGCATCATATTCATGATTTGCTATGCTCTTTAGATTGCTCCAGAATGACTACTTGATCATAGTAATCAATGAGGAAGCAATCTAAGGCTCCACACTTACCTATGTCTTCAATATTTGAATATTTGGCCAGGGCATCCAATTACTGAGATTAGGTAGTATGCACCATATTTTATGTCACGGTCCAACCTCAGACACCATCCTAATCCTAGTCCTAGTGTCCTTGTAGACTCGGTGAACCTAGTGCTCTGATACCAAACACTTGTGACATCCCATCCTCAAAAAAACACGATTACATGCTAACCAGCTGATTATCGAAAATCACATGAAATTAAAACCGATTTACAACAAGCACCATAAGATGAGACAGGTAATATTTGAGCCAACACTTTTCTTTTCATAGCATATTTCCAAGGTGCTACAACATAATTTATCATCATCTCATTACATGAAATAACTATTCCACATGTTGATTTACATCAAGATACATAAACTGAAAACCGTACATCGATCGTAATACAAGAAACATCAAAAATCTTCCCCAAGACCTGAGTGTACAGGGACGACACATAGGACTCTACTACTAGACATTATCTATTCCACCAGGTATGATACCTCTGCATATCATCTCAGCCACATGATCTTTATCTCGCCAGGCACGTCCACCTAAAATGGGTTATTAACCAGCGGGGTGAGACACACAGTCCCAGTGAGAAACATAACCCTCTACCAACTTTATTATGACCACAGATAACTGGTATAAGCAGATTATAGGAACAACATACTGAGCAAAGCTAACTTTATTAACATTCTTACCAAACTATCCAGGAGGCATATAACATGCATTCTTTATGGAACATAATTGACAAGATAAGCTTTATAAGAACTCATCACATATAACTTGCAAGATATAACTAGAGAAACTATACAAGCAAGGCCTCAACCAATGTTTCATGTTTTGCCTTAAGCAATATATTCTATATGGTTGGATTACGATTTATTATGCCCTGAGGAAGTGAGCCGTCCCGCTCAAATACAACCTTCGGCTGTGAAGCCCAAAACCGGTGCCATACAAGGTCATTGGGAGAGCCAGACTCCATGAACTCACCTCTTTGTGGTCAGTGCACAACAATCAACAAGCAGGACCGCAATCACTTGCTTAAGTGGCCTCAGCCACAGGGTCAGTCTCATAGGATGCCCTTTTAATCATGATCCACATGCCTATTCACCGTGCCCCTGAGCCATGAATGCATTCATGGTCCTTCACACTGAGCCATGGGCCTGATCACCATGCTCTTATACACATCTTGGGTCCACAACCACAGTTTCACTCTGATCCTCCTATTTTTGGATAGGAAAAACCATGCATATTCAACAATATGCGCTCTGAGTTAACCCTCAGGAGAACTCGTTTCACCATCACCTAATTACTGACGATGATGGATCTATGGCTAGGGAAAACTACATGTAAGGTTCCACTTGTCATTAATTAATACATTTTAAGCGGATTGTAAGATTCAACCAAGTTACGTAACATGTAAACTAAAACACAAGTAAACAACATAGATCTCATTATCAGGTGTTACATTGTCACTCTTATTTTCAAAGCCAACATTACATGTTACCACTTGGCCTCTTGCCAATCATTAAGATCCATCTCAAGGATCAACATCATTGGGACTCAATCCCATCATCACAGAATGTTGCTGCCTCTCGAGGCTTACATCATCACCATGGGATAGCAATCCCTTCTCTCAACATCAGAGGATAAACCTCAACTTGGCACTCAGCCTTTATCAGGTCCACAGACCTTCCACATCATACTAGTGATACGTGTTATCTCATCAACAAGGATTATCATCATTGAGTGTTATACAGAACACATATTCTGCATAGCTCTTACCTGGCTATGAATTCATTTGATACACTTGCATGGTTAGTATACATATTGAGAGAGAACTGAATCACCAAACATACATTTTTATGATTAGCATGCTATTAGGATTGAAGGTACATGATTGGATCAACATCCATGATTATAACTACATGAAGCACAAAGTTGTATCTTGTAGACAAATTATATTATTGTAATCAAACCATGAGCATTCTCTATGCCCTATATCTCATGAACATAATCATGTATCTAATCATCTCACTTAGCACCAACTTTAGATATCAAACATATCATGATTATCATATCGTTAAGATTAAGGTTTATAGGATTAGAACAATCATCCATTATTATGAACACATGAAGCATAAGTCATGGATGGTGTATTAAGAAATACACATTATTGTTACCATACCATGGGTATCCATCATACCCTATATCTTATATCATCATGCACACCATCCTTCAAGATTCATCTTTAGGGATCATACAACCATGATCTACCATCAAACATTATCAAAGGTTCAGCTATTGTCATCCATAGGTAACCACTATACTAAGGTTCACAACCTATCTTTTCATAACTCATCATGATCAAAAGATATGGGCTCAAGGTAGCAAGATAACATATTATCATATAGTGCTCAAGATAACTTTTAGGGTTATCGGGTTAGGGCACAACCCTCACTAGAAGTGTCGCCTATCCTCACCAATGCTAGGAAGCGACCACAAACCCTCACTAAAGAGGTATCGAGTAGGGTACCAACCCTCACCCAAGATTGTCAGCTACAATCATGACATGCAATCCATGCACAAAGGAAGGGTACCGTGCAACTAGGGCTATAAGCTATAGCGTGCATCCATGTGCATGGTGGTATTGGGAAACCAGGTACAAGGGTGTGTGTCGTGCAACTCATGGGCGTCATATGTCGCCCAAAACCCTATCGCCCATTAGGGTTAGGGACACTATAACGGTCAAGGTGTCATATCGTCCAACACACATATTGGCCAAGCCTTCCACTCTAGAACCATCCAAGTTATCAGCTCATACTCTTACCAGATAGCCACCCAAAAAGGGAAGCATGTGTTGGGCAAAGCATATCGGTCAAGACATCACATCCCTATACAGGGTATCAGCCAAGCACTTGACCCATTGTATCGTCCAAACTTTACCATGTGCACGATATACTCTTATCAGATTAGGGCTGCTGATATCGGTCAAGATCTCTATAGGTGTGCGCCAAGTAGCAAGGGTGTTGGGTTATGTCCTTCACTAAGGCATATCGGGCAGGGATGCTAGTACCACTCAAAAGCTTAACCAAGAGTGGGGCTCTCATCCAAAGTATCATGCAAAGCACAACACGGCCATATCGCATAACTCGTCATAACGGGTAACACCTCGTATTGGGAAACACTCAACTAACTCAACAATCAAGCACCATATCAGGGCGAGGGGTCTACAAGGTGTCGTCCAACCATATCGCCCAAGAACACCCCCTATCGGTCATCTAGGGTTAGGGCAACCTTATCACTCAAGCTCCATGTCGGGAACTAGAGTTAGGATCATCCTATCGGCCGAGCAAGCATATCACCCCAAAATAGGGTTAGACATCTGTATCACCCAATGCACCACTTTTAGGGCTAACGCCCACACCCAAGGTTAGCTCAGCAGTTTCATCTACTACCAAAGACATCACCACTATATCGCCCAAGATATCAACCAAGGACACAACCCCAAGAACATGTCGTGCAACAAGGGTAGACCATCAACGCACCACTAAAGATCAGCACTTCATATCAGCCAAAGGTCCAAATAGGTATAAACCACCCATATCATCCAAACCCTAAACCCTAGGGTAGGAAAGGATATCGGTCACCACACCATATCGTCCAACAATACCAAAAGTTGGCTCACCTCTCAACAACCAAGTGAGAGGGGTCTTGCACAACCTTTAGCATATCGGGCAACAAGGGTAGAGCAACACCCTAACGACCAACCAACTCAAGCTAACATCCAAAAACCTAGACCATAGGTTCACTTTTCATTATCCCATGAGAGAGAGGAGTTTTTCCCAAGCTGCTAGAGCATGGATCACCTCTCAAGTCCAAGGGATATTACTCATGTGCCATCGGCCAAAGAAAGACCTAACGGGCAAAGCATTATATCGTGCAACCACTATATCGGGCAAGCACCCTATCAGGTGGTTCATCTTCAACCTCAAATCACCCAATACCATTATGCACAAGATAAAAAAGAATAAGGCAGTAATAAAACGTAGCATTCCCATTAGATCAGATTCCAAGTTCCACATATATAACTATCATGGAGAAAGGTGTCGATTTAAGTACAAGAACCAATATGTGCACATATGAAGGGTGAACATAATAGATATGGTTAAGAGTTATGTAACCCGCCTTAATAGGATCTCCATGAAAGGCATAAAGGTTCCTGATTCAAGCAGCAAACCCACATTCCTTTCCATGGAAACCATCCATCTGAAGCTCTAAGCTTGCCTTTGGCTCCATCATCATCACCTCCAGAAACAAAAGAAGAAGAAGAAGATACCATGGTTATGTATAGCTCAAGAAGAAGAAAAGAGGGGGATATAACCACGTCCTTGCCTACTCACATCAAGGGCCCATCCATGTCTGAGAGGAGGAGAAGGAGATGAAGAAGAAAGTACAAGGAAAAGCTAGCAAAGAAGCATGACTCGCCAAGGTCAGTTCTTGAGCAAGGAGTCTCTATGGCCAAGGAGCTCGCCCTCCTAAGCTCCATGGGAGTCTTTATTAAGCTCCCAAGCTCCCATTCTCATCCCAACAGGAAGGGAAAGGAAGGTGAATGAAAAGGATCACTTGGTCAAGGAGGAAGGGAGTTATATACACCTAGGAAGAGAGAGGTAGCAAGGGAGAGGTGTCATAACCACATAAACCAAGGTGCCACTTGCTTTTGCACTTAACGCCACTTGTTTTCACCCTATAAGCTCATGCACGGCCTGATGATACACTCTATAATGTGTATCATGCAGCTGGGAAGCTGCCATGGCCGATACACTAAAGGACAAGGTAGCATATGTGACACATATATGTTATAAAGGTCATATAGAGATGTTACTCCTCAACTATCATCCAAACAAGGTGCCCCAACTTCCATACACGTCCTAGATGATGCCAAATAGAAGGGAGGTGACTCTAGATGATAAATTGCATATTGACCCCTCCACTTTGGGTAATTTGCAATTTATACCAAAACTAGCACACAGAGCACAAGCATCAACCAACCAAGCTCAAACTTGGAACATAGGTCATCCACAAGGTGCCCCAACTCATCATTCTATTTATAATGGTTATAGAGTACTAAAGGCATGCTTTTCATGTGACATATTACAATATAACTCCTTACTTTGGGTAAATTGCACTTTGGTCCAAAATAAACAAACATTGCTCAAAAAGCATCCAAACGGGATCAAACTGGAAACATGAGCTTGTCACATGATATCAAAACATCTTAAGAGATTATATTAAGGTTATAAGCACCTTTCATAAGAAAAGAAAAGGGGGTTAGCCCAAAACTTGGGTCAGGGTCCTTACACCTGACCTTTCTTTTTGGTTAAAAATGCTTGCTTATCATAATTAGATAATTAAAACCTTCATCAAACTCTAATATTTTCTTTAATATCATGCAATAAGATAAATTTTCAAGTTTGGTCCAGTTTGGACACTATTTGAGCAAGTTGTGCATTTATATGCTTGTTTTGGGATTTTATGCAATTTACTCATATCTAGGGGTTTTCTTGCAATTTCCCACATGCTTTTTGTGCCTGACTTGTTTTCACATCATGTTTGAGATGATTTTTATTTGGGACACCTTGTTACATCTTGGTTTGAGTGGTGACAACTTGTGTTGAGATTAGAGTTTGCTCATGGTGGACCTTGAGCGTTTAGTGTTGGCGGTCGCCAAGGATGTAATTCCTAAGGTTGGAAGTTTCTATGGATGTTGGTCTAGGTTTGAAGGTTGCCAAGTGGTGCGTATGAGCCAGAGGTGCACACACTAACCAATTAATTTTTATTAGATGTGCCCCATAGAACTAAAACACACTTGGAATCTTTCGATATTTGTAAAAACCCTAAAAAGACTCAGTCACAATACTAAACAGTACACCGGCTAGCGCACGTGGTACTATTGTAGTAAAGATAAGAGGCAAATATAGGGGTCAATCCTTAGGGATAGAGGGGGAACTAGAGCTAAGTTAATGTTGGCTGCATTCCTAAAGCAGGGGTTAGGGTTGAAGGGTTTAAAAGGAGTTTTGGTTTGATTACATTAAGCAAGCAAACAAGTAAAGGCAATATGAAAAGTATTACCAAAAACTAGTTTATCCTTGGAAAGTTAGGTATAAGAAACTAGATTAATCAAGAAACTAAATAAGAGAAAGATGATCTAAACTACTCTAGCAAGGCAATGAGAAACTAAGAACTAAGCTAAACACTAAAGCAAGCAAGAATCTAAGTTAACCCTAACTAGAAAGACTAAGCAATTAGCTAGAAGAAATAGAGGCAATTAAGCTAAACTAGCATTAACAAGCAAGAAGGCTAAGGTGGCTTTCAAGCAATGTATTGGGTAGGTAGGCCGTTTGGGAACGTGATTTGATATTAGTTGGGGGGGGGGGGTCCACATGGCAAGCAAGTATCACAATTCAGTCTAGATTACCAAACCAAACAACAAGGCAAGTGCTATTAGAATGTACCCTATACTACTAGTTGGAGAACTAGAGTTAGGCATAATTCTAGGACTTGTCAAGTCTAGGTTTCTAGGATAAGTGGTATCAGGGAAATTAAGAGCCAAGGCTAAATAAATAAAAATGAGTGTGTAAAAACACTCCAATCTCTTATCGCAATCATTTCTTCCATTTTTATACCCATTGAGCCAGAAAACATCAAATCTAGCTCACTTTACCATTTCTACAACCATGTGGGTCATTTGGTGTGGTTTGAGCCACAATATTCAATGCATGAAAGTGAAACAACACTCCTAGTCATCATTGATTAACGCCAACATGAAACAGTTTACCCAGAATTTCATGAAGGACATATTGAAAGCTTGTGTATTCTATGCTCTATATTTGAAGTTTGTATGCTCAGTGCTCATTTCATGATTGGTATGTAACAGAGGAGAGGAGAGAAGTGTAACACATGCATTTAGTCACTTTTAAGACCATTTAGTCAATAATCATCTTTTTCTATGCATTTGTCACTCTTGTTTATTAAAAGAAATTGAAGAGAGAGATTAAGTTGGAGCATACTTGAGGACAAGTATGTTTTAAGTTTGGGGTGGTGATGCAGCCCTATTTTAGGGCTTCATTCTATGCTTTTTTTGCATGATAATCACATCTAAATAGTTTAGATTACACATTATTCCCCTCAATGTGATCTTTTATGATAAATGCATGTATGTCTCCTTTTGTGTGTATTTCAGGGCACCTATGCATACATTGATGCATGGGAGAGAGATGAAGGACGTTTATGGGGTCTTACACCCCAAGAATGGATCTATCTCTTCCCCCGAGCTTTCCTTGTATGCATAAGAGAAATTCAAAGCAAAAGGAGGCCAAATGAAGAAGATGAAGTAAAGATCAGCACCAAAAAGTCCCAAAATAGTCATGGTACATCCACCACGGTCGTGGTAATTTATGCACAAAGAGCTCCAAAATAAACAAGGAATGTGCTCAATTTACACATGAATGACCATGGTCATGGAGCTCAAAACGTTTGTGGTCACTGAAGACCCCACAGCCGTGGCCCCCAGAACGGCCATGGCCAAAACACTCCAACTCGCCTGTGGCCATCACCACGGTCGTGGCAATTTATGCACAAAGATCCCCAAAATCAATAGGGAATTGGTTCATTTTACACGTGAATGACCATGGTCGTGGCCATCACCACAGCCGTGGACCTTGAAGACCACCTCGCCCGTGGTGCTCCGCATGACCGTGGCAAACTAAAGACATGATGACCTCCAAGCTGCCTCGCTCGTGGCCTCCTCCTCCAACACGGCTGTGGTACCCCCTACCCACTACGACCATGGCACCCTTCCATGACCATGGCCACCATAAATACTTATCATTTCTACTCCACTACCCACCTCATCCATTCCATAGCCCACGACCGTGCCATGCAACCCCCACCACAGCCTTGGCATCTCAACATGACCGTGGTGAACACCTAACCCTACCCGTTTTCACCACTATTTTTCCTACTTTGCCCCTACTTACCATAGTGCTTCCCCACCACCTATATAAAGATAGGTGGCAGCCACAACATGGAGGTTATACTACCCCATCTTCCATTACTCCTCCTCACCCTCTCTTGAGCATTCATTGCATTCCCCTTGCATTTATGCTCTCTATCCACCATGTCTACCTCATTTCCACCATAGAAACCTAGTTTTCTAAGTTTTCTACCATAACCCCTTCCATTTTCATGCCCATCATCCACCTTGGAGGAAGGAGGTTGCCCTATAACATCTAGGAGGTGAAGAAGGAGTATCTACTTAGAGCTCCATGGAGTCCTATCCCCTTCTCATTTATTTTGTCTTTTCTTTGATTATGTCTAGCTAAGCCCCTAATGGTGGGCTGTTTGGGGTTAAAATGTGACTTTGATGCCATGTTGGGGGAGAATAATTTTTAATGAACATAATTTCATTATATGATGATTGTCTTTGCTTATATCTCATTTCCCATTATCTTGCATGTGGTTTTTGATCTTAAACATAAATTGCTTGCTTTGTGATATTTGATGACACTTAGCTTCTAGGAGGAATTGGAATGTATGTAGCAATCTTAGGAATGGCTCCTAGGTCCAATTAGTGAATCCCTAGCTAGCCCCCTTTGTTCTTACATACATATCCCTTCTTCTACAAGTGAGTGTGAGATCTAAGTAGCTAGTGTAAGTGTAATTAGTGCAATTTCCTAGAGCTTTCTAAAGGCTAGATGGCTAGTAGCATGAGGTGAAAAACCCTCATCTCTACTCCCATTCCTACCCTTGGCTCTTAATTTCCCTAATACCACTTATCCTAGAAACCTATACTTGACAAGTCCTAGAATTATGCCTAACTCTAGTTCTCCAACTAGTAGTATAGGGTACATTCTAATAGCACTTGCCTTGTTGTTTGGTTTGGTAATCTAGACTGAATTGTGATGCTTGCTTGCCATGTGGACCCCCCCCCCAACTAATATCAAATGTAGAAATGGTAAAGTGAGCTAGATTTGATGTTTTCTAGCTCAATGGGTATAAAAATGGAAGAAAGGATTGCGATAAGAGATTGGAGTGTTTTTACACACTCATTTTTATTTATTTAGATACTCTTAAATAGGAGCATCTTTTTATTATCTTTTTGCTTTTAAGTTTTGTCTTTTCTTTTCTTTTGCCCTTGGTGTAGGTATGGCATATGGTGGGTAGAGCAAAGTAGGGAGATGCAGATATGCCCCCCCCCCAAACTTTTGGAGTTGGCCAAGGTTGAATATGTGCTCTAAGGCATCCTTTCATGAGGCATAGGGGTGTGAAGATGGTGAGAGAAGAGTCAGGTCAAGGGGGTCATTAGTGTAGTTCTCAACATAAGATTTCCTACATGAAAACTAATACAACACTTCATCAATTGATATCACACCACATAATTGAACAACATGAGATTCACATTTATATCAAGTGGTTCCATAGGCTCTAAGCGTTTATAGCTTGCTCAATTCACAATTTAACCAAAACATTTACAAACTTGAGAGAAGTGATGCACATGTAAAAAGTCAACAATCAAGACCATATATCAATAGACTCTAACAAAACAACATGCATTTGTCAAAGATCAAAATTTTCATTTCAAAGTAATTGGAGATTATGTTAAAACATGCTTTTAGGCAAGAATATCTAAATTTGGGAAAAATTGGCCAAAATGGTGCCAATTTGCAATCAATCAAATCTAAACCTACATTTAGGGAATTTAAAGCATAAGATAGAAAATCCTAATTTAAAACACACAAAACTTACCAAAAACTACATGAGAATGCAATGCATGACATGGAGAGCAAAAAGAGCAATTTTTTTGAAAAATTATGCAAAAATGCATGAAATTAAACTACATGTATGCATGAATGCTAACAAGAAGATATCTAAACTAACAAGGGTAAAAGTCGGTAATTCCAAAAATCAGGTAAGACAGGTGCAAACAAAATGAAAGATCAAGATAGGGTGGTGCATACCGCCCTACCACCCCAAAATTTTAAATCATGTTGTCCTCAGCATGAAACTCAAGTTTAGGGATAGTAGGGTGAAGATCACGACTGGTGTTGTGAATCAAAGGGTAGGTCTCCCTACAGTGGCTAATCAGACTGGTTCGAATGGTGATGCTGAGGAGGTGGAGGTCATGGACGGCTGGAGGGAACTGGTAGTAATGGCCCTAATAAGCATCCTTAGGGGGAGGGTAGGTCTCCTGGTATCCCAAAATACCACCCAAAATTCTTCACCCCATTTGGGTTTTCTTTGTGCTTGCACATGGTGGTAATGGTACAAGTGGTTGACCTAGCTGATGCATTTGCTATTGTCCTACCACATGTACTGTTGTATGAGTTGCATGTCTTGTTGTGTCTTTTGGATGCCTTCAAGTTGTGCATGGATGGATGAAATATCATATGCATTCACTGAAGGCTCATATAGTTGGGATGTTGCCTCATGCCTTCTTCTTACCCTTCGAGGGTATCTTCTTTGTTCTCCTCCCTCGTCTTCTTGCTATTGTGCATTTAATTCCGCTATTTCTTCTTCTTGTGCAGTAGCAGGGTTGAAGTCTTCTTGGGGGTTGGCTTGCTCCCATCTAGTTACCTTGTCATGTAGTAAGTTTGGGACCCCCAAAGCAGAGAGGAGAGGGGTAGCATGATAGGGAAGCTCAAGAATTTTTTGCGATGCTATGGATTTCACATTGTAGATCAACTTCTTGTTTTTTATTATAATCATCTGAGAGCGAACAAGATACTTCAAATCGACAAACTGAGCTCCCTTGACCTCTTTAAGACCAGTAACATCAAAGCCTAGGGCAATAGTGATTGAGGTCACTATTCCTCCCATGACAAATGGAGTTTTTCTTTTGAAAGGGATTGTCCTCATGTGGTCTATCTAGAACGACCCTAAGTTGATATGTTGTTCTTCAGTTATAACATATAATACAAGGAGGTCCTTTTGTGGAATGCTACCTTGATTATCATACCTCCCTACAATGGTGTTGGCAATGACTTTCTGCACGTATCTAATCAAGGGATTACTGATGTACATAGTCTTGGACTTGCCAACTGTATATTTTCTCTCTAATGTCATGGTGTGCCAAAATTTAGCATAGTCCAAGTCGACCTCCCTCTCAATTAAGCCATCACTCATTTTTTTTGGCTTCTTGAGGGTCCTTTGCAAAGATGTAGTTTAGCTCAGAAGTAGTCAATGTGTGAATTTTTTTGAATATTGCAAACTTGATAGCTTCCTCCCATTTGACCTTGATCTTCTCTAATGTGGAAAAAAATGCTAAGTCAATTCCACATATGTGGTTTGTGCTGTGAAGAGAACCTTCCACATACCGACTCGCTTTAGCCTCCTTACCACATCTTCTTTGATTCCTAGGTCTTCAATTACCTTTTTAGACCCATATCTAGTGGATATCACTCTCCTTGACATGCACTCAGGGTAGATGGGTATGATTTACATCTTCCTCTATCCTCTGCCATGTCTCATTCCCTCAGGAGCTTTGCCAAACCCCTTCAGTCTATCCACCTCCAAGTATGCTAGAGTGTCTTCTTGCTTAGAATCCATTTCCTCTTCAACAGTAACATCATCATCTTCTTCAACCCGGTAGGATCTTGACCCCAAGATCGTGTTAAGATTTAGCAGTACATGTTGCTCGGGGTATCGTTGTGGTTGATCCTCTTCTTCTATCATCAATGGCCGCCTTTCTTGTGGCTATTTTTGTGACTCTCCCCCAATGAGAAGGTAGAGTGTTGTGCTGGCGTGGTCCTTGGAGGCAGCCTTGATGATGATGGGGATGCATCCCCCTTGCCTCCCTTTTGGCAGGTTGTCACCTCCGGGTCAACCTCATCGATCATATCATCTATGTTCTCCTCTTATGCTTTCTCCTCCTCTTCCCTATACATCTCATTTGTTATGTGGTGGCAGTCGAATGGCCGAGTGTGGGATGCACTCACTGACATCGAATGGGGGAGTGATTGCAATGGAATTTGATGGTGAGGGGGTATGGGAAGGCATGGAGACTTGGGAAGAGGCTCTCTTGGTGTGCAACTTTCCTCCGGTGATCACCTCAAGGCTATTTTGAGCCCCCTTCTTCTGTGCCTTGGTAATTCCCTTCGTGTTTTGGATACAATAGTGGTGGTATGGCTGTGAAATTTAGATTTTTGTTAAGAAGACAAAATGAAGGTTGATTGATAGGTGGAATAGGTTATGATGGTTGCTTGGATGATGGGGAATGGATTGGTTTGAGGTTTTGGGAAAAAATGGGTGGATTTTGGTGAGTTTTTGAGTGGGGTGGTTGTAGGTGAGGTGGAGAACATAAATGGAGATGGAGGATTGATTGGTGGAGGTTTTGGGGTGGAAATGGTAGAGGGAGATGTGGTGGAGGTCTACAAGTGATTTGAGGTTGATTTCTTAGAGGATTTGGGCTGGAGCAGCAAGATTGGAAGTGTTGGGGCAGAGCACATCACCACGGCCATTCTGGAGTCGAGAAATTGAGTTTGCAAGTAGTGGGGGTCATGATGTTTTGTGGGGTTTAAGTGAAAATTTGTGTGGGGTCGGGTCCCGCCACGATCGTATTGGGGGTTTGGTAGTACATCCGTGGCAAGTGCCATAGTCGTGGTGGGGGTGGAGATGGTTGTAGATCGGCCCTCACCACAGTTGTAGTGGGTGCCAAGACTGTGGTGTGCTCCTCTCGCCTCGGCTGTGGTGGGTCACAACGGTCGTGCCCATTCATGTACAAAATCTCCTTCATCCCTGTAACTCCTTTGAATTTTTGCATTTAATTCCCCACAGCCGTGGTGGTCACCACAGTCATGGTGGTCACCATGACTGTCTTGCCTTCATGTCACCATGACCATCTTGCCTTCATGTTGCCACGGCCATGGAGGTGGCCATGGCCGTGTTGTTCAGCATGTTCCATGGCCGTTTTATTCACCACGGTCGTGGTCATTCCTTCACAAATTTGGTGAGGTTACTATAAATTTCTTGAGATTTTACACTTAAATCACCACAGCCGTTTTGAGGCACCCCGACCGTGGTGGTTCTTTATGCGGTTCTTTGTCAACTCAAATTTGAAAATTTTGATATCTTTGCAAAAAAAATATTTTTGGCCACATTTTGACTCCAACACCCATGTCTTTCCCTCTCTATCTCTATCTTTAACATGTTACCTGCATCTCATCAAAACTCAAACAAAAACTATCAAGCACAAGTGTACATGTGTGTATTTCATGGAAAACAAAATAAAAGTATCAAAAACTAAAGGTTGGGTGAAAAAGTTCCCAAACCTAGGTGGGTTGCCTCCCACTAGTGCTAAATTTTATGCCTTCATCCGAGCTTATTATTTTTGACTTCATTCATCCTCGTGGGATTCCCAAAGCAACTTTGAAGTAAATGTCTCTCTCATTTGCATTCAACCACATCTCCTCATCAAGATGATGTTCCTCCACTAGCATCACAATATCAAAACTTTGATTGGCTTTGTTCGGACCTACTTATACAACTAATTTCAACCTTTGACCATTCACGGTAAATTCTTTAGGTCCTTCTTTCTCACAAATCAACATAGCTCTGGATGGATACATGTTTTTTATTAGATAAGACCCTTCTCATCTATATTGGAGTTTTTCGAGAAAGAACTTCATCCTTGAGTTATATAGCCATACCCATTTTCCAGGATCAAAGTGTTTCTTCTTGATCATCTTTTCATGTAGAAAATTTGTTCATTCTTTGTAGCACTTGGACAATTTGTAAGCTTCATGTCACATTTCCTCTAATTAATTCAACATAAACTTCCTATTCATCCTAACATTCTCTCCATTAAAGTCCATGGCCTTCAAAGCCCACAATGCCTTATGTTGCATCTCGATCGGTAGATGGCAACTTTTGTGATAAACAAGCTTGAATGGTGTGGTGCCAATCAGGGCTTTGTATGTAGTCCTATAAGCCCATAAAGCCTCATTGAGACATACTGACCAATCCTTGGGGTCTAGTCTTACTATCTTTTCTAGAATGAGCTTTATCTACCGATTGGCTAACTCAACTTGATCACTTGTTTGGGGGTGGTAACTAGTAGCCACATGATGATTCACTTTGTGTTTCTTAAGCAAGCCTCCAAAAGTGTGATGGATGAAGTGACTTGCCCCATCACTAATCATTGCTCTTGGAATACCAAACCGGCTAAAGATATTTGATTTGATGAAGTCACACACCACTTTGTGATCATTTGTTCTAGTTTCAACAACCTCAATCCACTTTGACACGTAATCCATGACAACCAAAATATAGAAATATCCACAAGAGGGAGGAAAAGGACCCATAAAGTCAATCCTCCAAACATCAAATACCTACACCATAAGAATGGGTGATAAAGGCATCATGTCCCTCTTTGAGATGGTGCCCACCTTTTGACACTTCAAGCAGTGCGTGCAAAATTCATGTGTCTTTAAACAGGGAGGGCTAATAGAATCCACTTTGGATAACCTTGGCAGCCATGCATTTTCCACCAAAATGACCTCCACAAACTCCAGAATGGCACATAGATAGAGTTTCTTGTTGCTCCATCTCCGGAGCACATCTCTGAATAAGTTGGTTAGGGAAATATTTGAAAAGATGAGGATCATCCAAAACATAATTTTTGACCATAGCAAACAACCTTTTGATTTCCTCCCTTGTCCATGTGTTTGGTATCCTTCTACTAGCTATGAAGTTATCTATGTGTTTATACCATGGCATTTGAGTGGATGAGAGTAGGAAGAGCTGCTCATGCGGCATTGTTTCTTTGATTCTACTTGTATCATCAAAGGGTGCTTCAATTCGGGAGAGATGATCGGCGGAAGAATTTTCCACTCCCTTCTTGTCCATAATCTTAATATCAAACTCTTGAAGCAACAAGATCCAACAGATCAACCTTGGCTTTGAGTCTTTCTTCACCATGAGATACTTCAATGCAGAATGGTCTGTGTATATCAGTACCTTGTTTTACAAAATATATGATCGAAACTTGTCAAGAGAAAAGATAACCGCAAGCATTTCTTTTTCTATAATTGTGTAGCTCCTTTTTGCTTCATCTAGAGTCAAAGTGAAATTCAACATCTTTCTCCAACAAATGATGGAGAGGTCTTGAGATTTTGCAAAAATCCTTGATGAAGAGATGATAGAAGCCTGCATGTCCCAAGAAAGACTGGACATTTCTTAAAATAGAAGGAGTGGTAAGAGTAGAAATGAGGCCCACCTTGGCCCTATCAACCTCAATACCATCTTTTGAAACCCGATGCCTAGAATAATGCCTTCAGGCACCATGAAATGGCTCTTTTCCCAAGATAGCACAAGGCGAACCTTGACGCATCTCCCAAGAATGGCAGCCAAGTGGAGAAAACATTCATCAAAGGTTTTACCAAAAACTAAGAAATCATCCTTGAACACTTCAAGTGACGAATCAATCATGTCGGCAAAGATCGAGTTCACGCATATATGAAAAGTAGAAGGGGCATTACACAACCCAAATGGCATTCTCCGGTAGGCAAAAGTACCACTAGGGAAAGTGAATGTCATCTTTTCTTTATTCACATGATACAAAACTATCTACAAGTACCCGGAGTTTTGTCAAGAAAGCAATAGAAACTTTATCCTTCCAACCTCTTTAAAATATGATCAAGAAATGGAAGAGGATAGTGATCCTTCTTAATCTTCTCATTGAGCTTTCTGTATTCTACACACATTCTCCATTTGAACTGTTCTCTAATAGGCATCATCTCAGCATAACATTCTCTGCCACTGTGATCCCACCCTTCTTTGGTACAACCTGGATGGGACTCACCCATGTGCTATCAGAGATCAGATAAATAATACCAGCATCTAACAACTTCACAACCTCTTGAGTCACAACTTCCTTCAACTTTGGGTTCAACCGCCTTTGCATGTAGTGGGTTGGACTTGCTTCATCTTCCAAATAAATCCTATGAACACAAATGTAGGGGTCCATACCCCTCAAATCAGCAATGGACCATCCAATGGTCCAAATTCCTCTTCTTGTTCTGAAGAGAGAATGGAGGAAACAATCACCGAGAGAGAGTCATTGGAGCCTAAAAAAGCATACTTCAATCCTTCGGGGAGTGACTTGAGTTCAAGAGTTGGAGTTTCTTTAAGAGAGTTCTTCAATGGCTCAAAAATTGATGGGAGGTCCTCACTTGCAGCCACCAAGGCTAGCTCATTAACTTCATCCTCTTCATCATCATCATCGGGGAACTAAATAGTCTCTAAACCTCTACCTTGAGTGGCAGTCTAAATCCATGTAGGTAGGCACTCCTCTGAAATCTCATAAAGGCATTCAATAAGATAACAATCTTCTTCTATGGTGCCTATCACCTCAACTGTAGCTGAAGACTTGAAGATATTCAATCAGATCTTCATGTGCATGAACGTCACATACATGGTGCCAGTTCTCACATCGATCATCACATCACCCGTAGCTAAGAATGGCCTCCCCAAGATGATAGGTACTCTTCTCGTGTATTTTTTCATATCTAGCACAATGAAGTCAGTGGGGAAGAATGCAGAAGTCTCATCATCAAGTCTAACTAGCACATCATCAACACACCCTCTAGGTGTCTTCACTGATCTATTGGCCAACTGCAAAGTGCAATGAGATGGACCCAATTGTCCCATTTGGAGCTCGGAAAACATATCATATGGCATCAAGTTCATGGAACCCAAGTCTAGAAGGTCTTGGTCTATGCGGTGTGATCGAATGTGACATGAAATTATGGGAGCACTGGGGTCTGCCCTCTTTCTCATAATGGTATGTTGTAGAATTGAGCTCACTTGCTCGGTGAGCTTGACCTTCTTAGGCATTCTCCCTATTGTTTTCCTTTTAAATGTGCACAAATCTTTTAGAAACTTGGCATAGGAAGGTATTTGCTTGACCACATCAAGAAAATGAATGTTTATCTTCACTTGTTTTCCATGATATCTTTAGTATGTTTCTTCTTTCTTCTCTCAACAGAAGTCTCCTTAAGAGCATCAGGAAATGGGGGGAGTTGGGCTCCCAAACAGAACATATCAATAAAATCATTAGCTGGAATCACAAGAATCATGGTATGACTACTTAGTTTCATGGTACCCACTCTAGTTCCTATCACAATATCATCATGTTGGATCTTAGTATCAACCTATCTGATCACGGTATCACCTCTATCCTCACTGGATGCACTATCAACAAAAATATCACGAGGCTACTCCAAAGTCTGGCCACTCCTCAAAACTGCCACCACCTTCATATGCTCATGGGTAGAGGAAGAGGAAGCTTGTGGATTTGGTTGTGGTTGTTGAGGTGGTGGTGGTCTTTGGTGGGGTGAGTTGTGATTTTTAAGATGAATTGTGGTTGTGGTTGTTGTTGTGGTTGTGGTTGTTATGGATGGGGGTGATATTTTGGAGGGTATGTTAGTATGAGTGAGGTGGAGGTGGAGAATATTGATGGTTGAGAGGAGCTTGAGGGTGTGGTTGAGCATAGGGGTTTGGTGGAGCTTTATATGAAGGTGGATCATATGAACTTTGAGCATTTCCCATGAAAGTGCCATCATTGTTCAGATTTGGCATGGATTGGGATGGAAGTCTTCCTTCCTCCCTCCCAGCAAGTGAAAGTGATATTTGGTCCAATCTTTGCTCAAGACAGTTAATGGACTTCCCATGAGAGGACACTTCTTTCTTTACCTGATCCAAACTTCTCAATCTCCCAAGCACTTCATCTTCAAATTTTGAGCTATATCTTGGCCTTAGATGCCCTTATCCTTGAACATCCTCATTTTTTTGTTTCCATGAAAAATTAGGATGGTTCCTCCACTTGGGAGTGTAAGTGTTGGACATAGGACCTTGGTTGTTTTGGTTGCAAAAAGAATGCAAAGCATGAACTTCCTCTTCTTCAGCTTCAATCGCCATGGTGGATTGACTATAAGAACCACCGGCTTGGCTCTTCATCATATTCATTGTTTGCCATCATCTTCATCATGTTGGGGTTGGCAGAGGTCTGAGCTGGAGCTACAGGAGGAGGTGGAGGGGTGTAGTTCTGGCCACACTATTCCCATTTAGTAGAAACCTGATGGCGAGAATTTTCAGCAAGGTGTTCAAATAATGGACATGATTCCTCAGGTGGTTTTGCCATGAATGTGCCTCCACATGACGAGTCAACATTGGTCTGACTTAACTCTTCAAGACTAGTGTAGAAAGCTTGGACTAGCTACCACAAGGGTACCTAGTAATGAGGGCATTTGCATAAGAGCTTCTGGAATCTTTCCCACGCCTCGTGTAAAGGTTCATTTTCCTTTTTGGTGAAGGTGGTGATACATCTTCGCATTTGAGTCAGCTTGGCAATTGGAAAGAACTTCTTGAGAAACTCATCTTTTATTGCATTCCACATCACTAGCTCTGACTTTGAAATGTACCATTCTTTGGCCTTTTCTTTTAGAGAGAAAGGGAAGAGAGTCCTCCGGATGGAGTCATCAGTGGATGTGGGGGTGTGGAAGGTTGAACAAGTCTCAAGGAAGGCGTCGATATGATGGTAGGAGTTTTCATTCTCCATCACATAGTAGGTAGGAAGGAGTCTTAGAAGTGCGGGTCGAATGGAGAATTGTTGATCCGACATTTGGTCAACAAGGATGGCAATGGGGGAATTGTAGTTCCTCATGGTGAAATACTCATGGAGGGAGCAGTTGGGTTGTGGTGGTTGAGCATTTCCATGAGGTTCATTTTCTGCCATGGCGGCTACTTGGTGTTGCTTGTGGTGGCTTTGGCATCTCCTCCTACATATCTTGGGGTCATACAACACCAAGTCAGTACAAGTACAATGTGTATGGTGAATTAACAACTATCACCTGTACAATACACAACCAAACAACCAAAAACCAAGTTAGAATGACAGCATGCAAAAGTGAACAAAGAATAAAGAATAGCAATTATGGGGGCAGTAGGAAAGGATAAGCTACACTAACTAGCTAGGGCGAGCGCCTCTATCCCCAGCAACGATGCCAGAAAGTGTGGTGCGTCTGAGCCAGATGTGCACACACTAACCAATTAAGTTTGATTATATGCGTCCCAAGAAACTCAAACACACTTGGGATCTTTCGATATTTATAAAAACCCTAAGAAGACTCGGTCACAATACTAAAGAGGACACCCACAAGCGCACAGAGTACTATTGAAGTAAGATAATAGGCAAATATAGGGGTCGGTCCTCAGGGATAGAGGGAGAACTGGAGCTAAGTTAGCATTGGCAATGTTTCTAAAGCGGATATTAGCGTTGAAGGGTTTAAAAGTGGTTTTGGTTTGATTACACTAAGCAAACAAGCAAGTAAAGGCAATATAAAAACTAAATTACCAAAAAATTAGATTATCCTAGGCAAGTTAGGCCTAAGCAACTAAATTAAGAAAGAAATTAAATAAGATAAAAATGATCAACACTACTCTATCAAGGCAATGAGCAACTAAGAACTAATCTAAACACTAAAGCAAGCAAGAATCTAAGTTAACCCTAACTAGTAAGACTAAACAATTAGCTAGAAGAAATAAAGGCAATTAAGCTAAACTAGCATTAACAAGCAAGAACGTTAAGGTGGGTTTCAAGCAATGGATTGGGTAGGTCGGCCATTTGGTAATGTGATTTTATATTAGTTGGGGGGATGTCCACATGGCAAGCAATTATCACAATTCAATCTAGATTACCAAATCAAACAACAAGGCAAGTGTGATTAGAATGTATTTTATACTACTAGTTGGAGAACTAGGGTTAGGCGTAATTCTTGTAGGACTTGTCAAGTCTAGGTTTTTAGGATAAGTGGTATTAGGGCAATTGAGAGCTAAGGGTAAGAATGGGAGTAGAGATGAGGGTTTTTCACCTCATGCTACTAGAAATATAGCCTTTAGAAAGCTCTAGGCAATTGCACTAATCACACTTACACTAGCTACTTAGATCTCACACTCACTTGTAGAAGAAAGGATATATATGTATGTAATAACAAAGGGGGCTAGCTAGGGATCCACTAATTGGACCTAGGAGCCATTCTTAAGATTGCTACATACATTCCAATTTCTCCTAGAAGCTAAGTGTCATCAAACATCACAAAGTAAGCAATTTATGTTTAAGATCAAAAACCACATGCAAGATAATGGGAAATGAGATAGAAGCAAATGCAATCATCATAGAATGAAATTATGTTCATAACAAATTATTCTCCCCTAGCATGGTATCAAAGTCACATTTTAACCCCAAACAACCCACTTGTAGGGGCTTAGCTAGACATAATCAAAGAAAAGGCAAAAGAAATGATAAGAAGGGGATATGACTCCATGGAGCTTGAAGTAGATCCTCCTTTTTCACCTCCTAGATACTGTAGGACGACCACCTTCCTCCAAGGTGGATGATGGGCATGAAAATGGAGGGGGTTATGGTAGAAAACCTAGAAAACTAGGTTTCTATGATGGAAATGAGGTGGAAATGGTGGGTAGAGAGCATATTGCAAGGGGAATGCAATGAATGCTCAAGAGAGGGTTAGGAGGAGTAATGGCAGCTGGGGGAGTGTAACCTCCATGATGTGGCCGCCACCTATCTATATATAGGTGATGGGGAAGCACTAGGGTAAGTAGGGGCAAAGTAAGAAAAATTGTGGTGAAAATGGGTAGGGTTAGGTGGTCACCACATCCATGTTGAGATGCCATGATCGTGGTGCGGGTTGCATGGCACATCTATGGGTAATGGAATGGTCGAGATGGGTAGTGGAGTGGAAATGATAAGTATGTATGGTGGCCACAGTTGTGGCGGGGTGCCACAATCGTGGTGGGTAAGGGGTACCACGGTCGTGTTGGAGGAGGAGGCCATGGGTGAGGCAGCTTGGAGGTCGTCGTGTCTTCAGTTTACCATGGGTGTGGGGAGTGTCACGGGTGAGGTGGTATTCAAGGGCCATGGTTGTGGTGATGGACATGACTATGGTCATTTACATGTAAAATGAATCGATTCCCTATTGATTTTGTGGATCTTTGTGCATAAATCCCCACGACCATGGTGATGGCCACAGACGAGTTGGAGTGTGTTGGCCATGACTGTTCTGGGGGTCATGGTTGTAACACCCCTGACCTGGGTTATGACCTAACCCTGGGAGTTTTGCCTAAATATGTAATTAATATACTTGTGAACACTCCCTGGCATGTAATTAAGCTCCTCAGGAACAATTTACTTTCAATCTTGCTCATTTTTTGTATAAAGTTGTAGCATTGTGTTCTAAGCAGGGACCTTTGTGCAAATTACCCAGTTTAAGGGTTGAACTTGCAAAATTCACAATATAAGATGTATCTCTAATGTTGAAACATCATGAGGATGGTTATGATGAAGTTTGAGGGATTTCCCAAGCTTGAGCACCAAGGTGCAGCTGTGGAAGCAATTCCCATGTTTAGAAACCCTAATTTGGGGTAAAGTGCAATTTACCCAAATTGAGGGGTCCAAGTTGTAATTCTTAATATCTAAAACATCTTTTAAGACTCTTGTCATCATTTAGAGTGGAAATGATGAAAGGGGCACATCAAAGATTGATCAGATAAGAAAAGATGAACTTTGTGGTAAAAGACACCTAATTTGGGTATAGAAACCTTTCATGGATGTACCCTAGTTGTAGGTTGGCTTCCCTTACCCTTAGATCTTGAGATTTCATGAGATTTGCATAAGGATAGATGAGTTTGGACGTGCCTTTGAGCAAGGAGGGACCTAGATGTGATTTCCAATCTTGTAAGGTCCTTAGGGTGTAAAAGGGGCTAAAGTATATAAGCCACCTCTTTACAAGATAAGTGAACGATCTTTTCCTTCCCTCATTCTCTTCTCTTCTTGCTCAAACGTCCAAGGATAGCTCTGGAGCTCAGAGGGGCGACCAACCTGTTCTAGGTAAGAGAACCCCACCTTCTAGCTCGAATTCATGGAGGAATTCACTTTCTAAGGTTGGTTTTATGGTTAGCTTACTTAGTCTTCTTATTCTAGCCGACCAAAGCAACGTTTCCTTGGAGAATTCACACCTGACCAAGTTGTAAAAGATCAAGGACGCCATTAGAGCTTGGAGCTTGAAGGCTTGGAGCTCTAAGATCAACCTTTAGGCGGGTTTTATAACTCTAAACTTTTGCTTTATATGCATGCTTTAATTCTTGCAATTTACTTGGTAAATTCTCCTTCTACCTCCCTTCTTCCTTGCACGTTTGCAAGCAAATCAGTGGAGAAACCAACCTTGCTAGAGGTTGAAGATGAGGGGCGTGATTCCCTATGTTACTTTTTCAAACGACCTTGGACCCTTTTGGTCCAAACGGTTGCAAACCGTTTGGGTTCAAACGGTTTCAAACCGTTTGCTCTCAAACGGTCTTGCAAGACCGTTTGGATTGAAACGGTCTCAAGACCGTTTGAAAGAGTTGACCAAGGGACGACCGTTTGAGGGTCTGTTCCTAATATATTGAAATTCATCTCTGCAAAGAATCAAAGTCTAATTCTTAACCATTTGGGAGTTGAAGCCACTTCAACATGAAACCCTAATCGGGTGAAAAAGTGCTGATTTGGAACATAGATCTTGTTGAGTTTTGGGTTGAAGGACCCAAACGGTCTCAAGACCGTTTGGGGATTCCTCCAAACGGTCCTAAGACCGTTTGGGCACAACCCAAGACCGTTTGAAGGTCTAGGGTTGAGTTAATCTAATGGTTTGAGGGTCCAATTGTAGGAAATTGATGAAATTGATGAAAGTTGCTGATTTTGACCTAATTGGACTTCAACCTTAGTCAAAACGACTTGGACTTTGGTCAAACTTTGGGAAAACGGTCTCAAGACCGTTTGGATGATGTCCAAACGACCTCAAGACCGTTTTGGTCAAGTTTGAGCCCAATTGGAGGTCAATTGATAGGTTCAACCTTGAGTTGATTCATATTGTTGAACATTGATGACCATCTGATTTGAAACCCTAATTGAGAACGATTGAACCCTAATTGGATTGCAATTGAGGGTCAATTTGATGTCTAATAGGCTAAGACTAACCCTAATTGACTCAATTTATAAGTGGTCAGCATAGCTTTGACCAATTGAGGGCTTCAACATACATATCCATGAACATTGGTAACCTTTGAACCACTTTGGAGGTCCAAACGGTTTGAGCCCTTTTTGGACCAAACGGTCTCAAGACCGTTTGGATCCAAACGGTATCAAGACCGTTTGAGACCAAACGGTCTCAAGACCGTTTGGGCTCAAACGACCTCAGGATCGTTTGGTCCAATCGATCTCAAGTAATTTTTTGATCAAACGGTTTCAAACCGATTGAAGCTCCAAACGGTTTGGAAGTCAACCCTTCCAAACGGTCTTCACCTCCAAACGGCCTCAAGACCGTTTGGATCCAAACGGTCTCAATACCGTTTGGGGCCAAACGGTCTCAAGACTGTTTGGGGTGGTTGAAACCGTTTGAAGGTTGAAACCGTTTGGAGATTGGTGATGGTTTGTACTTAACCATTTGATGATGTAATTAGTTCAATGTTGATCCAAATTAAACCCTAATGGTAACCAAGGTCATTAAGGGACTATGTGATTAGTGAGTTAAACCATGATGGTAATCATGTAGCAAATTACCAAAATACCCTTGAGGGGTCTAAAGGGATAAAACCTTGTTCTAATCAAACCCTAATCACATGATGTTGATGTTTTGGCTTATGTTAGTCAATGGAGACTTATCTCAACCTGATCTAGAGTGGTGTTGTCACCATCTACTAGTGAGAGGAGAGAGAAAGTATTTCTAGAGAGAGAAAGCATCCTAGAGAGAGAAAGTACCCTTTTTAGGAGGAAACTCTAGTAAGATACTTCAAATACACATGAATGTGCATGATTAGGGAATGACCCACCTATGTGAGGTCATGGAAACTCTAATTATGATATCTAATGGATCTTAATCTTAATTAAGAGTCTTAATGATGATGTTTCTCTTACATGATGATGTAATGAGTACAATTCACCATGGTGTGAATAGTAAACCCTAATTTTTAGGGTGATGACATGAAAGATGAATAGTAAACCCTAATTGTTGAATTGTTTACTATTACCTGTTGAATTAACCATGCAGGTTATCATGAGATGAGGGTCACACCCAGGTATGTAATACCATGTTACATTCATTGAAAGCATGTCTTAAGCTTTATGAATGATGAATCATCTTGATGCACTGTTAAGTGACATCTTTTGTGATTTATGGGCTGTAAGAGCCATAAATGTTATCAAGGTCATGCTTGACAGATGACTTGAGATGAATTAACCAATGATTGTGATAAGTTAGGCCTGCTACATTTTAGTATTCTCATATATAGCTGTGTTATTGTATGATGATAAGAATACTGAATGTACCTAACTAATCAAGTGAAATGTAGAGCCCTGATCATAGATCCATCATTGTCAGAGTCTAAATGATGGTGAAACAGGTTTTCCTAAGGGAACTCCTGGATCACATACTTTTGAGTATGTGGGGTACATGGATGTGTAGAACCTTACATCCTAGTGTAGGTATTTGATGTAGATTCTTGTAGTCCGTCATACCTTCACTATAAAAGAACGGGTGAGAGGATGATGTAGATTCTAGTAGTCCATCAGACCCCACCATAAAGTCCTAAAGGTGAGATGTATCTCTACACTCCCTTAAAGACACAAATACCGTATCGGTGAAAGATAAACAAGAAATCTTCCGATAGCGAAGAGAGTACAGAATGCCACTGTAACTCTAAAAATAGCGAAGGACCAGAGTACCCTGGTGAGCTATTATAAAGACATCCCGCCAGCTGTCAAACAATCAATCCTCTAACTGACTGAGGAAGATGAGGTCATAAGAATCCGGCTCTTTTAATGACCTATGTATGATACTGATGTGACTTCTTAGCGATCAGTTGGAGTATGAGTGGTATGCCTCATCTCCACAGGGCATAATAATGTTTGAAAACATAATCAACAGCGTAGTATATCTGTTAAGAGTTATCTACGAGTTATTTGATTGATGTTACCTTGAGTAGTATAGATGTTCTCATATTTTGATATTGATCGAACTCTTGCTTATTATCAGAACTGCTAGTGAATATCTTGAAGGCTTTAATTGCTTTAGTTATTCCCTGCTTTGTTTATAAAGCTTCTAGTGGAGAGTTATAACTCTCGCTGGGGCAATTATGTATAATTGTCTCACCCCGTAGACTTCTACTTTTTAGGTGGTTGTCGAAGACAGAGGAATAAGAACTCAGGTGACCAATCCCAGCAACAGCAGCATCAGGAGCAGTAAATATCTCAGGTGGAGATCTATCCTGCTTCATGGTGTAGTTTAGAGTCAAGTCCTATGTGTCCTCTGTACTCTCAGGTCCTGGAGTGTTTTGAGTATGAACTCTTGAGAAGTTTTGTATCATGTTGTATATAATTACTCAAGAAGTAATTGTCAGTGATGTAAACAGTTAAATCCTTTTTCTATGGAAAAGGTTTGTGGTTTCAAGCTCTTGTCTCGAAAAGTTTTAATTTCCCGTGATTTTTGTCTTCCGCTGTTTAACGATTGCTTCCGCACATGTTTAAATCGGGATTAATTCGAAGTTTGGAGATCGGAGCCCACAATTAAGTGGTATCAGAGCTCTAGGTTCGCCGAGTCTACAGAGGCATAGGATTTAGGAAGTCGAGTCTATCCTTAGTATTCCTTCCTTATCTAATAGAATCTTCTACTCCTCAGGAGAAGAAGATATTTAAGATGTCAGAGCCACATGATGAGTATGTGGAAGAAAGTAGTGCCAGTGCACCTCAAGGCGGTGCAGGAGTACCAGGGGTGGAACAGCCTGTACCAGAACAACCTAGGGAGCCACCCCAGTTTGACCCAGCTGACATGGGTAACCCAGCAGTCCAGACAATGTTTGGGCAGTTCATGACTGCCGTGACACATATAACCGACAGGTTGCCTATGCCTGCACCTAGGGCACCTGTCCAACCAGAGGGGCAAGGTATCGGGAAGACGTTCGAGCGACTACGTCGTGTCGGAGCTACCGAGTACCATGGGACTGCTGACCCCGCAGATGCTGATCTGTGGTTGACAGAGCTGGAGAAGGTTTTCAGGATCCTCAACATCCCTGAAGCTGAGAAGGTTAGACATGTTGTCTATCTTCTCAAAGGAAGTGCTGGTCACTGGTGGACCATGGAAGAGCAGAAGAGACCTGGAATAGAGATCTCGTGGGAAGACTTTCGGCGGGAATTTGTTCAAAGGTATTTCCCAAAGACCTTCCTAGACGAGAAGATCTCTCAGTTTGAGAGACTGAGACAGGGTATGATGAACATTAGCGAGTACGAAGCTAAGTTCATGGAGCTGTTGTGGTTTTGTCCGCACATGGCTGCCACAGAGGAAGAAAGAATCAGGAGATTTGAGAAGGGGTTGAATGCTGACATGTCTACCCCAGTGTCTACCTTAGAGAACCGAGTGAGATTCTCTACCTTCCTTGAGTCAGTCCGAAGGATAGAGAGATCTGTGGTTGAGAAAAGACAAACCCATAAAAGATATCCACAGTTCCAGGGTTCTTCATCTAGGGATTCCAAGAAACCTAGGTTCTCTGCACCTAACCCTCCACCACCCAGATCGAGTTTTCAAACTCAATGGACACCAAGCAGAGGTAGAGGACGAAGTCAACCGCTTCAAGGGACGCACAGTTCTGCATCTGTGTCAGTTACTGGACCACCTAGACCACAGCAACAGGAGAAGAGTTGCTACAACTGTGGTAAGGTGGGACACTTGATGAAGGATTGCCGTTCTAGGGCTGTCGGTGTGACACAACAAACCCCGAGACAGAATCAACAGGGATCTCAGAATAGACAACATCAAGGAGCAGCTCGAGGACGTGAACAAGCGTCTCAAGCTGGATCATCAGCACCACCTCAACAGCAGGCTACAGCGAGGTTCTATGCTATGAACCCACCAGAAGCAGTGGTCAATCCACAAGTGGTGACAGGTCAGATGGAACTTTTATATTCTGATATGTCTAAATCTTGTGTAGTATCTGTTCTGATTGACCCGGGTGCTACGCACTCTTTCATCACTCGAAGAGTGATTCGTAACTGCAATATGACAACTAGTCATAGGGCAGATAAGTTGTTGTTGGAGACTCCGTTGAGTGGGTCTGCTGTTCTGCAAGAAGTATGCTCTCCCTGCGTACTTTTCTTTTCTAAGTATCGCATTCAAGTGGATCTTATACCACTTGATATGCAAGGATTTGATATAATCCTAGGGATGGATACCTTGGAAAGGTATCGAGTTGTCTTGGATTGTGAGTCCAAGTTGGCAGTGTTTGCTGATGAAAGCAACACATGGATCTTTCAAGGTGAAAGAAAGATTCTGCCCACCTGTCTTGTATCAACTATGGTTGCTGATAAGTTGATGAGGCAAGGATGCTACGCATTCTTAGCCCATGTGGTAGATGTTACCAATGAGAGATCCAACCCTGCTGAAGTTCTGATAGTCAGGGAATTCGAGGATGTGTTTCCCGAAGAACTTCCTGGTATACCACCACCCCGGGAAATTGATTTTGAGATCAATTTGGTCCCAGATACGAAACCCATAGCCCAGACTCCGTATAGGATGGCGCCTGCTGAGATGGCAGAACTCAAGAAACAGCTTCAAGAGTTACTTGAGAAGGGTTTCATCCGACCGAGTACCTCACCTTGGGGTGCTCTGGTTTTGTTTGTTAAAAAGAAAGATGGATCGATGCGGTTGTGCATTGATTATAGACAACTCAATAAAGTAACGATAAAGAATAAGTATCCTTTGCCGAGGATTGATGATCTTTTCGACCAGTTGCGTGGTGCAACAGTCTTTTCTAAGATAGACTTAAGGTCTGGATATCATCAACTCCGCATTAAGGACAGTGACATATCTAAGTCTGCCTTTAGGACAAGATATGGTCACTATGAGTTCACGGTCATGTCGTTTGGACTAACCAATGCACCGGCTGCATTCATGGAACTCATGAATAGAGTCTTTCGACCTTTCCTTGATCAGTGTGTTGTCGTCTTCATAGATGACATACTGATTTATAGTAAGGATGCTCAGCAGCATGAGCAACACCTTCGCCAGACTTTGACCTTGCTAAGAGAGCATAAGCTATACTCTAAGTTTAGCAAGTGCGAGTTTTGGTTATCTGAAGTGTCTTTCCTTGGACATGTGGTATCTGCCTCGGGAATTCGTGTTGACCGTGCAAAGGTAGAATCTGTTCTGCAGTGGGAACAACCAAAGACACCGACGGAGATTAGAAGTTTCTTGGGGTTAGCTGGTTATTATCGAAGGTTTATCAAGAATTTCAGTTCTATAGCCTTACCTTTGACCAAGTTAACCCGGAAGGATGTTCCTTTTGCTTGGAGTGATAAGTGTCAACAGTCTTTTCAGCTGTTGAAGGAGAGGTTGACAAGTGCACCTGTTCTTGTGTTACCTGAGCAAGGAAAGGAATATATAATCTTTTGTGATGCCTCCAAGAATGGACTTGGATGTGTGTTGATGCAGGATAAACAAGTGATTTCTTTTGCTTCCCGACAGCTTAAAGAAACACGAGGAGAATTATCCAACACACGATCTAGAGTTAGCTGCCGTGGTCCATGCCCTGAAAATCTGGAGACATTATCTTTACGGAGAAACGTTCCAGATTTTCACAGACCACAAGAACCTTAAGTACATCTTCACTCAGCATGAGCTTAATATGAGGCAACGTCGCTGGATGGAGTTAATCAAGGACTACGATTGTATGATTGATTACCATTCGGGCAAGGCCAATGTGGTTGCAGATGCCTTGAGTAGGAAATCAGCAACATCAACCATGGATAGGGCACAACTAAGTTCCTTAGTATGCTCTAGAAGAGATATGCTTATCTCTTTAAGGCAAGACAATGTGCAGTTGAAGGCATCATTGTTAGCTGGTTTGTTAGCTGAGATGCAGATTAAACCTACCTTAAGAGAGCAGATAAAGGAGGCACAACAAGTAGATGCTTTTGTACAACAGATTAGATCTGAGTTGGGTGATGAGAAGCGAGAAGGTTTTCATGAGTCAGATGACCAGGTGGCATGCTATCATGGAAGGATGATAGTGCCAGATGTGGATAACCTAAGGAAATTAGTCCTGGAAGAAGCTCATTCTTCAATGTATGCTATGCATCCAGGGAGCACCAAGATGTATCGAAACTTGAAAGATATGTATTGGTGGCCTGGAATGAAGAAGGATGTAGCTGAGTTTGTTCTGAGGTGTCCTGTGTGTCAGCAGGTCAAGGCTGAGCACCAGAAACCTGCAGGAACAATGCAACCCTTACCCATACCACAGTGGAAGTGGGACCATGTGACCATGGACTTTGTTGTTGGCCTACCCAGGACAAACAAAGGACATGATTCCATTTGGGTAATTGTTGATAGGTTGACAAAGACAGCACATTTCTTACCTGTCAAAACAACCTATTCTGCTGAAAGGTTATCCCAGTTATATGTTCAAGAGATAGTGCGTTTGCACGGAGTTCCTGTCACTATAGTTTCTGACAGAGGTCCCCAGTTTACAAGTCATTTTTGGGAACAACTACACAGAGCCCTAGGCACCAAGCTAAGGTTTAGTACATCCTTTCATCCCCAGACTGATGGACAGTCAGAAAGGACTATACAGACCTTAGAAGATCTGTTGAGAGCATGTGTTCTCCAGTTTACCGGGAGTTGGGATCTACATCTAAGCTTGATAGAGTTTGCCTATAACAATAGCTATCAACATAGCATTGGTATGGCACCATATGAAGCCTTATATGGTAGACGTTGTAGATCACCCTTGTGTTGGTATGAAACTGGTGAGAACCAGTTGTTAGGCCCTGATCTTGTGCAGCAAACTACAGAAAAGATTAAAGTTATACAACAACAGCTTAAGACTGCACAAGATAGACAGAAATCATATGCCGATAAACGTCGTAGACCCCTAGAATTCCAGGATGGAGACAGAGTGTATCTCAAGGTCTCACCTTGGAAAGGAGTCCTTCGTTTTGGGAAGAAAGGAAAGTTAGCTCCTAGATTTATGGGACCTTATCCAATTGTTGAAAAAGTTGGAAAGGTGGCCTATAGACTAGAGTTACCTCTGGAGTTGCAGAAGCTGCACCCTGTGTTTCACATTTCCATGCTGAGGAAATGTCATCCAGATACCGAGTCAGTTCTACAACCTATGGAAGTAGAATTGAATGAAGATATAACGTATGAGGAAGGACCAGTGTCAATCCTCGATAACAGAACTAAAAAGTTAAAGAAGAAGGATATAAGCCTTGTAAAAGTCCTCTGGAACCATCGTGGTGTTGAAGAAGCCACTTGGGAACTAGAAGATGAAATGAGAAGAAAATATCCTGCTCTTTTCTTATAATATGCTTTATCGATTTCGGGGACGAAATCCTTTTGAAGGGGTAAAGAATTTGTAACACCCCTGACCTGGGTTATGACCTAACCCTGGAAGTTTTGCCTAAATATGTAATTAATATACTTGTGAACACTCCCTGGCATGTAATTAAGCTCCTCAGGAACAATTTACTTTCAATCTTGCTCATTTTTTGTATAAAGTTGTAGCATTGTGTTCTATGCAGGGACCTTTGTGCAAATTACCCAGTTTAAGGGTTGAACTTGCAAAATTCACAATATAAGATGTATCTCTAATGTTGAAACATCATGAGGATGGTTATGATGAAGTTTGAGGGATTTCCCAAGCTTGAGCACCAAGGTGTAGCTGTGGAAGCAATTCCCATGTTTAGAAACCCTAATTTGGGGTAAAGTGCAATTTACCCAAATTGAGGGGTCCAAGTTGTAATTCTTAATATATAAAACATCTTTTAAGACTCTTGTCATCATTTAGAGTGGAAATGATGAAAGGGGCACATCAAAGATTGATCAGATAAGAAAAGATGAACTTTGTGGTAAAAGACACCTAATTTGGATATAGAAACCTTTCATGGATGTACCCTAGTTGTAGGTTGGCTTCCCTTACCCTTAGATCTTGAGATTTCATGAGATTTGCATAAGGATAGATGAGTTTGGACGTGCCTTTGAGCAAGGAGGGACCTAGATGTGATTTCCAATCTTGTAAGGTCCTTAGGGTGTAAAAGGGGCTAAAGTATATAAGCCACCTCTTTACAAGATAAGTGAACGATCTTTTCCTTCCCTCATTCTCTTCTCTTCTTGCTCAAACGGCCAAGGATAGCTCTGGAGCTCAGAGGGGCGACCAACCTGTTCTAGGTAAGAGAACCCCACCTTCTAGCTCGAATTCATGGAGGAATTCACTTTCTAAGGTTGGTTTTATGGTTAGCTTACTTAGTCTTCTTGTTCTAGCCGACCAAAGCAACGTTTCCTTGGAGAATTCACCCCTGACCAAGTTGTAAAAGCTCAAGGACGCCATTAGAGCTTGGAGCTTGAAGGCTTGGAGCTCTAAGATCAACCTTTAGGCGGGTTTTATAACTCTAAACTTTTGCTTTATATGCATGCTTTAATTCTTGCAATTTACTTGGTAAATTCTCCTTCTACCTCCCTTCTTCCTTGCACGTTTGCAAGCAAATCAGTGGAGAAACCAACCTTGCTAGAGGTTGAAGATGAGGGGCGTGATTCCCTATGTTACTTTTTCAAACGACCTTGGACCCTTTTGGTCCAAACGGTTGCAAACCGTTTGGGTTCAAACGGTTTCAAGGCGTTTGCTCTCAAACGGTCTTGCAAGACCGTTTGGATTGAAACGGTCTCAAGACCGTTTGAAAGAGTTGACCAAGGGACGACCGTTTGAGGGTCTGTTCCTAATATATTGAAATTCATCTCTGCAAAGAATCAAAGTCTAATTCTTAACCATTTGGGAGTTGAAGCCACTTCAACATGAAACCCTAATCGGGTGAAAAAGTGCTGATTTGGAACATAGATCTTGTTGAGTTTTGGGTTGAAGGACCCAAACGGTCTCAAGACCGTTTGGGGATTCCTCCAAACGGTCCTAAGACCGTTTGGGCACAACCCAAGACCGTTTGAAGGTCTAGTGTTGAGTTAATCTAATGGTTTGAGGGTCCAATTGTAGGAAATTGATGAAATTGATGAAAGTTGCTGATTTTGACCTAATTGGACTTCAACCTTAGTCAAAACGACTTGGACTTTGGTCAAACTTTGGGAAAACGGTCTCAAGACCGTTTGGATGATGTCCAAACGACCTCAAGACCGTTTGGGTCAAGTTTGAGCCCAATTGGAGGTCAATTGATAGGTTCAACCTTGAGTTGATTCATATTGTTGAACATTGATGACCATCTGATTTGAAACCCTAATTGAGAACGATTGAACCCTAATTGGATTGCAATTGAGGGTCAATTTGATGTCTAATAGGCTAAGGCTAACCCTAATTGACTCAATTTATAAGTGGTCAGCATAGGTTTGACCAATTGAGGGCTTCAACATACATATCCATGAACATCGGTAACCTTTGAACCACTTTGGAGGTCCAAACGGTTTGAGCCCTTTTTGGACCAAACGGTCTCAAGACCGTTTGGATACAAACGGTCTCAAGACCGTTTGAGACCAAACGGTCTCAAGACCGTTTGGGGCCAAACGGTCTCAAGACCGTTTGGGCTCAAACGACCTCAGGATCGTTTGGTCCAATCGATCTCAAGTAATTTTTTGAAGCTCCAAACGGTTTGGAAGTCAACCCTTCCAAACGGTCTTCACCTCCAAATGGTCTCAAGACCGTTTGGATCCAAACGGTCTCAAGACCGTTTGGGGCCAAACGGTCTCAAGACCGTTTGGGGTGGTTGAAACCGTTTGAAGGTTGAAACCGTTTGGAGATTGGTGATGGTTTGTACTTAACCATTTGATGATGTAATTAGTTCAATGTTGATCCAAATTAAACCCTAATGGTAACCAAGGTCATTAAGGGACTATGTGATTAGTGAGTTAAACCATGATGGTAATCATGTAGCAAATTACCAAAATACCCTTGAGGGGTCTAAAGGGATAAAACCTTGTTCTAATCAAACCCTAATCACATGATGTTGATGTTTTGGCTTATGTTAGTCAATGGAGACTTATCTCAACCCGATCTAGAGTGGTGTTGTCACCATCTACTAGTGAGAGGAGAGAGAAAGTATTTCTAGAGAGAGAAAGCATCCTAGAGAGAGAAAGTACCCTTTTTAGGAGGAAACTCTAGTAAGATACTTCAAATACACATGAATGTGCATGATTAGGGAATGACCCACCTATGTGAGGTCATGGAAACTCTAATTATGATAGCTAATGGATCTTAATCTTAATTAAGAGTCTTAATGATGATGTTTCTCTTACATGATGATGTAATGAGTACAATTCACCATGGTGTGAATAGTAAACCCTAATTTTTAGGGTGATGACATGAAAGATGAATAGTAAACCCTAATTGTTGAATTGTTTACTATTACCTGTTGAATTAACCATGCAGGTTATCATGAGATGAGGGTCACACCCAGGTATGGAATACCATGTTACATTCATTGAAAGCATGTCTTAAGCTTTATGAATGATGAATCATCTTGATGCACTGTTAAGTGACATCTTTTGTGATTTATGGGCTGTAAGAGCCATAAATGTTATCAAGGTCATGCTTGACATATGACTTGAGATGAATTAACCAATGATTGTGATAAGTTAGGCCTGCTACATTTTAGTATTCTCATATATAGCTGTGTTATTGTATGATGATAAGAATACTGAATGTACCTAACTAATCAAGTGAAATGTAGAGCCCTGATCATAGATCCATCATTGTCAGAGTCTAAATGATGGTGAAACATGTTTTCCTAAGGGAACTCCTGGATCACATACTTTTGAGTATGTGGGGTACATGGATGTGTAGAACCTTACATCCTAGTGTAGGTATTTGATGTAGATTCTTGTAGTCCGTCATACCTTCACTATAAAAGAACGAGTGAGAGGATGATGTAGATTCTAGTAGTCCATCAGACCCCACCATAAAGTCCTAAAGGTGAGATGTATATCTACACTCCCTTAAAGACACAAATACCGTATCGGTGAAAGATAAACAAGAAATCTTCCGATAGCGAAGAGAGTACAGAATGCCACTGTAACTCTAAAAATAGCGAAGGACCAGAGTACCCTGGTGAGCTATTATAAAGACATCCTGCCAGATGTCAAACAATCAATCCTCTAACTGACTGAGGAAGATGAGGTCATAAGAATCCGGCTCTTTTAATGACCTATGTATGATACTGATGTGACTTCTTAGCGATCAGTTGGAGTATGAGTGGTATGCCTCATCTCCACAGGGCATAATAATGTTTGAAAACATAATCAACAGCGTAGTATATCTGTTAAGAGTTATCTACGAGTTATTTGATTGATGTTACCTTGAGTAGTATAGATGTTCTCATATTTTGATATTGATCGAACTCTTGCTTATTATCAGAACTGCTAGTGAATATCTTGAAGGCTTTAATTGCTTTAGTTATTCCCTGCTTTGTTTATAAAGCTTCTAGTGGAGAGTTATAACTCTCGCTGGGGCAATTATGTATAATTGTCTCACCCCGTAGACTTCTACTTTTTAGGTGGTCGTTGAAGACGGAGGAATAAGAACTCAGGTGACCAATCCCAGCAACAGCAGCATCAGGAGCAGTAAATATCTCAGGTGGAGATCTAGCCTGCTTCATGGTGTAGTTTAGAGTCAAGTCCTATGTGTCCTCTGTACTCTCAGGTCCTGGAGTGTTTTGAGTATGAACTCTTGAGAAGTTTTGTATCATGTTGTATATAATTACTCAAGAAGTAATTGTCAGTGATGTAAACAGTTAAATCCTTTTTCTATGGAAAAGGTTTGTGGTTTCAAGTTCTTGTCTCGAAAAGTTTTAATTTCCCGTGATTTTTGTCTTCCGCTGTTTAACGATTGCTTCCGCACATGTTTAAATCGGGATTAATTCGAAGTTTGGAGATCGGAGCCCACAATGGTCGTGGGGTCTTCAGTTACCATGACCATTTTGAGCTCCATGGTCATGGTCATTCATGTGTAAATTGAGCACATTCCCTGCCGATTTTGGAGCTCTTTGTGCATAAATTACCACGACCGTGGTGGATATGCCACAAATATTTTGGGGCTTTTTGGTGTTGATCTTTACTTCATCTTCTTCATCTAGCCTCCTTTTTCTTTGAATTGCTCTTGTGAATCCAACTAAAGCTCAAGGAAGAGATAGATCCATTCTTGGGGTGTAAGACCCCATAGACGTCCTTCATCTCTCTCCCATGCATCAATGCATGCATAAGTGCCCTAAAATACACACAAAAGGAGACATAAATGCATTTATCATAAAAGATCACATTGAGGGGAATAAATTGTAATCTAAACTTGTTTAGATCTGATTGTCATGCAAAAAAGGCATAGGATGAAGCCTTAAAATAGGGCTGCATCACCAAGTTTTCTCAATCCACCTAGGGTTGGCGGTCAATGAGTTTTTAAACTCTCTTGGCTACCAACTTTCCTAGTGTTAGCGGTCATTTTCTTTACGGACCGTCTTGGTTTCTGAGAATCCCAAGTGGTCTCTATGTTTCTCTGATCACCTTGGCCGATGAGTTTTCATGGTGGGTTCTCCTTGTTTATGTTTGTCTTAGTTGCATGTGTGAGATGCTTGCATGGACGGGATACCTTGCACACATGGCATGCTTGACTTGACACCTCACCCTTCTTTTCTCCCTCCAACCCTATCTATATATACCTCCCTCCTTTCATGCAAATAAGCTCTTTATACACCTAGCTATCTCTCCTTTCTTCCTTGTTGTTGGAGTTCATCCCCCTTTCTTGGTGGAGGAGGAATCCAAGGAAGGAGTAGCTTGGTCAATCTACCTTGCATGTGGACCTAGGGTTTGGATCCACCCTTGTTGAGGTAGTTTGGTTCTTCCATGCTTTGCTTCTTGGTCTTGGTAGGTGAGATCTTTCTCTCTCTTACTTACAGAACTTCTCTTTCTTTCTTCCTTGACCTAGGGCTTGCTTCCTTGTTGTAGGAGGATCTAGCTTGACCGAGAGGAGTGCTCAAGCTAGGGTTTTATTTCCCTTTCCTTCAAGATACCTTGTTGTTTGGAGTTTCTCCATCTTCTTTGAGGTGAGTTATATAACTTTATCCATGATTATTGCTTACACTCATCTTGTATGTGCATAATCTTACCTTTAAATGTTGTTTTAAGTAGAAAGATGCTACCTTTACCTATGGTTTATGTTTGCATGGTAGTTCTTGAGTAGTGTATCTTCTTTGATGAACCCTAACCCTTGCTCAAGAACCTCACTTGATAATGGAAGTTTTTTACTTGCATGCTTGTGGCAAATGATGGTTTTACTCTCTCTAATGGTGGTTTCTCTTAGGGTTTTGAATTGATCTCTCTCTCCTTGTAATGCAAATCGTTGACTCTTTTATTCTTAGTGGTAACCAACCTTAGTGGATGATGATATTTTGGTCTCTTTATGCTCACCAAGGTTTTTAACCCTTATGTGGTCGATGAGTCTTGAACTACAAGGGTCGCTAAGTTTAGAATGTATGGTGGTCACCAAGTTTTGGATCTCTCCATGATTGGTCGATGAGTTCGATATTTTGTGGTCACCAACTTTGGGACCCTTAGTGGTCGCTAATATTTTGTACCAGTTTGATGGTTGTTGAGATTTTGTTACTTATCATTACAACACCCCAAATGGCTACAAAACGTTCTTAAGTGTTCATACCCTCTAGTGAACACCCTCATCTATATATAGGACCTCTTGGAGTTTATTCTAAGGTTGCTCTTGTTGGAATGTATGCCCAGAGAGCCAATCATGTGGGATGATTGTAATGGCACAATTTATAAATGATTTGATTAATAATAAAGGCAAGCTTCCAATTTATTTTGTTTAATTTAATTATGAGATAATGATGTAACATTATAAATGTCTAGAGCCCAGTAAATAAATACACTAACAAAAACAAAGAATAGGCATCATTGTAGTTCCCCAAAAGAATCACAAGTCACTACCATTGAAGGTGCCAATGCAAGTCACTCTAAATACTCAGGAGAGCAGTCCCATCCTACAGTGAATATATCTCAGGTCAACCTCTTCTGGTTCAACCAAATCTCTTCGGCATTCTCATGAATTTTTCAAGAATCTAGCATAAACTTCTTGAAAAAAGGGGGAAGAGCTTCAACTTGATATACACATTCCCGACTATTGAACTATGACAACACTAAAACCATTTAGTATGCAACATATCCCTCCAGACCAAGCAAGATGATCAACTGTTGCAAATCATGCATGGCCACGCCAAAGGCTGAGTTATCAAGGTAGACTTACATCCATTCCTAGTGCATATCTATAGCCTTCAGAGATGCGAGCCATTGAGCCATATATCCATGTAGTTGAAGAGGCTCACATACCTATATGTGCTTCAATAGAAACTCTTTCTCCACACTATGATGAGGGTTCAAAGACTCCATCAATCTGGCAGGATTAATACGCACTCCTAGATAAATCTACAAAACTTGGAAGGATCACCTTATCTTTCCAGTTAGTTGTGCTTTATCAAAGCGCTCATATAGCTTGACCAGAATCAAAGGAGAAGTAGTTTCCTTCCACCACAGAGCAACTACAACTCCAAAAGCAACATCCATCACTTTCCCAAAAAACTCTCCAAAGAAGAGCTCCGCTAGGATGATCAAAGTACACACCTGCAGGCGAGGCATATAAGGGGCACTGACACCACGACACGCCTCACTCTTAGATGAATCCCATGGGGAGGCCATCTAAATGGATCAGTCATCACCAGTCAGTCATTGAGCAACTTGAGATTTCTTTACACCAAGAAGATTCCCCGCTCAGCAGCCTAACTCGACTTCCTCAGAACCATTCTCCAAGGTGGGACTCAAAACAACATTGCTTAACTAGAAGTTGTGACTCATAGATTCTAGAAGTGGATCATCAGCAACATCAAATCCCTTACCATAGGGATATATGCTAGATCATATGACGGGTTACACCAAATCTTTCCAGCTCAGCTTCTTCTGTCTTCGAAAGATCAATAATGCAACATAACACCAAAGACAAGTTGATGTGAGGATTCCGCAAGAGTGGGATGTCTGATATCTTTTGTTCTCCCATGACCTTGAGTTGTGAGAGATGAGTTGTGTTGAAAATATGAGGGATAAATCCCTATTTATAGGTCTTAAATTGGTCAAACTTGTTTCAAATGCAAGGGGATTATGAATCCTTTTCCTTGATAGAATCGTAGTACATTCACAAACAACGTTGACTCGTATCTTGATAAATGTGTTTTCATCACTTTTATTTGCATCTTTTAGATATATTTTTATGATTGTTTTGTTGTTTATTTTCTTAGTTTTATAATTAATTACATTATATTATATTTTTCTCTTCAAGAAGAATTTTAATTATATTTTCTTGGATTTTGTAGGAAATGGGATAAATATTCTTGGAGTATAATTGCACAATTTGCAGCAGTCCTGTAATTATTGTATATCTGTCACCAAAAGTGTCATAACTCTTTCATCCAAAGTCCAAATAATAGGATATTCTTTTAGAAAATTAAATTTACTTTCCAATGAATACTTGTACCCTCAATTTGGACTTTGGATGCAAGAGTTATGGCACTTTTAGTGACAGATATACAATAATTACATGACTGCTGCAAATTGTGCTACTCCAAGAATATTTATCCCATTTCCTACCAAATCCAAGAAAATATAATTAAAATTCTTCTTGAAGAGAAAAATACAATATAATGTAATTAATTATAAAACTAAGAAAATAAACAACAAAACAATCATAAAAAGATATCTAAAAGATGCAAATAAAAGTGATGAAAACACATTTATCAAAATACCCCGACTTGAATCTTTGCTTGTCCTCAAGAAAGTAAAATCACAAATAAAGTCCAATTTATACTCCCAATATGCCATCCTCACCTTAATAACATCACTACAATCCTCACCTCCAAATTTTGGCCAAGTGACCCGATCTCCTAGAACCACATAGCATACAATTCTATATTCCCTATCAAAACAATTATCAAATCTAGCTTCTAAAATAAGAATTTGTAGAAAAATAGGCATCTCTTACTTTCGCTTTGACACTCTCAATTTTTTATTACTCTTTTTCTTTTTTTTAAGATATTGCACAAGAATAAGACGAATTTGGGGGTGTGAAAACAAAGAAAGAAGTGATGAAAATATATTGATCCCTCCTCTATTCGACTCGAGATATGAATTTATGGAGTTGTGGCTACATTGGTCACAATTTTTTTATGTGCACTTTTGGCATCTTTTGATGGTATGCCCCTTTTTGGGGTATGGAATTTTCATTTTGGGAAGCATGCCACCCCGGACTTGATTTTTGTCTGGTGGTGATTCTTTGCTTCTCTTTTTTAGAAGAAAAATAGAGGGAAGGAAGAGATGTTCTTGTGCTTATAACTTTCAATTTTTTTTCATATATTTTTGTCAAAGAGTGTCATTGCTCTAGTTAGAGTATTCCTATAAATCACATCATACAAATTTTATAACAAGACAATCCATTGTTTAAATATAGGGAAAATTATGTTTGGTTCTGATCGATTCCTTATGACTTGCCAACTATTCCGAGAAGTGATGTTATTAAGGATCCTAGGTGACATGGTGGTTTCATACATGACAATTTGTAATAGTCTTTGCAAAAAGTTTACAAAATTTAATTTGGGGTAAAATGATATATGTTTGATTAATGGGCCGACTAGATAAAGGCCAAAACTTCTAGAAAAAGAAAAGTACATGCAATATAATAAAAGGTATAGAAAAGAAATGTGGAAAAAGGGAAGATAATGAGGTGGATCACGTACCACCCACCCCCACCCCGGACTTAGAGTTTTTCTCATCCCAAGCAACCCTTAGAACGAGATGGAGGGAAGAAGATCATTGTTGTGGAGGTGGAAGTTTCCCCTAGTAAGGGGAGTTGGGATTCGGGTAAGCCTACAAGCCCCCATACTCCTCATATGATGGGCGGCTAGGAGCATAGTGCCGCAATCTACATGCCAGGACTCCTACGAGTGCTACATGAGATACATGTGGTTCAGAAGAAAAAGTAGAACGAAAGCAAAAAAAGGAAAGAAATAGATGGAAGGAAAGATAGAGTTGGGTTGCCTCCCAACTAGCGTCGTGTTTAACATTGTGGCCTGGCAGAAAATGATCAGTTATTGGGATTTGGTGAAGTCATGGGGTCGGACAAGGTCAGATATTATAGGGATGATTGTTTATTTGAATCTCAAGTGACAAGGTCTTCAGCTGCAACGTATCTTTTGAGTCGGTGTCCATTGACCTTAAATTCCCCTAAGACTTTATCCAACATTAGAAATGTACCATGAGGATAGGCACATTTGACAATATAGGGGCCGTACCATCTTGATTTGAGTTTTCCTGGAAAAAGTCTTAATCGTGAATTGAAAACTAAAACTCGGTCCCCTTCTCTAATGTCCTTTCGCCTTATGTGACCATCATGCCATATTTTGGTTCGGTCCTTGTAAATTCTGGCATTTTTCATAGGCGGTCATTCTAAGTTCATCAAGCTCATTCAATTGGAGAAGATGGTTTTCTCCTGCAGAAGAGAGGTCAAAATTAAGGCTTTTGATAGCCCAACCGGCCTTGTGCTCTAACTCAATTGGCAAGTGACATGACTTGCTGTAGATCAGTCTAAAGGGTGTAGTGCCAATGGGCATTTTGTAAGTTGTTAGTATGCCCACAGAGCGTCATTAATTTTTAACGCCCAATCTTTCCTAGTGCGACCCATCATTTTTTCTAAAATGGATTTGATTTGTTTATTAGAGACCTCTACTTGCCCACTAGTCTGAGGATGGTAAGGGGTGGCGATTTTGTGGTGAACTCCATATTTTTTCAATAATGCTTCAAAACTTTTTTCTAAAAAGTGGGATCCCCCGTCAGAAATAACGGTGCGCGGGACCCCAAATCTAGGGAAGATAATATCTTTGAAAAGTTTTTTAACAGGTTTAGAGTCGCAAGTTTTTGTGGGAACAACTTCAACCCATTTGGACACGTAATCTACCGCAACCAAGATGTAAGAAAACCCATAAGAAGAAGGAAATGGTCCCATATAATCGATTCCCCAAACATCAAAAATTTCTAGTTCTTGCCAAGATGTTAGGGGCATTTGGTCACATTTAGAAATGTTTCCCATCCTTTGACATTGATCACAAGAAAGCACATAGTCATAGGAATCCTTAAAAATGGTGGGTCAATAGAAACCGCATTGCAAGACCTTTCTAGTGGTTTTTTGGGAACTCATGTGCCCACCACATGGGCCAGAGTGGCATTGCTCTAGGATTTCAATGCTTTCTTCTTGGGAAACACAACGACGATACAAACTGTCAGCACAAAGTCTGAAAAGATAAGGTTCATCCCAATAGTAATTTTTGACATCATGTAAAAATTTAGCTTTAGAGTGTCCCTTGTATTCGGGATGCAATACACCTGCAGCTAAATAATTCACAAAATCGGCAAACCAAGGAAATTGAGAGTCTACCTTAAGCAATTGGTCATCAGGCAAGGATTCATTTATGGGATATTCATCAATAGGACTATAACTAAGTCTACTGAGGTGGTTAGCCACAACATTCTCTGATCCCTTTTTGTCTAGGATTTCTAGATCAAATTCCTACAATAACAAAATCCATCTTATGAGTCTAGGCTTGGCATCTTTCTTGGTCATAAGGTAGAGAATGGATGAATGATCAGTATAAACGATAACCTTTGAACCAACAAGATAAGAGCGAAATTTGTCAAATGCATAGACAATGGCTAGCATTTCTTTTTCAGTGACAGTGTAATTTCGTTGAGCTTCATCTAGGGTCTTAGATGCATAATAGATGACATGATGTTTTTTGTCAACTCTTTGTCCTAAAATGGCACCTACAGCAAAGTCACTAGCATCACACATGATTTCAAAAGGTAGGGCCCAGTCAGGAGCACGGATGATGGGAGTGGAGGTGAGAGCATCTTTCAAGCATAGGAAGTTGTCCATGCAAGCTTGGTCAAAATGAAAGGGGACCTCCTTTTGAAGAAGGTTAGTGAGAGGTTTGGTGATTTTTGAGAAATCACAAATGAATCGTCGATAGAACCCAACGTGTCCTAAGAAGGTCTGAATGTCTTTGACAGAGGAGGGAGGGGGGAGCTTGGTGATGACCTCAATCTTAGCTTTGTCCACTTCAATACCTTGATTGCATACTTTGTGGCCCAACACAATTCCTTCTTTAACCATGAAGTGACACTTCTCCCAATTAAGGACTAAGTGTGACTCAATGCATCTATCAAGAACAAGGGAAAGGTTTCTAAGGCAAGAATTGAAACTATCTCCATAGACGGAGAAGTCGTCCATGAAAACTTCCATGACAGTTTCTGTTAATCCTGAAAAAATGGCAGACATACATCTTTGAAAGGTGGTCGGTGCATTGCATAGGCCAAAGGGCATTCGTCTAAAGGCATATGTACCAAAAGGGCATATGAAGGTGGTTTTCTCTTGATCTTCAGGGTGAATGGGAATTTGATAAAAACTCGAATAGCCATCTAGATAACAAAAGTATTGTTGATGAGCTAAACGTTCAAGAACTTGATCTAGGAAAGGAAATGGGAAGTGGTCTTTCCTAGTTTCTTCGTTGAGTTTCCTATAGTCAATACACATCCTCCACCCTGTGACAGTGCGGGTGGGGATGAGCTCATTCTTTTCATTCCTAATGGCTGTGGTCCCACCCTTTTTGGGGACAACTTGGACAGGGCTGACCCAAGGGGAGTCAGAGATGGGGTAGATGATTCCTATAGTTAAAAGTTTAATAACTTCAAGACGGACAACCTCCTTCATGTTTGGGTTGAGTTTCCTCTGTGGGTCTCGGGATGGTTTGCTGTCTTCAATCATAGGGATCTTATGGATGCAAATGGATTGATCAATTCCAACTAAATCCGTCATTTTGTACCCTAAAGCCATTTTTCTTTTCCTAAGTTCTCCTAGAAGTGTGTTTTCCTGTTCAATGGTGAGGTCAGAATTGATAATGATAAGACATAATTGTTGTTCATCAAGAAACACATATTTTATCCCTATGGGGAGAGTCTTCATTTCTGGGACTTTAGGTGCTTCAGGTTCTCCCTCCACTGTGGAGATTATCTTAAGGCTCTCAATTTCAGCATTAGGGATCCCCTCAAAATAGTCTAGATCGGTGATATATTGGTCAAATTGTTCATTACTAAAGTTACAATCAGGAGAGCTAGTAAGGGTTGTGTATAGAGGATCATCTACTAACTCCCATTCGTGTCTTAGCTGAGATAGTTTGTCAATACAATCAAGGAGATAAACTTCTTCTTGGAAACTCGGCCCTTTCATGCTCTCAAAGACTCTGAATTCTAGTGTTTGCCTTCCTAACCTTAAGAGAATGGTTCTAGCCTCAACATCAATCAAGGCTCTGGCTGTGGCTAGGAAGGGACGGCCAAAGATGAGGGGGCAATGTAAATCTTCCTTGGTGTCCATGATCACAAAGTCACATGGAACATAGGCATCTTTCCCAACCCGGATGGGAATGTCTTCTATGATTCCCATGGGCTTGGTCATGGAGGAGTCTGCCAAATGGATGGTCATGGTTGTTGGTAGGATATCTTGGAATCCTAATCTTTTGCATAGACTGTAAGGCATGATGGATATGCTGGCTCCTAGATCAGCTAGGCCTTTCCTACAAGCATTGTCACCTAAGTAACATCCTATTCCAAAGGAATCGGGATCTTTTTATTTTTTAGGCATTTTACTTTGGATTATGTCGGAGGTGGTCCTAGCAAGTTTGATAGTTTCATATTCCTCGGTGGCATACGGGAGCGAAATATGTTCGAAATTGCTGTTGCGGGAATCTGCATTGAAGAGAGTTACATGGTCAAGACAATTAAAGTATATCAAATTCCTATTGACTAAATCTTGAAAATTCAAAAGGATAGCTCCCTCTCTTTTTCCCCCTCTTTTTTTGGATAGCCTACCCCTCCTCCTATAAAAGGAAGGGCACTTCCTCCTCCCAAGAATCATCTTTTGTACTGGAATTCTGAGCATTTGTTCTCCTATTATTCAAGCAATAGAATTTCTTATTAGTGTTCTTTAATTCTTGCAATTTACATTCTTGCAATAGATCTAGTTGTTCTTCCTTTTTTCTTCTTTCTCTTCCATGGATTGGAGCAAGGGTTGAAGATATTGGCCATTTAATTGTCTCTAGCCTAAGGATTTTCCTTTAGTAAGACTAGACAATGGCCATTTCGCTTCTCCCCTCTACCTCCATGTTTTCCACAAGCATGTGTGAGTAGACTTCTATCGAGGCAAGGGGAATAACCCCTTAGCCATGGTTTTAACAACTTTTTCTTAAACGACTAGATGGTAATTGATTTTAATTAACGGTTGATCTTCAGATCCCATGTTAATCCGGATGGAAATGACCATGGAAATCCGGATTTAGAACAATAAAATCGATTGCAAAGACATTTTGATATGACTGTGTATTTTCATCTTTTAGGATGATAAACTAGGAAGCATGAGCACCAAGACCAATGGGCTCATGTGGAGTTTATCTCTTGTGAGTTTTTAAATTCACAAACCTTCATCGAATCGTCACTTAAGAATTAGTTGTTATCGCCTAAGCTAAGGTGGTGAAAACCCCTACGAGCCTCGATTCTCTCTCTTTGATTTCAACCTTTGTTGATTTGCTTTCTTTACTTCTAGTCTTTTTCCATTCACAATAGTCTACTTGTTCTAACAATTGTTTATTTTCCTTGTGACAGGGGCAAAATAAATTCTTATTATTACATTGTTACTTTGTGTTTATTTCTTATTTTAGTGTAATCAATCAAACCCCCAACCTGACTTTTACTTTCCGTTCTAAATCTGAAAATACAAAAAAATAACAAAATAGTTCTTCAAAATAATTGGGATAAAAGAAACAATCTTAAAAAGTTGTCCTGTGGGATCGACCCTTTCTATACTAGCCTTAAACGGAAAGTTGAAAAAGGATTAAACTCTAGGATAATTATCTTAGTGATTGTAAGTGCTAAGCAACGCATTAACATATCCTGAGGCAAGAAGGACTCTGAGTCCAGGAACACAGATCACCACAATATGCCATCATAGATCAGCATGGATTAAGGCAATCCAGTTATCTACTAGACATCTTCCAAAGATCAAATTGTGAAATTCAATTCTGAATCAAAGATCACAAAACCTTACAATCATTTCTAATGAGAACTCAAACTTTTATTCAAAATTTAAAACAATATACAAATACTAGCTTGACTAATACATGATTTTTATTACAAAAAAGGAAAATACATCATGGAATAAAAATTCTAAAGATAAACAACTACTTCTTTAGCTTCTTCTTCATCCACCCAGTAAATAAAGTGCTTAGCAAAAGGCCAATATCAATGGAAGAAGACCATGAAGAACTATGTTCACCACTCATGTTAGAGAGAATACCACTGCTACACCATCAGTGACCAGAAGAGGAACTCTCAAAAGTCACCTCGACAACCAAGGAAGTATCTCTATACTGAGAGGAGCCAGGTCCTACACCCAAGTTGGTCTGCACTCTAAATGGGGACGTCTAAGGAAAATCCCCCTACACCAGAATATCCTCCAAATTGTTGGCTATGCCCATAGACTGGTGGGACACTCGAGCCAAAGAGTCCACCTACCCCATCTGGAGCCTCATTCATCTCCACGAAGGACAAGGTCCAAACAAAGTCACCTAGGTAGCGACATGGGCCTTTAATGCAGAAATCTAGATGGGGCTGCAACCCGGAGAAGTCATCAAAAATGCAAGCATCAACCAAAAGAGAAGGTGGAGCCTCAAGAAAAGAAGCTACCTTAGGTGAAGGAATTACCTTAGCAAGAGGTGGATGATGAAACTCATACCCACAGTCATCCTACTCCTTATCCGGATCATAATCAATCACATGTAAGAAAATGCATGTCAAAGATAATGCAAGAAGATAAGAGTAGTATCAGACTCAAACACTCACCACTTAAGAATTTCGTATCTGATCATACACCTCTATGGAAAAGAAAATAGGTTGACCATGTGCAAAGTACCACCTTATGTACTTGTTGTGTGTCTTATGAATGCATATTCATCCTATTTTTCATTGCATCTTTTAGGTCTTTGTTTAGGATTTTATTTTACTTTGCTTTTGAAACACTAATCAAAATTCTTATCGATTTGGATCACATTTTGTAGCTACTGCACTCATTTATGTTATATCACCTTCAAAATGCAAGAGCATACTCCACCACTTGGAAATCATAAGACTAGAGGCTTCAATTTCATATTCCCAAGCCTCTCAAAACTTTAGTTGATTAACTCATTTCACCAATTGATTGACTCATGCGCTCCGAGAACTCCAGTTTAGAACTTCAGGTAACCATCTCATTGTGTCAATCCATTGATTCAATTCATCCAAAGAAGGCACATCCCTTTATTCATTCGTTCCACCCATCACATGAACTGATCGAATCATCATCTGAACTGGGCGATTCAAATGCCCCAATCGATCGAGTTAAGTCCTTGGGCCATAAGACTTGTTCCCAATTATACCATCCCAAGAAGACTTGTGTCACCCGTTTAGGGGTTTTGACTTGCTTCTCTGAGTCCGCAATACCAAGCAACTTGGTCGAGAGATTGGGACTCCAAGTTGATTGACCGGTGTTCGTGAATTCATCTTTTTACATTAACCTCTAGCCAATTTAGTTGTAGGGTTTCCACTTCTCCTCGCCCGATAAAAGGAGGGGGGACTCCAAAAATAAAGGGATTCTAATTTTTGTATCTTGCTTTTGTCTTATTGGAATTCTTGCATCTTGTACTCTTCTTGCTTTAATAAAATTTCTAGTTCAAATCATGTTCTTGGTTTTCTTTTTCTTGGACAAGGACCTAAGAAGGGCTGCCATTTTATTGTGACTAGGCCAGAGTCCCTTCTAGATTCTTTCTCCTTACTAGTTTATGGCCCCTCTTCTTTCTTCCTTTGTTCCTTCCTTATTTTTCATGAAGCATGTGTAGTTCTTCATATCGTGACATAGGGAGTAACTCCATAACCATTTGCTTGGGTCGATGTAGTTCTATGATACAACTTGCTAGATGGTGTTTTGTTTGATTTTTCATAGGTTTTACCAACTTCATCCCTTATTTTTACCAAACATTGGTCTTGGGTGATGAGATCTCAAACCCTAAGTCTTGGAACAACCAAACCAACGCATAGAGATCCAGATGATATCTTGGAAGGATCTCTATTGGGATGGCTGAGCAAGGATCCGCAAACACCAGGATCACTGGATTTGGAGGAAGTTTGAACTTTTGTAAATGTGTTTGAGAATTCTTTCGCATGCCTTCATCTAACTAGTTTTTGTGCTTGTGGATGGATGCAAAACCCATAACTCTGATATCTTTTATCATCAAATCAATCAAGTTTCTAATTGCTTTCTGATCATTTTTTATCACTTTCCAATCATCATTCATATTGCACTTCAATTCATCTCATTAGTTAATCATTTCTTACTGTTCTAGTTTAACTCTCTACTCTTGTTCTTAGTGTAATCTTTCCTTACTTGTTCTTAGTATAACTCTTTACTCTTTGTTCTTAGTGTATCTTTCTTTATTGTTCTAGGATAATCAAACTTCAACCAACAGATTTTAAATTTCACGTTCAAATAGTTGTTCAAAACAAGTCAGTTCAAAAACTCAATGCTAATCATGTTGTCTTGTGGGATCGACCCTTTGTATACTAATAAACTAATCTTAATTGGTTGTTTTTCCGTCAACAAAGCTTAAAATTTAGGAATCAAACCCCTAATGAATTGATGTGTTAATCGACGCATATCAGTGTCATCTGCCCATACATCGGCTCCTGAATAGCCTGACAAATCATGAGTCCAGAAGGGACCGACCCGGGTAGAGGGTCAAAAGGGATGCTCCAGTCACCAGCCCATTGACAAACATGCTAACTCATATACAACATGCTCCTAGATAGAGACTCAAATTGGATTTGGAAAGCATCCATAGCAAAAGCCTCGAAGAAGGTTGTACAATATGTGGTCGACTCACCATAGTGGAATCTAGAGAAGATCCAAAATTGGACCTAGAAAAAACAATGAATCAGTGTCATCTAAAGTACAAAGGCGAAATATAATATAGTGTTCAAAGTACTATGCATACCTCAGATACAGACATCATCTACAGTTCGCCTCTACACTGCTCATACAACACCCTACTGACACATCTGGCCCAATGGCAACAACTAGGGGGGATGCATACAGATAACCCTCTGGACCACTCAAAGTTATAGGTCTATGTAGCCCTGGAAGTGCTCATAGCCCCACACCTGCAAAAAAACCATCTGGACAAATCATCTATTGTAGCTATTTCAAAAATAAAGCAAAAATAGATGAAAGCTTACCAGAATCAAGCCTACAGAGCCTCTACATCTTTTTGTAGCCTAAACCATCCCTCCTTTGAAGTCACACACAAGCATATGAGAATGCACACTGCCACCCCAGTCAAAGGAAGGAATCACATTTAGATCTAGAAGAAGAGAGAACTAATAGACTGTGACAACCCCAATTTCTATATACTTTCCTTAGTGATATCCACAGATATGTGTGCACTCATATCTATAAATGTCAGAAGGGAAAATACAAGAAATTGAGATAATCAACTGAAGTCAAAGAAATGCCAAGATCATTGTTCACATCATCAATAGATAGCCACACAAACATTTCATTCATTGAGAATAAATAAAGTCATCACATACTTAATCTTTGAGAAGGAAGAATGAATAGTTCTATACGGAAGGAAATTATTATTATTACATAGGATTTAGAACATCCTATTACAACATCTAGAAGAATAAAAACTATCTAGCTAAAAATAAGATAAAATAAGAGATGGAGATCTATCTAACTGTCCTCCATGTCCATTATTTATTTGCTTCTGGTACTTTGAAGTGCATCATATGTTCCTTATACCTAGAAAATATGAGAAACAAAAACATCAACAAAAGTTGGTACGTGGAATTAAAATCTATACTATCCTGGCATATTAAAAATACTTGAAAAAGAAGAAAGAGAAAGAAACCTTATTTAATGGAGGAAAATCAGGTAATCCCAAGTTATTAATCACATTTCAAATGAATATGCATTATTATGGTGGACTTAGCACATAATCACTTATATTAGTGGGACCTTCCACGTGTACCTTGTACTCTAGGGATCTTCCTGTATACCATGTACTCTAGGGAGGTGCTAGTCAACATTAATGCTTTCCCTCTCTAATAGGGAGATTAATGAGCACCACTAGTAACTACATTTCATTTCTCATTCATTTATGTTCTTTAATGTTCAATGTGGATAATGACAATACTCATATATTTACATCCAACAATGTACTCAAATACATACAAGCAAATACTTATATTTAACATCCAGTAAAAACTAGCCATATAATTATATCTACATACCTTTGAGCTCAGATCTGAAATTTCCACAAGTCTATATTAAGAGAGTAGATCACCCTGAAAGGAAATCAAGGGTATACTTGTTACTATTGGTCCATATGACCCATGACTAAGGTTGGTTCTTTAGATATGATTACTTTCATATTCTTATGTTTAGATCAGGGATTATCCACGACTATTATCTTATTTTTGGAGTTACAAAATTAGACCTTCTTATTGGGGTTTCATTTATTTGAAGATACCTATATTATCCAAAAAGGGAGCATTCATATTTAGGGTTTCCATTAGGGTGCGATCATACCAGCACTAATGCACTGGATCCCATCAGAACTCTACAGTGAAGTGTGCTTGGGCGAGAGTAGTACCAGGATGGGTGACCTCTTGGGAAGTCCTCGTGTTGCACCCATTTACCACTCGGGCTCACTGCTCAAGGCTCTAGTAGGGTTTCAGGAATGACAAATGGCCCCACAAACCACCACTAGCCTTAACTATGTGCTTTAATCTCACTCACACGCAAGCCAGGATCAACTTCTTGATTGGTCACCCATCCTAGTACTACTCTAAGTTGAGCACGCTTAACTATGGAGTTCTTTAGTGATGGGCTCCCTAAAAAGGAGGTGCACCTTGGTAATATGGGTAGTCCAATCAGTCCTTTTAAGATCATTATATCTGAGGCCTCAAATCCTAGGATGTTACAATCTCCCCCACTTATATTCTTGACATCCTCGTCAAGGCTCAATTATATGGCCTCATAATACTTCCCCATTTCAGTGTAGACCCAAAATGACCCATGGACACCCAGCTCCCGATCACGGAATACCATCGCAAGGGTGGCTACGTCAACCATGGACAACCCTTTCCACATGTCTGGACTGCATGACTTAATGTTGGCATGCCACATGCCCATGTGGTCCCCACCTAATGGAGGGGTTATGGCTCTGATACCATTTGTAACACTCGGGCCCACTGCCCAAGGATCTAGTAGGGTTTCAGGAATTAAGGTTGGCCCTACAAACCACCACTAGCCTTAACTGCGTGCTTTAATTTCACTCACGTGCAAGCCAGGATCAACTTCCCGACTGGTCACCCATCCTAGTACTACTCCAAGTTGAGCACACTCAACTATGGAGTTCTCTAGTGATGGGCTCCCTAAAAATGAGGTGCACCTTGGTGATATGGGTAGTCCAATCATTCCTTTTAAGATCATTATATCCGACACCTCAAATCCTAGGATGTTACACAGTCACTCTCCTGTATTCCACAAGTTGTTGCTAAAAAGCAACTAATGATCAAGACAAACAGGAATTGGTTTTTCTCTTCATCGGTCTTTGCTTGAGTGTCCAAACAGTCTTCATCCAAACGGTCTTGGATCTTCATCGTCCAAACGGTCTTGAGGACCGATGGCCTCCGATTGGTCTTCGTCGTCCAAACGGTCGTTGGTCCAAACGGTATCGAAACCATTAGGTGAGACCGTTTGGGCTCAAGCGGTCTTGAGACTGTATGGGCTCAAATGGTTTTGAGACCATTTAGGTAGAGTAGTGAGAGGAGGACCATTTAGGTGAATGTCAGAGACTGATAGGTCAAAACCGCATGGGTAGACCGTTAGGGCAAACCGTTTGGTCAAGACCAAAGTTGAGAGGATCTCAAGTGAATTCCATATGATGGTTGAACCTAGTCAAGACCTGCACAAAATTGATATAAATCTAGTTAATAATCTTGATAATTGAATCAGTTAAGAAATCTTGCATTTAGTGAGATTTAGGAGATGAAATCAAAAGTATTGAATCGAATTGGTCCCAAAAAGGCGACTGGAAATCATGGTGAATATGCATTCATCAAAACACCCCGAACTTAAACGTTGCTCATCCTCGAGTAATAGAAAATCTAAAACAGTTGCCAAATGAATACTTTCTGATCCTGTGATTGCCTCCTCTTCACATCACAATTGTTTCCTTTCTACTTAGTATGACTAAGCATCTCAACTTCCTGAGACCACTGAACACATCTTACCATATCTTCGTTCCCGAGTTTGCTTTCTAACTTCACTTCCTCCTCACTTTTTCCAACAACAAGCATGTCAAAGAATTTCATAAGAGTCCAGAGATACCCGCAGAACAACAAGTGTGCATCTGATCTGACACTGGTGTATTTCAGGTTATTGGAGGCATTTATTGTGCCATTAGGTAGAAAAGGGAGTGAAGGGTGGTATGGAAGGAAGAAGTAAATCTCTCCTCTATTTGACTCGATATTTTTATTATATTATTTGCAATTTCATTTATTACATTTTTTTGTGCAAATCTCTCGTCTATTTGACTCGAGATTGCATTTTTTGTGTGTGCTTTGGCATCTTTTCTTGGTGGTACGCTCCTATTAGTTTACGAGGGGTATGGAAAAACTAGATATAGAGGGAAGTGGCGTGCCACCCCAAACTCAGGGTTTGGCACTATTTTGGCTATTTTTGTTTCTTTTTTATGGATGGAGGGGTATGAAGATGATAGAAGAAGTGTAGAAGAGAGTTCATATCAGAATGCAACTTGATTTACAATTCCATGCATTGGGTTGTTCTCTTTATCGTACTCTACTCAGATAATGACTTGATGAGGATCCGGTGGGGATTCCATGTTATTGTTCCACTAGTCAGTTAGGAAGCATGATGTGTTTGATCCCTATCAGCTCGACAAACACTTGTCATATTTGCATAAAGATCATGATGTTAGGATTCATAAGCTTCACAAGATGATTTCAATCAAAAGGCTAGTTTTCAGAAGAAGGTCCTTTTGACGATCTGCTTCGAATAAGGAGGGTATAATGATTCAAAATGCATAGAGGTTGAAATGAAAAGTGTCAAAACTTCATCAAGTTTCTGTGCAATTCCTTTGGAAAACTTTAAAATTTTTGAAAAATTTGAAGATTTTGGTCAAAAAATGCAACGATGAAATCTCAAGTCTGAATTAGATGGGTGAAGGTGGAAAGTAAGATACGCACCACCCACCCTCCACCCCAAACTTAGAAATTTTCTCATCCCGAGCAAACTCTAAATCTGAGATGGAGGGGAAAGTTCATGTTGTTTGGACCATCAAATGTGGTTGTGTTCCAATCAATGTGCGTCCTCCATCTGAAAATCTCACAAATAAAAAACAATCAGAGCTCAAGATAGAATCTTGTGATGCAATATTTATTTGGTGTAAAATTATCTAAAAAGTAGAAGCAAAATTAAGAAAAAATCCTAGTTCAAAATTAAAACTAAATACGAAATTATTGATCGGGTTGCCTCCCGACAAGCGCCTTTGTTTTACGTCGATGGATCGACTTGATTCCTTCAACTTTATGGTGGATATGTTGGATTGGTGAGATCCAGCATTGCTTCAGAGCCTGTGTCAGCAGAGGTGAAATATCTCTTCAATCGTTGACCATTTTCCACAAATTTGCCTGACTTTTCACTCCATAAAGAGAAAGCACCATGTGGGTAGATGCTCTTGACAATGTAAGGTCCAGACCAGCGAGAACGGAGTTTTCTTATGAATAACTTCAGTCTTGAATTGAACAAAAGAACTTGGTCTCTGACTTGAATGTCCTTTCTTTTTAGATGACCATCGTGCCAAAGCTTTGTGTGTTCTTTATAGATTTGTGCATTCTCATAAGTTGTCATCTGGAGTTCTTCCAGCTCCTGGAGTTGCAGAATCCTGGCTTGGCCTGCTTTCTTAATGTTAAAATTCAGTTGTTTTATTGCCCACCATGCCTTGTGTTCCAATTCTATCGGCAGGTGGCATGACTTTCCATAGATTAATCAAAAAGGTGTAATCCCAAGGGGAGTTTTAAAAGCAGTTCGGTAGGCCCACAATGTGTCATTGATTTTTACTGACCAATCTTTCTGATTGCGGCCTACAGTCTTTTCCAGAATAGCCTTTAGATGACGGTTAGAAACCTCTACCTTTCCACTGGTTTGTGGGTGGTAGGGTGAGGCTACCTTGTGAGTTACACCATATATCCTCAGCAATGCTTAAAAGCTTCTTTCTAGGAAATGAGAACCTCCGTCGGAAATCACGGTGTGTGGGACTCCGAATCGGGGGAAAATGATATCTTTGAACATTTTGATGATAGGTTTGGAATCACTAGTGACAGTAGGTATGGCTTCAACCCATTTTGAGACGTAGTCCACCGCCACTAGGATGTAGGAAAATCCATGAGAAGATGGGAATGGACCCATGTAGTCCACACCCCAAACATCAAATATCTCAACTTCTTGCCACAAAAATAGTGGCATCTCATCTCTCTTTGTTACGTTACCTGTTCTTTGACATTTTTCACATGATAGAACAAAGTTGTAGGAATCTTTGGATATGGTTGGCCAAAAGAAACCACATTGCAAAACATTTATAGAAGTTTTCTTAGGACTCATATGTCCTCCAACTGGGCATGAGTGACATTGCTCTAAAATAAGTTGAGATTCTTCCTCAGTGATACAATGTCTGTATTTAGACTATCAGCGCAGAGTTTGAATAGGTATGGCTCATCCCAGTGATATTGTTTTACATCATGCAGGAATTTCTTCAGTGCACTTCCGGTGCATTTGGGGTGGATAACACCCGCAGCCAGGTAGTTTACATAGTCCGCGTACCAAGGGATAGCTTCTGAGTCTTTCATAAGTTGGTCATCTGGAAGGGAATCATTAATCGGGATCTTCTCAGTATCTAGGGTGTGGATGCGACTGAGGTGATCTGGTACAACATTCTCTATACCCTTTTTATCTCTTATCTCTAGATCAAATTCTTACAAGAGGAGAATCCATCTAATTAACCTGGGTTTTACATCTTTCTTTTCCAGAAGGTAACAGATTTGACATGGTCCGTGTAGACAATAACTTTTGAACCAATGAGGTAGGATCTGAACTTGTCAAAGGCATATATGACCACAATAAATTCTTTCTCGATAGTTGCATAATTTCTCTGAGCTTCGTCGAGGGTTTTCAATGCATAGTAGATCACATAATGTCTCTTCTCTATACACTGGCCTAGAATGGCACCCACAGCATAATTATTGCCATCGCACATGATATCAAATGGGTGATCCCAATCGGGAGCTCTGATGATGGGTGTTGTTGTAAGAGCAAGATTTAGGTAGTTGAAACTTTTGACACATTCTCCATCAAAATTGAACTCAGCATCTTTTAGCAACAAATTCGTCATCGGCTTGGTTATCTTTGAGAAGTCCTTTATAAACCATCTGTAAAAGCCCGCATGACCTAGGAATGCATGAACCTCTTTTACACTTGTTGGTATGGCGAGCTTAGAAATCACTTCGATCTTGGCCTTGTCTACTCCAATTCCTCGATTGCTGACTCTATGGCCAAGGACAATGCCTTCATTTACCATAAAGTGACACTTCTCCCAATTTAACACAAGATGTGCTTCCTCACATCATTTAAGGAAAAGGGAGAGGTTATTCAGGAATGAGTCGTATGAATCTCCATACACAAAAAAATCATCCATAAAAACTTCCATGATAGTTTCAGTGAGACAGTGAATATAGCTGCCATACAATGTTGGAAAGTTGCAGGCACATTGCAGAGGCTGAACGGCATTCTTCTAAATGTGTATGTTTTGAATGGGCAGGTGAAAGTGGCTTTCTCTTAGTCATCTGGATGTATGGGTATTTGATAGAATCCATAGTAACCATCGAGATAACAGAAATATTCTTGATGAGCCAATCGTTCTAATACTTGATCAAGAAAAGGCATTGGGAAATGATCCTTTCGAGTTGCCTTGTTTAACTTCCTGTAATCAATGCACATCCTCCACCCTGTAACCATTCGAGTGGGGATGAGTTCATCATTTTCATTTCATATCACAGTAGTTCCACCTTTCTTTGGGACCACATGCACGGGACTCACCCATGGTGAATCTGATATCGGATAGATTATCCCAGCAGTGAGCAGTTTAATGACTTCACGACAGACTACTTCCTTCATATTTGGATTCAATTTGTGTTGATGTTCAATAGTTGGCTTGTGATCTTCCATCATGGGGATTTTGTGCATGGACAGTGCTTGACTAATCCCAGTGAGGTCGCTCATCTTGTAGTTGATTACTTTTCTTCTTTCCTTCAATTCCTTCAAAAGTTTGTCTTCTTGTTCTACCGTTAGGTCTGAATTTATGATGATGGGACTGTTGGGTTTTAGAGGAGACAGAGAAGGCAGCGGAAACAAAAAATTTCTCCCCCAACCCAAACTGAGGAAACGCATCAACGTCTATATAATAGGAAAGGATGGTTTGTGGAATCATACCTTGTCTCGAGGCTTGCTCGGCGACAATACCTCGCGTAATGCGCGGTCTTCAACTCCGGACTTCGACGGTGTCTGTGCAGCTCCTGGTCGCACCGGGACTGACAACTCCTACTCGAACCGGACTGTCGGATGACAGTTGTCCTCCTAAGCGGCAGTGTCCTCCCGCCTCTGTAGTAGTCCACACGGACCACCTGGAACTCCACACTCCTTGTCCCACAAGGAAGTGGAAGGAGTCGCACCCTCCTATTGACGTACTAGTCGCCAACACGCTCTCCTGCCTCCTGTTGCAACTGCAGTTGTCCTTCCCTTGCTGCACCTCCCTTTTGCGGGAAGCACTTGCTCGGGCTCTCTCACGGTTACCAAAACCAGAGAGAACGACAACTTGCAGAGCAACTGGTTGCACTGAGATGTACTGTGAGAAGCCCCAATACCCCCTATATATATAGGAGAGTCATGGGACAGGGTTCTCCATCCCGGGCAATGCGGGACTAAAGCAGGAGTAGAAGGGTTCGGAATTTTCCACCAAAAGCAACCATCTCGCAACCTGAACCGATCGGTTCACAAGTGAACCGGTCAGTTGGGGACCTGAACCGATCGGTTCACCACTGAACCGATCGTTTGGGACCCTTGAACCAATCGGTTCACTCATGAACCGGTCGGTTGGGGTTCCAGGTTGGTTCCCGGTTGACTTTCCTTGTTTCTTTCCCAATTGGTATCGAATACCAATATTATTTCCAATCGAATTGGGCAATTTGAAACGAAAGGAAAATTCTCACCAATCCTACTTTCCCAAGTTGCTCGATTGCACCAGTTGAACCGATCGGTTCAACACTTGAACCGGTCATTTCACTCTGTGCATGAGCCGATCGGTTCAACAATTGAACCGACCGGTTCAGCAACCTCAGCCGGCCGGTTCATCACATGAACCGATCGGTTGGGAGTGCAGGTTGTGCAGAATCAGTCAAATGCGATTTCAATCAATCCGATACTCCAATCAATGCGTCCAACACCTTGAACCATACGATATTGAGCCATCGACTAATTGAGTGCTTAATTGAACTACTAAACTCTTTTAGTAATCAATCTAAACATTGCTTGTGGACAAAACTCCTCTTCCAGGTTAAATCCTATGTGTGTGACCCTGCAGGTCCATTTCACGTTGGCAGTGAAAGTTCATAACACTTATGACTTCACAAGCAAAGAGTGGTGCCTAGTCACACATCAGTGCTACCCAAGTGAAAGTAGAAAGTTGGAGAATAACTTTCATCCTACAATCCGTGAATGGTGTTACATCGAATGTATAATTCCTTTGTCACTGATATCCCGAATGAACTCGAGGCATGGAACAGTCATCCTGTCAACGTTCATTCACTTCCTTGATCTCAGAGTAGACTGGAAGAGATATGTATGACATCAGTATCACATACTGATTCACACATGCGTGCACGCCTTTCTCAATCCTACTCATCAAGTAGCCATGGATATCAAAATCCCTTAGGAGGGACAAATCCCATATCTATCACTCACCCCTCAAAAGCCCCATGTATCAAAGCCACCCAATCATCACCTTTATAACAACCCATGTTTCAGGACTGCGTTTGATGATGTCAAAGTGTGCCCAACGACATGTGTTGAGTGCAGTGATTTCAGGTCTAAGAATCACACTCACCACCATCACTGTGAGTACTGACTGTGACTACCATCTCATGGTTCCATGTATCAAACTCACGGTGGGTCTGTCTGGTACACTTGTTCTCTAACAAGTACCTATGTGTTTGGTTTGATATCTCTATATCATGACTAATGAGATTCTGTCATCAACCAACACCACAATCTAGTCTTGTGTGTCATTGTTGTCTATCTACCTTCCACAATGACATCCGACTAGGGACATAACAAGAATGTACAAACTCTTAGCATCTGTATGATCTCATCATTCAGGTCCTCAACCTGAAAGCATACGTCATTGAGTATTGTCATTCTCTAGAAATTCAATCTGTTCTATCACTATCTCATATGACTGAACCAGAAAGAATTGGAAACTCGCCTTTTATGTTTATCAGATCAATCTCAATGTATCCCACCAATCATCCCATGATTGGCTCTCAGGGCATACATACCAACAGACTCCCACTTGCACTACGAGCCAATCACCCATGAATCATATTCATAGTGATCTTCAGACATGTCCCACATGTTACTGTGCTCTAGTGCCAACATAGTGAGTAATGACAACACCTTGCCAAAGTCTGTACAAATTGCATGTCTCGCATCTCTTCGCTGTACGTCATACGTATGAGATGGAGTTGCCGTAATATGCGATCTAGTATTCCTTTGCTAACCTTTAGCCACATTGCATGATCAAGGATTCCAGACTTATCATTAATGAGTGGAATATAAATTCATCTTATGAACTTTCATATCCATATAGTATTCACTGTTGTTCTCTAACACATAGATACTCGGCATTTCCTCTTTTAAATGGCTTTATTGGAACATTTCCAATTATCAACAAACATTCTGTTTTATACATCTTATGTATATTTTGCGATTAATTTTCTGTCCTTTCGGAAGTTCGCATCAATGTAACTCTTTACATCGAACTCTTCCTTATCTCCATAGAACTAGTACTTCACAAGCACTTATCAAGTTCTCATGTTATTCCAGTAACCCTTACTGGAAGCAGACAGACATCCACTCGTCATGTCCCACATACGAGTTATCAGGATGAGCACATCATATTGCCATGTCCTACATATAAGATGATGAATGCATTTTATTCTTGCCATGTCATACATGCAAGATAATGGGATGATTACATACATGATAGATCCATATCTATTCTTAGTGTTCCCATTCTTCATAAGAATTGGACACTTGGCCTTGGGATACTAACTCCATGTAACATGGACAAGTTTTCTCCCACTGAATCTGTGCATACTGAACACTTCAGTACAGATTTCCAATGTATTCTCTCTCTTTCCAGGTCAAGAGATTTTCGAGAACTATCTCTATAGATCTCTATTCCTATCACATAGGAAACATCTCTATCTTCCTTAAAGATAATTTCCACATTCGGATTTCCAATCTAGAACATTTCCATTTCACATCAATATATGGAATGTGAACACGCTCCCACTAAATCACAGATGCCTTCTTTATCTTTGACATATCAGTCAGACCCTTTGACTATATCATCAAAATAAAGATCCAATTTTGAGTTGCTTGTACTCAATCAATCACATTGATTAGTCCATTGTAACTTATAGACTTCATTTGCATTAGTGGATTCATAAACCTTATAGGTTGTGTCACGTACACATCCTGGTTTTATTCCTCATAGGAATGCGGTTTTAGTATCCATATGCCAAATGTCTTAGTCATTAAGTTGCAATCAACAAGCATCATCCTTCTCAAAATGTTATCCATGTGTCTTAACACTTAAGACTCATTTGCACTTATGGATATGATCCAATGAGTGCTACCATCAAGGTCATACCTTATGGTTCACATGGAAGTCATTTAGGATGTAATGGTTTTAAACCATAACTCAAGATTCGGTTCCTCATATTCATCTTGATAGTTGACTCATCACATGAACAACTCATCACATAGATAATTGAGGTGTATCTGTTAAATATATAAGAACTCACAACCCTTGTGATTCTTAATTTCTTTTATTAGTGTGGGGTATTCATTTATTAAGAAGAATTCAGTTATTTGATAATCATTCTCTAACTCCTTAGAGTATGATTCCTTCTTGATTCAGACATCACCATGCCTTAATCATGAGTTCACTATGATACATTATCATAAACACTCATAAGGATCTCAAACATTTGGTCCAAGTATTTCATTCTTTGATCTCATCAAGAATTAATACTTTACCAAATTTGCACTTCATTTATGATGATCTTGAACACTTCAAGACATCCATATTGGTATTTCTCTAAACACCATTTGAAGTATTAGCATTTGTTCCAATAGGCATGTAAATACATCACATGTATTATACCTAATAGGATAATCACTCTCCCACTACATTAGTGAAGATTGATTAATCATATCCAAGATATTCATGTCCCTTACTAGTTCTCTAACCAAAAGAGTCTAGTTTTATCCATCACATGAAAACTAGAAATGAATTTCTCATGATTAATGCTAATTAAATTGTTTGAGTTATCTATAACTTTTAGGTATTGTCTTATCTTATGCATATCAAATATCACAAGATAAATAAGGCATTGCCACAAAGATCACATCTTTATAAATTGAAACATCTCTTTATTAATTGCCATCATTGTCATACAATATGCAAAAATAAAGTGTTTCTATCTATTGGCAAGTGTGAAATAACAGTTCATAACTGTATTACATGCCTTATTGGCTGAAAATAAACTAAAGTATTCCTATCTATAAAGGCAACACTTGCCCCAAGTAAGAATGCTTTACACTTTACATCTTGATATCATATATCTCAAAAAGTGTTACAAGTTTATTTACATGACACCTTCAAGTAGAGGCTTCGGTCGCCTCCTTCTTCTTTTGTTCTTCCAGGTAGAGAGGACAATTCCTTTTCCAATGTCCTTGCTTTTGACAATGGTGACAATTTCCTTTCTTGGTCACGCCTCCCTTGGCCTTGAGAGCTGAAGATGGCTTGGACTCCTGGCTAGCTTCAGAACCTTTCTTAGCTTTGTCCTTGCCCTTGAGCTTGGACTTGCCTTTCTTGCTCGTGATCACCATCACGGACTTAGGCTTGTCCTTCTTCATCTGTAACTCAGTTGTCCTCAACATGCCCAACAACTCTGACAGTGGCCTATCAAAGTTGTTCATGTTGTAGTTCATCACAAACTGACTGTAAGATTCTGGCAACGATTGCAGTATCACGTCAGTAGCCAACTCTTGGCTCAGTGGAAATCCCAGTCTCTGTAGGTTCTCCACATACCCAATCATCTTGAGTGTGTGAGGACCAACTGGATCTCCTTCTGTCATGACGCACTTGAACAGTGCCCTAGAAACATTGTACCTCTCTTGTCGTGCCTGATCTTCATACATGTTCCTGAGATGCAGAATCATCTCTATGACACCCATGTTCTCATGTTGCCTCTGCAACTCATGGTTCATTGAACATAGCATCAAGCACTTTGCATCAATGGCATCATCAGAATGCTTCTTGTAAGCATCCCTTTCTGTCCTTGGTGCATTAGGAGTGGGTTCCTTTGGAATTGGAGTATCCAGGACATAGAGCTTACGCTCTTGAGTGAGAACAATTCTCAATGTCCGATACCAGTCGTGGAAGTTTGTCCCATTTAGTTTGTCCTTGTCAAGGACCGATCGCAAAGAAAAGTTGTTGTTGTTTGTTGCCATTTGAACTACAAAAGGAAAATATGCAATTTTAGTCCAAAACTCATTTTTGACTTATTTGATTGATTTGAAAATTTGACGATATAATTAGGCCTTTAATTAATTATCGCTCCCACTATTTTAGTTCAAATTGATAGCCCTCACCATCAATTCGGAAGATTGCAGCGTACAATCTTCTAGTGGGCAAGATCCTGAAATCCTCTAAATCATGAGTCAGCTTTGGCTGATCGCCCACAACTTAGATCTCTCAGGTAGGCAACTCTTGCCAATTGCATCATATGCAACTCTTGATAAGATGTCATCTACAACTCCTTGCAATGATCATCTCTATGCCTCAAGGTACTAGATCCCATCTAGATCACCTTGTTAAGTCCGACCCAAAGCAAACACGATGAATATGCACCCTACTTTGGCAGACCCACACATTCATCCTTCACGCTTCCACGAGATAGACGGTGCACCACGCTTTGGCGTGCCCACACTTGTTCGGTCAAGTTTTTCACATGTGTTGCATTTGGAAGGCATCTAAAACTTAATATTTTAATGAGGGATTTGGTTTTATATACATATACATATCCAATCACCACAATACATAGTACGTATCATATACATGCTATATCCCACAGAAAACATGCACAAATGATAAAAAAGCGATGATTATGGCCATCCTAATTTGATTCCTCGAGCCAAGAGGAATCACGGTCATCTAGGTCTACATCACATGCAACCTGTACAAGATGAACTCTGTGCCTTGCCATCTGAGTTGATCAACTCATCACATGAATGATCTGTACTCTCCAGCCGGTCGTCTGGGTGCCACCAGCCGATTGGTTGGCTCCTCCAACCGATCGGTTCGCCTGGTCGTCGTGCATCTCGTCATGTCTGCCACCCGCTCGTCTCGCTCCTCGAACCGGTCATCAACCGATCAGTTCACTCCTTGAACCGACCGTCTGGAAGGTCAACCGATCGGTTCACTCCTTGAACCAATCGTCTGAGCAGTCGTCTTGATGTCCGCCGGTCTTTGACATAACAGGAAATAAAATCCTATTCTATCTATTACATTGCTTTAAAAGAGAAAACCCCGAGTTACATTCGGGGGGAGCAAAGGTAGGAAAGAATCTCGAATTATTTCGAGTTACATCAGGATTAAGAGAGGGAAGATCGGTGCGCAGACCGAGATGCAAGCAACCACACACAACCAATCACAGATAGGGGTTTATAGGCCATAATCATGCTACACACATCCACCACAAAACTCGTTTAAGGGCGACGCGTATCGAGTGCATTAATAATACATATCATATATGTAATTAGGGATTTGTGGATTTAGGATTGGACATGCATAAAGACGATATTATTCGCATCGCATGCAATAAATAAAGGCGACAAACCAAAATCGATCATATCGATATTCCTAAAATATAGAGCAGTTGACGTGGCTCTGATACCACTGTTGGGTTTTAGAGGAATCAGAGAAGGCAGCGGAAACAAAAAATTTCTCCCCCAACCCAAACCGAGGAAACGCGTCAACGTCTATATAATAGGAAAGGATGGTTTGTGGAATCATACCTTGTCCCGAGGCTTGCTCGGCGACAATACCTCGTGCAATGCGCGGTCTTCAACTCCGGACTTCGACGGTATCTATGCAGCTCCTGGTCGCACCGGGACTGACAACTCCTACTCGAACCGGAGTGTCGGATGATAGTTGTCCTCCTAAGCGGCAGTGTCCTCCCGCCTCTGTAGTAGTCCACACAGACCACCTGGAACTCCACACTCCTTGTCCCACAAGGAAGTGGAAGGATTCGCACCCTCCTGTTGATGTACTAGTCGCCAACACGCTCTCCTACCTCATGTTGCAACTGCAGTTGTCCTTCCCTTGTTGCACCTCCCTTTTGCGGGAAGCACTTGCTCGGGCTCACTCACGGTTACCAAAACCAGAGAGAACGACAACTTGCAGAGCAACTGGTTGCACTGAGCTGTACTGTGAGAAGCCCCAATACCCCCTATATATATAGGAGAGTCATGGGACAGGGTTCTCCATCCTGGGCAATGCGGGACTAAAGCAGGAGTAGAAGGGTTCGGAATTTTCCACCAAAGGCAACCATCTCGCAACATGAACCGGTCGGTTGGGGACCTGAACCGATCAGTTCACCACTGAACCGATCGTTTGGGACCCTTGAACCGATCGGTTCACTCATGAACCGGTCGGTTGGGGTTCCAGGTTGGTTCCCGATTGACTTTCCTTGTTTCTTTCCCAATTGGTATCGAATACCAATATTATTTCCAATCGAATTGGGCAATTTGAAACGAAAGGAAAATTCTCACCAATCCTACTTTCCCAAGTTGCTCGATTGCACCAGTTGAACCGATCGATTCAACACTTGAACCGGTCGTTTCACTCTGTGCATGAGCCGATCGGTTCAACAATTGAACCGACCGGTTCAGCAACCTCAGTCGACCGGTTCATCACATGAACCAATCGGTTGGGAGTGCAGGTTGTACAGAATCAGTCAAATGTGATTTCAATCAATCCGATACTCCAATCAATGCGTCCAACACCTTGAACCATACGATATTGAGCCATCGACTAATTGAGTGCTTAATTGAACTACTAAATTCTTTTAGTAATCAATCTAAACATTGCTTGTGGACAAAACTCCTCTTCCAGGTTAAATCCTATGTGTGTGACCCTGCATGTCCATTTCACGTTGGCAGTGAAAGTTCATAACACTTATGACTTCACAAGCAAAGAGCGGTGCCTAGTCACACATCAGTGCTACCCAAGTGAAAGTAGAAAGTTGGAGAACAACTTTCATCCTACAATCCGTGAATGGTGTTACAGCGAATGTATAATTCCTTTGTCACTGATATCCCGAATGAACTCGAGGCATGGAACAGTCATCCTGTCAACGTTCATTCACTTCCTTGATCTCAGAGTAGACTGGAAGAGATATGTATGACATCAGTATCACATACTGATTCACACATGCGTGCACGCCTTTCTCAATCCTACTCATCAAGTGGCCATGGATATCAAACTCCCTTAGGAGGGACAAATCCCATATCTATCACTCACCCCTCAAAATCCCCATGTGTCAAAGCCACCCAATCATCACCTTTATAACAACCCATGTTTTAGGACTGCGTTTGATGATGTCAAAGTGTGCCCAACGACATGTGTTGAGTGCAGTGATTTCAGGTCTAAGAATCACACTCACCACCATCATTGTGAGTACTGACTGTGACTACCATCTCATGGTTCCATGTGTCAAACTCATGGTGGGTCTGTCTGGTACACTTGTTCTCTAACAAGTACCTATGTGTTTGGTTTGATATCTCTATATCATGACTAATGATATTCTGTCATCAACCAACACCACAATCTAGTCTTATGTGTCATTGTTGTCTATCTACCTTCCACAATGACATCCGACTAGGGACATAACAAGAATGTACAAACTCTTAGCATCCGTATGATCTCATCGTTTAGGTCCTCAACCTGAAAGCATACGTCATTGAGTACTGTCATTCTCTAGACATTCAATCTGTTCTATCACTATCTCATATGACTGAACCAGAAAGAATTGGAAGCTCGCCTTTTATGTTTATCAGATCAATCTCAATGTATCCCACCAATCATCCCATGATTGGCTCTCAGGGCATACATACCAACAGGGACAGACCTTGAGTTCATCTAGAAACACGTATTTCAATCCTTCCAGTAGAGGCTTCATTTCAGGAGCTTGTATCTTTTCACATGCTTCTTCATAACATCCACTACTTTTAGTTCCTCAATCTTGGCTTCAGGATCTTGTTCAGCAATATCGAGGTGGAAAACACAACTTTTCACTTGTTGGTCATCTGAACTTTCTGCATTCGGATTGGTGAGAGTCATCCCTAAAGGATATTCTTGTTCATAATCCTCCTGCGTGAGGAGTGACATCTTCTCTATGCACTCAATCAAGTAGACTTCCTCTTGCATGCTCGGTCTTCGCATGCTTTCAAAAACGTTGAATTCGAGAGTTTCTTTACCTAATCGGAGTAACAAAGTTCATGCTTCAACGTCGATCAGAGCTCTTGCAGTGGTGAGGAAAGGATGTCCAAATATGAGAGGGTATATGGTGTCTTCCTTTATGTCCATGATGACAAAGTCACACGGAACATAGGAATATTTTCCTACCTTGATAGGGACATCCTCAATGATTCCTAAAGGTAGAGTCACAATGTTATCTGCAAGTTGTATAGTCATGCCAGTCGGGAGAAGTTTAGCAAACCCTAGCCTTTTGCAAAGGTTAAGTGGTATGATGGAGATACTGGCACCAAGATCAGCCAATCCTTTCTTACATGATGAATCACTGATATGGCACGAGATCCCAAAAGATCCTGGTTCTTTCTGCTTCTTGGGCATCTTACTTTGGATGATGTCTGAATTAGTTGTTGCTAACTTGACTGTTTCATATTCTTCAGTTATATATTTCCTGGTGAGAAGTGACTTCAAGTACTTTGTCCAAGCTGGTATCTCAGCCAGCGCATCTAGAAAAGGTATATCAACATGGAGTTTCTTCATGGCTTCTTTGAACTTGTTGAATTGAGTGTCAAGCTTTGTCTTCCTTAAACGAGCTGGGAAAGGTATACGAGGCTTGTACACTGGTACTTCTAGCTCTGGTGTTTCTGGTTCAGCATCAGTTGGTTTCTCATAACTTTGCTTGTTTGTCTTATCAGCAGTTGTTGTTTCTTTTGGTTGAGACTCAGGTGTGGTAGAGTCTAGTTCAATTATAGAGTTGTCCTTGTCTATAATAATCACAGGTGGCTTGACAGGGGGACTCGAATAGTCTTTTCCATACCTGGTGGTGAAATCCTTTAGTTGTTCCTGATGCTTGGGATTGTTTTCTGGTTGGCCAGCAAAGGCACCAGCAGGTGGTTTCATACTAGTTGCTAGTTGTGCTAGTTGAGATTCAATTACTTTCTGATGGGCTTGTTGGTTAGCTATCATAGTTTGCTAGCAAGCTATCAATGTTTGTTGTGATTGTAACATCTTTTCAATGGCCGATAGCTTGTCATCAGGAGAGTTGGGGCTAGCTTGTTTCCCTTGTTGTTGGTTCCGATAAGGGACCTGGTTGGGGTTATGAAATTGAGAATTTTTCTGATAATTGTTGAAGTTCCTGTTCTGACAGTTTCCCCTAAAGTTCTCTTGATTTCCAAAGTTTTGCTGTTGGTTATACTAAAATCCTGGTGGGCCTCTTTGTTGGTTAGTTGAACCAAGTTGTCATGAGTTTTCCGCTCCTAAAGGATTTCCATATTGAAAACCAGGATGGTTCCTATTTTGATTCGGATTGTAGTATCCTTGACCAAGAATGGTGTTGACGGTATTAAGATTTTCTATTTGACCATTATCTCCTTATCCACATGTGTTTCTTAGAACAACATCGTAAAGAACATTGCATGCTAAAGTGGAATGATCAGTACTTTTGCATGCTTCACAGAATAGTGAAGCTGGCTTGATCGGTTCTTGTTGTCGAGGGGGTGAACGTCCTCTTCTAAAAGCAGCAAGGGATGATTCGATATGGTCTTGCTTGGAAACTAGGAGTTTAAGAGTTTCAGCGATAGACTTGTACTCTGGAATAACTTCAGCCATAGCTACTTTCAACACTCCTTTGCCTACAAATCTACCCCAATTGTCTTGATTTTCAGCACCAAGGGTGACAACCCTCCATGCACTATCATAACTTTGACGCATGAAGTTTCCTCCAGTTGAGGAATCTAAAAACCTTTTGATATCATTGTCCACACCCCTATAAAATATTTCAATGAGGGAATGTCATGGTGTGGATACTTGCGTAGAAGCTCTTTATATCTTTCCCATGCTTCAGCAAGGGTTTCTCTAGGGGCTTGAGTGAACATTGTTATTCGACCCCTAATTTCATAAGTGAGAGAAGGAGGATAGAACTTTTCTAGAAAAACATTTTGAAGATGCTCCCAAGTAGTGATGGGTTCACATTGCAGGGAGTTGTACCAACTTATGGCCCTATCAACAAGCGAATACTTGAAGAGTCGGAGTTGAATAGCATCATCAGACACTCCATTTTGCTTCGTCATAGCACATAGATTGATGAATCTCAAAAGATGTTCTTGACTATCTTCTCCTTGTTTACCATAGAATGGGTTGTTTTGCAGCAAGGTAATCCAATGTGCTCGTATCTCAAAGTTGGAAGCATGGATGGGAGGAGGTTGGACTGGGTGATGAACATCAGCAGCCTTAGGGATTGAGAATTCCCTAAGATCCTTTTGCAGTTATGCTGCTTGTGCTGCTAAGATTTCCTCTTGAACTGTAGCCCTAGCTTCTTGCATGAGTCTTTCTTTCTGTGCATTAATGGCTTGAGCCACTCTTCGGGCTATTTCCTCTTCTTGAGCCATTCTTGCTTGGTTCTCTCTGTTTTGATGATAAAAGGTTCTGTCTATCTCCGGATCAAAGCTGGCGGTGAGTCCGAGACTGTTTAAACGGTGCATACACCAGTCTTGGGGGTACCTAAAATGAAAAGATCTGAAGTAAGATTGATGAAGTGGAGTGAAATTCAAGTAGATGATCGATTGTATCAAAAGAAAAACAAAATCCTAGATTAGCCTTAAAAGAACTAGATTTGACTAACTGATTCCGTTGTCCCCGGCAACGGTGCCAGAATTTGACACCGAATATTATTGCACTAACAAACTCACTCGGGGTTGAAATCTCTGAGCTTTTACCAAAACCTCGTGTAATAATACCACCCGCAAGTAGACGGGTCTTATCGCAGTATAGTTAAGGATTGAATCCCAAAGGATAATGTTTTTAAGAATCTTTGTCAATCGAATCTAGATCAAGTAAGACTAATATTTAGAATGATTGATTGGGTTGTGGTTGATTAAACTAATTGTAAGAAAGTAAAAGAGCAGAATTTAAAGTTTGTTCTAGATAAATGATATGGAATCACTGGGATGGTATCAGGTTTCACCACCACTACACATGCAAACACATTCAAACATCAAACATCCAGGCAAGAATCTAACTATCCAAATGGAATTGATGTGAACCCTCCCTAAGGGATGTTTAGGCCCATGTAAGCATCCCCTTAGGCATCATATTTCTTGTCGCCGTCTGGATCATGCACTCATGGTTCTAAAGATACAACATCCAACTGAGGCTGAGGTCCTCCCTAAGGGATGTTTAGACCACAGAAGTGTCACCGCAGGCTATATAGCTCATCCCCTCACAGATCATACACTTACAACCTCAAGGAATCCCATTCTATTTCTAGTCAGGGAATCAACCGTGCTAATCGACAAGCGAGCAGGTGATTAATTTACAAGCAAACATTGACGATTAATAAAGAAGATACAAAATCCAACTAAGGTTGTGGCCCTCCCTAAGGGATGTTTAGGCCACAGAAGCATCACTGTAGGCTAGAGGGCTCATCCCCTCATGGATCATACACTTACGACCTCAAGGAATCTCATTCTATTTCTAGTTTGAGAGTCTACCTCATTAATCGACATTCCACCCTACATACAGAAGTTCTCATAACATAGGGAAAAACAAGATGAAAGCAAGCAGGTAATCAAGATAAAAACATTATCAATTAATAATGAAATAGAAAGTTATATACATTGTCTTGGAGTGTTAAATGAAAAGACATGAAACATGGGCAGCGGGGCTAGTCCCCGCACCCCCGCGAAAAGTGACTACTCGCTCATGATGCGAGAAGCAAGAAGAATAAGAGAGAGGGATGGTTCCATCATGAGCATGATGCATAAGGTAGTCGCAGCTTGGTGAAGATGATGTGGTCTTCTACGTCGTGTTGGAGCAGATCTGGACGAGGAGAAAGGACCACCAAGGCAGACCGGGCAGACCTTCTTCTCCACCTTCTTTCTCTTCTTGGCCTCCTAGCTCGCAGCAGGAGGAGGTGTGGGCAGCATGATAATGGCGTGGAAGGAGGACGGTGGTGTGGAGGATGAAGCTTGATCGATCCTTGCACTTAGGCAGCCTGTCGGCATCCTTGGCTCGATGCCCAAATGAGGACCCTTGTGGTCCTATTTATAGGCTTGGATGGGGTCCTCACGTTTTTGTTGTGAGTTTGCTCCAAATGGTTTAGAGCAACCGACTTTCTTGAACGGTTTGGAGCAACCGGTCTTGGAGACCATTTGACATCCAAACGGTCTTGGCTTCCTATCTTCATACGGTCTTGTAGACCGACCAAATGACCAAACAGTCTTGGGCGGTAGCTGGCCAAACGATCTTACATATCGCTAGGCTTTGATCGGTCTTGTTTATGCTTGATCGGTCTTGAATCTTTATTCAAACGGTCTTGAGATTTAAATGTTTTTTCGGGTGACTGGCCTATCGATCTTTAGCAAACGATCATCGTTCACACGGTCTTGGGCTTTAAACAGTTTTAAAGACCAATTGGACCGATCAAACTGTCTTGAAGACCGATGGATTTCGTTCGGTTTTGAGACCGAACGGTCTTCGTCTCCAACCAGTCTTGAGACCGTATGGCTCCAAATGTTTTTTCTCTTCATCGGTCTTTGCTTGAGTGTCCAAACGGTCTTCATCCAAATGGCCTTGGATCTTCATCATCCAAACAGTCTTGAGGACCGATGGCCTCCGATCGGTCTTCATCGTCCAAACTGTTATTGGTCCAAATGGTCTCGAAACAATTAGGCGTCATACGGTCTTGAGACCATTTAGGCTCAAGCGGTCTTGAGACCGTATGGGCTCAAACGATTTTGAGACCGTTTAGGTAGAGTAGTGAGAGGAGGACCGTGTAGGCGAATGTCGGAGACCGATAGGTCAAAACCGCATGGGTAGACCGTTAGGGCAAACTGTTTGGTCAAGACCAAAGTTGAGAGGATCTTGAGTGAATTCCATATGATGGTTGAACCTAGTCAATACCTGCACAAAATTGATATAAATATAGTTAATAATCTTAATAATTGAATTAGTTAAGAAATCTTGCATTTTGTGAGATTTAGGAGATGAAATCGAAAGTACTGAATCGAATTGGTCCCAAAAAGGCGACTTGAATCCTTGATCCACCAACACATAACGAGGAGCAGCAGAAATCAGAATTAAATACAACGATGGAAAGGCCTAACCAAGACATGAATGGATGGCACACACAAAAGGGAAAAGGAAAAGCAAGTAGGGAACAAGGACGCACGTGAGAAATACCACCACTATCTGATGAGGGACAACCCAACAGATTTGCTTTTCTGTCAAACGATGATGAAGAAACAACTTTACAAGAATAGGCTACCAGTAACACTGAGACACAAAAGAAGAGTGAGAGGGGACAAACTAGACTTGCAAAGATATGGAGGAAAAAGGCGACCAAAGTAGCTATGGAAACTGCAGAACAAAAGAGGGAAGTCTTGGAAGAAACACTAATCAATGGAGAGACACATCGAAGCCAATCCAAAGACACATCACAGATAAAGGGAAACAAGGCAAGAGGACAGAAGCACACTGTGGTACACCCAGGGGTAGATGAGGTGATAGAAATTCTTGAGGATCAACATGACGCAGAGATGGAAACCACGGCCACAGGGTCGGAATAAAGCATGCCATTCGAGACCCCTAATAGACCATTGATGACATTTACAAATAAAAAATTGAAAGCCAAGAAATCAATGGATAGGGTCATAAGGGGTAGTGGTACCAAAATGAAGAGAAGCGACAGGACAAAACCCCTTTTGGAGGTGCGAAGAAGAAGCCCACGGAACCGAAACAGTGATGTAATAGGTCAAGAAAAGGATGGGGAATGCATTCAAGAAGCAGGGGCAGAGGAGAAGCAGAGGACAACGGCTGAAGGTGATACGGAAAATCAAGATCCACACAACCTATCCTAAGTCAGGACTCTTCTGTACTAAAATTCCAACGATGTTGGACATGCTGTGTTGGAATGTGAGGGTAATTGGAAACTATGATACTTGTAGAATTCTGAAAGAGTACATTCTAAAATACATACCGATGGTGGTTGCAATCTTAGCCCCAGCATCGATTTCTATCGTGTGTAGAGACTGGAATGGCAATTGGATTGGTGGTTGGGATAAGAAGATTCATGCCAGTAGTGTCCTTGAAGCAGAAGTCAGAACTATTCATTGGGTTGTTGATATTGGACAACACCTCTCATGCTACCAAATCGTCTTCGAGACTAATTCAAAAAGGGCAAAAGAGGCCATGGATGGAAGAATAGATGATTACCCTAGGTTGGCACTGTGGTTGACAGGAATAAATGATGGCTGGAAGCAGGTTTGGAATTGTACGAATATCCACAGAGAGGGGAACAAGGTTGTTGATGGCCTTGCAAAATTTCACCAAAAAAACATGGGTGGTTCCTTTGTTTATAGGGTACCCCCAAATAGTCTAGTTGACATCGTCAACTTAGAATCCTATAATTGTAGTAGTACTACCATATTTATTTCAACAAATGATTTAGTAAGTTGTAATGGCTACCAAGTTTTTGCTTGCACGAGAGGGGCGAGATGAATAAAATCCATCTTTCCTTAAAAAAAACGGTGACTGGAAATCATGGTGAATATGCATTCATCAGGCCTCAATGTTGTAGATTCATCCACAACACGCTCATATGATGGACGAATCTCTCATAAGGGAGGATTTCCCCTTGATTCTTCTCACACCGCAATGACGCTTGCTCAAGCAAGACTTCAGTCAGAATATTCATAGAGCATATACAAATCAGAAAGGCAACCACGCATACCTTGGGTATGCCTCAATCCCTATAGAATTTTTAGCATATTACTCATCTATAAAGGGATCTACCTCATGCCAATCACAAGAAATCATCTAAAAAAAAACAAAGGTGATATCAAGAGCTTTCCACATCATCTTAAATCAGCACAGTCGGACAATGGACGGCCGAGAAAACAATAAAATCAAGAATTAGCCGGATCGCAAATTAGAATGTACATCTAGGTCATCTTTAACCTCCAAATTGTAAAGAACATCGAGAAGTCAAAATTGGATTTTCCCACCAAGGGCCAAAATGGCCAAATCAAAGTCTAAAAATGAAAGTTATACCTTCCCTGAGACTGATATAGCTTAAACCCACACTAAAACACCGTTGGAGAGGACCTCCATAAGCTCCTTCGCTGATGCGACACCACTGCCAAGAATGTCATCAGGAAGGTTGGTGCAAAACTCTGATCCACTGGCTCCAAGCTGGCAGATCACGACGATCCATGGGTCTCTCTCTCCTCTCACTGCCATCGTCACCCTTGAATACTCTGAGCTGGTCGTCGTTGTCAATGCTTGCATGAGTAGGGAAGAAATGGGAAGGGAGCTCGACCCTCCTCCCATTTCCCCTCTTTTAAAGAAAAAAACTTATGTAGAAATTACAAGTAGATCCCTAGATTTTTAGCAAAATTTCCATAACCCTATAAAGATTGCAAAGAAGTAGATTAAAATATCAAATTGGTAAAAAAATAGAAAATGTCAACTATTGACTCAAAAACCAAAATTCTATTTTCTCAAAGAGAAATAATCACCATATCTATCTACAATGACCAGGGTCCTAGACCATGCCTAAAACTGGACCGACCACAAACTTAACTTCCAAATCTCTTTAGGGTCCTAGACTATGACCTAAAACTGGGACAAACTTAAAATCACCTTTTTCAATCTTTTAGGGTCTCGGACTATGACCTAAAACTAGACCAGTCATATGCTTTATCTATAAATCCATTTGGGTCATGGACCAAGACCTTAAACTAGACCATGAGCCTTTTTCCTAAAGAGGCTCTCCAACCCTCTTTTTTAAAATCTTTCTAGGATCCCTACTCACAACCTATGATGGAAATCTAGATTATCCTTCAAAATCATTGTGACCAAGGTTACCAGCATGCTTTCACGTACACATCCTTTGACAATTTTGGATCATAACTCAAAAATGAACTAAAATGCCGAGCCTACCTCATGACCCTGAATTGTGATTCAAATATCCAATTTCTAGGATTGAGAATGTTACGACCCGCGTTTCGTTTTGTAAGTAAGTACCTTGGTTAGTGCATAATTGAGCTAGTTATGTTGAGATGAGTACTCACTCTTATTAATAGTGTTTTGAGTTTTGAGCTAGTGTTAATGTATCATTAGCTTGTTTTCTTGTCCTGAGGTTGAGGACAAGTTTATTCTTGATCCGTTGCCAGAGTAATCACGCGAAACTGACTTACGAGTAAAAAGATATGGACTTTTTGGTGTTCAGGGACCTATGTGCAATATCGGAAAGTTTTTGGGCAATTTATTTTCGGCCCCCTGGGCGCTCTGCCTTATCCTTTCCTTTAGCTTTCCTTTATCACTTCGTTAGCCGCCTAAGGAATGAACAAAGGGTTCATTTCCTCCGTTAGCCGCTGGACGAGAAACAGGGAGAGAGTGAGGGAGCGAGCTAGAGAGGAGAGGCTGGGAAATCAAGCTCTTCTCCCCCGATTTCTTCACCTTCTCCAGCTAATCCACCCGCCGCATCTTCCTTCTTCTTCCCTGTGTTCTTCTTCCTCCTGCAGCCATGAAGATGACGACCAAGGAGGTGGTCTAGGGAGCGAACGGCGCTTCCTTTTCGGTCCTTTCTTCTTGCCAAGTGTTTGCTAGGTCGTCCCGGAGCTATAGGAGCGATTTGGGTAAGAATCGTCCGCCGAATCGACCCCGATCTTCGTTTTTAGTTCTGCAACTTCCGTTCTGCCCAGGTTGCACGGCGTGCAAACCCAGTTTGCACGGCGTGCAACATTGCAGATAACTGAAATAGGGGAAAAATCCGTTTCTGCGCAGGTGCACGGCGTGCAAAGTCAGTTTGCACGGCGTGCAAAGTTGCAGATAGCGGAACGAGTTTCAGCCCAGGTGCACGGCGTGCAAATCAGTTTGCACGGCGTGCAGGTCAGTTTGCACGGCGTGCAAGTCAGTTTGCACGGCGTGCAAAGGTGCAGAAAAGCAGATCAGAAGTGCACTGAAGGTGCACGGCGTGCACGTTGCTGTAAAGGGCAGAATTAGGCGTGTTTGTGGACGTTTTTCGGTGTATACGAACACACCGAAGTGGGTGAGTGGCAGTTCATTTAGAAATCATTATTTAACTCATTTTAAATACTTATTTGCTTCAGTATCAGTTAATATGATTCCTGAACAGTGTTGCATGTACTTCAGTATGATAAGTTCAGTGGAACTTGAATTGCGTGATGTAAATGATGAAAAAGAGGAAATTCTATGTCTTACAGTTGATATGAGATAATCTTGTTTAATTGCATATCTGTTAAACAGTTAATAAACTTAGGTGCCCCAACACCGTAGAACCCCATTGCGCGGTCTGTACCTTTGGGGTGAAACGGTCAGTTCTGGGGATACGCCCAGGCATCGGAGACTCGTGTCCAAAAAAAATACCAATTGTCTCGGTGACACGTAGTCTGAGTGGTAGGATTCCGGTCAGTTCTGGGGATACGCCCAGGCATCGGAAATCCAAGAGTACGTTCCGGTCAGTTCTGGGGATACGCCCAGGCATCGGAGAAGTCCCGGTCAGTTCTGGGGATACGCCCAGGCATCGGAGACTTAGAGACCCTCCACTGTGCACTACAGGTTGCGGAGGAGTCCAGAGCACTCAGAGTTAGTGCAGTGAGGCCTTGTGAGCCTGAGAGTCCTGTGCAGACTAGGACGAGAAGTCAGACTTAGCATTTCCCGGGTGTGTCGCTAAGTCTTGTACGGTGAGATCGTAGTTCGCTACTGATCTTCATATGCAGAGTGCACTGCATATGTTTGGGGCATAATAATGTAAATATGTAATCACTTAGGATCACAGTAAATTTATAATTTTGTCTATTTAACTGAAATACCTGATAATGCATAGAATTGTGATTAATATTTGTACAACTGCTATATTAATAGAATTGCTCTGCTTGAACTGTATATATGTTTAATTTCAGTTTATAAACCTGACGAGTTGTTTAGTGATAGCTAAGTGAAATGTTATTCACTGAGCGAGTAGGCTCATACCTCTACTCAAAACATTTTTAGGTCAGCATCAGCATCAGGAGTCGGAAGGATCGTTTCATCCTAACGCCTAGTTGATAGAAGGTTTGTAGTTAGTCTAGTTAGAGGTCTCTTAGTCCATTCCCCTCGATCCTCGGGACAAGGTGTGAGTGAGAGAGAGAATGTGTATATCAGATGTAAATTAATGTTATGCTTTCTTTATGTTAATCAATGTATTATGCTGTAGACTTTGCTTGTATCTTCTATCAGTTTAATAGAGAAGTTTCTGCAGTTTGTTTAGTTCTTGTTTACAGCTTAAACTTGATTATCAATTAAATGCCTTGGATTGTTTTAACAAGTGAAGAATGGTTGGTTATGTGCTAATCCCACCTGCCGTGCCTTAATCTCGTGGTCTGTGTTTAATGTGAGATTGGGGCGCGACAGAGAACTAGCAAGTCAAGGAGAATTGATGCTCTAGAGGATGAAAGGTGAACCGGTAAGGGAACATGTCATAGAGGCTACATTTTAGTAGATAATGGAAAAGATATCCAACCTCGGTTCAATCTCAGATGCCTCAGCCAATCAGATAGCTAACCAATATAGTCACTAGCCAGAAAGGTCGCCTTACATCTAAAAAGATTGTATAAAATAAAACCACCGATCTTGTTGATGTAATCTGTATTCTGATAGGCACTCTTCGTGTTATGCTTTTTGAGAGTCTAGTCCTACCTCTGAATTGACCTACTAAAAAATAAAATAAAATAAAAAATATGCATAGAAGGAATGACTTCCTCTTTCTCTGAGATCTGTTTTTTAGGAAGAGTAGTTTCCACTTTTCCTCAATGATCATAGACTCTTGATCTTTATGTCTCTCTGAAAAACCACCGTTCTCATCTACTTTTCACCCTCCATAAGGTTTGTTATAACATCCATGACGAGTCCAACCTTTTTGGCCTTCCGTGACCAAAAGTGGGGGTCTAACTTGGCGCAAGTCTGCGATTCTCACTCCTATCTTGAACCTTGCCTTAAGAGGGCTAAACTGTTGACACTCCATTTTTTTCTCACTTAGAAGAAGTTCATGATTAATGTTAATCCTCTAGATAATGATCGAATCAATTCGGCACCTACCAATTTCCACATGTGCCTATTTTTATACATTTTTCACACATTTTGGCCACCACTTTTTACCTACATTCACCCATTTAAGGCCCTTCTGCAAAGAAACCTTCTTTGAGACCAAAACTGTAATTATTTTCAATTCTTCTTTAAATAGGCTATTATTCACGAATTTTCTAGTTAAATTATCTGGAATTAAATATTTCCTTTCCAACTGTCTTTTTTAGGAAAATCTGTGAGATACCCCCGACTTATCTTTCTATGTAAAATTTCTCTAACGTTTTCCAGAACATTCCTGATATTATTAGGAAAATACGGGATTGCCTTTTTCCACCTAGGGAAACTGGGAAGATCGCAACCATCTGATGTGTGACATGTGGTGGAATGTCTCGATCCGTGTGTCCTTCTCTAGGGTGCATCGTCATGATCCTCTTCCTCTTCTAGAAGATTATGTCTGGAATCATGAACTCTAAAATCTACCTATAAATATACCCCCATAACCAATGTATCCCAGGCCCCTCTCGTCTCTCCTGAAGATAAAGGAACAAATATCCCTCTCTTTATTTTTCATGTTTCATGTGATCAACGGATCCTTCCTATGACACTACATGATCTGGTAGATTTGTAGAACGGTAAACTTCTCTAACTACTATGCCTAAATTGTTGCATCTACTATTTGATTATATATGATCTATAATTGTTGCACCTAACCCGGTCTTCTGCTTCTGATCTGTTATCTTCTATAACTACTATGCCACTCTTATAGTTTTCATTTCTTACTACTTTTGAAAAATCAGATATAGTTCACTAAGCACACATCTACTAGTCATCCTCTAATATTCTACACATTGGTCTTGGTCAGCGGTGATGGATCTTCGTTGTGGGGGAGGGCTAAGGTGACTAGGACCACAACATGCCTAAAAATTAGAACTTTTGGGACCAGGATAAGAAGGTCACAAACATCTTCAGTCCCAAAAGCTCGCTCACAATATAAAAAAAATCTCATTGCTCATTTTTTAAAAAAATTCACCATCCTAAAATTGCTCAATTTCCTTACAACCCGATAGTTTCTTGATACTGGTTTACTAGGACAGACTGGGGTGTTAATCTTTCCCCGCTTTAACTAGATCTCCAGAGCTAATCTTTGGATTTACTTTTTATTTTTCTATTTTTTAACATGTATGGATAATCTCTCAAACTACAAGGTGGCTTCCACGATCTACCTTTTTCCCTCATTTTTCATACAAAACGTGGTGACAACTCCGACACTTTATTTTTCATATGACGTTTCACTATCGAAAAGGATAGAGCTCTATTCTCTGAATATCTCTATTCTTTACCCTCTTTTTGGGCAGGGTGCGACAGAGAATGGGGGACATCCCAAATGTTCCAGGCGCAAGTCCACTCCAAGAAGTTTGTAGCTTGATAAGAATAAAGCTGGAATAGACTCCTACCTAGCCAACATGAAAAAATCTCGCTAAAAGGCGCCTAGAACATTTACAGGAATGTGCTCTCGAATTTGGATTGGGCGTAGTGGCTTAGTAGTATCAAAGCTCCTCCCCAAGTCCAATTCTAGGATGGAAAACTATGCACGACAAAAAACTGACTGAAGACCAGATTCAAAGGAGAAAATTCGAGCTAGCTTTGAGGTGTATCATGTGCAAAAATGAAAAAGAAACAAAGCACCATGTTGTATGGAAATGTGACTTTGCTAAAAAAGTTGTGGCGCATACCAAAACCCTATTACCCCATGATACCCGAGAGTAAAGAAAACGCAATTAGTTGTGGACATAAAAAAGGCAGAATTACCATTCTTACTATGATGAGCCACATTTGGTATGCTAGAAAACAAATGACTTTTGAAGAAAAGTTCGCCAAATGTTAAAACGGTTTGGCAAAAAAAATGTTAGATATAGAAACTCTATTGTACATATAGATTTCTTTCTTTTGGATTCTACCCTTTACCTATATTTACCTTGTGATTTCTTTAATAGTTGAATGAGAAGAGTAGCACGCTAACTGATTAAAAAAATGTGCTTTTGTTTATTTCTTTCTTCATCATTACCGATTTTGTGTCTGGTCCGTTTATTTTCCCTAAATTAAATAAAAGATCGATTCTTACTTACCAAAATAAGATAACAAAACATAATATGGAAACTATAGAATGATAAAGTAGGTGATTTACAATTAATATTATTATAGAATATGTTGATCCCCGAGATGTTATGAGATTTGGGCTGATTTATTTATGCATACCTTAGCCCAAATACAAGCCCAGACACAAATTCAAGCAACTTGGTTGGTTGTGGTTTCAGGTTAAAGCCCAAACAATTTAGAATATCAAAGCCCACAACCTAGCCCAACTGGAAATTCTCGGTACGGTTGGGATCCGGTCATGGTCTATGTAATAACATGTAGACCAGCAACTGTTCCTGCATGACGGTGCTTAAATCAAATTCTGAGGAACTTCAACTCGCAAAGACCTCTTCTATATACGCAGCCAAAACCGGAGCTTCGGGTTTACACAATGACTTAGACCTAATTATTGTTAACTATATTCTGTTTCCAATCTCCGTTTATCCTTCCAGGTGTGACTTGTCATGCGGTTGGATGATCTTATGGCAGTTTCTGTGTACCTGACAAATAAAGTGTGCAAAATTCTTTCATAAGGTTACTTTACTGTTCATGTATAAGAAGAAATGCACAAAAAATGACTAGTATCTCACCCACGCTCCTAATGACCCGTCATGTTGACTGCACTTCACTTCAGTAGTAACACACGTATGTACTTGTGTTCGCTGATCAGAATTGTCATTGACAATTTGACATGACTCCCTGTTCAAACATTTCGGTCCTTTTAAACGCAGTCAATCAGTTACAAAATACTTGTCACTTCAAGTTGAATCCTACTAGAGTAATTCAGAAAGCAAGCGATTTCAATCTGATTATTTTTAAAAGAGTGTCTTAACATAATGAGCTGTGTATTTAATACTACTAAGACCACAATTTTAAATAATCAATCACCCGGCCAGAAAGGCCTCCATTACACAATCTAATGAATCAATACCACATGTTCCACGTAGAAAGATTATGTTCTCCTACGCAGCATATACAGTCAGGGGCGTAGCCCCCCTTCCCAAATACAAAGCAATGCATTCATATACGCAAAACAAGTTATGTATATTAGTACATATAGAATGTTTGCGACCATCAAACAAGTAAAACAGCTAGCCGACTGGTAAGGGCTTAGGTTGTGTAGTGTGTCGACCAGGGTTCGAAGCCTGTTTAGTGCATTTTTGTTAAAAACAGAATTGATTTATTTACATTCAGCCCCTCATATTGTAATTAATAGCTAAGAAATGTAACTCTGTAAGCAAACTTTGGTTAAAACTGATTAACCGAATGGTTAATTTGAATTCGACCAATATGGTTAGACCAATTCAGTTAATTCGGTAAAAAAAATCAGTTAATTCGATTATTCGGTTAACGGTTTGGTTAATAGAATTTCTAATGTGGTTAACCGATTAACCGAAATAAATTATACACATACACAAACACAGACCTAAACCCAACACTAGCAGGCCCAAAACATGTTGTTTGTAGACTCTCCTTGACTGACCCTTTCACACTCGCGACCCCAGCCCCACCCCCACGCTCACGTCCACACGTTGAGACAGTGAGACCTTCCGTTCCGCCGCGGCTGCGAACCCTAACTGACAACGCCGGTCGTCGTGCCTCTAACACCCGCCGTCGCACCCCTAGCGCCGGTCATCTAGCCTTGGTCGTCAATGTTGTAGCCCTCCATCACTGCTAGCCTCCGCACATGTTGTTGTTGCTCCAAGAGCCCTTGTCGCTGGTTTGTTCCTTTGTCACTGTCGCTCGGCCAGTCCGCCACCAAAACTTCAGGTCTAAGATCTTTCGTCACCACTGGTGCTTCTAGCTCTTGGCCTCGGTCTCGCCTGTTCTAGTCACCAAGTACATGTCTTTGTACTGCACTGCTACATCACCAACGATTTCGGTCATCTACCCATCTTTCTAGCCATTTGTTGCAATTTCTGAAGATCATTATTAGCCACTTTGGTTGGCGTCTTCTAATCTTCTTGGTCTCCGTTGGACTGTTGGTTAGCTGCTGGTTTGATTTATTCTGGGATCCGTGGTTGATTACTGCAAGCGGACAACACTTTGCGTTAGTCTAGCTATTCTGCATATCGAATACTACTCTAACTTGCTCTTAATCTATCTGTGGTTAAATTCAACCACTGTTTAGAGTAATATGTAACCAAATATTATTACATGGGTGTTATTTGGTTAACCAAATTAACCGACCGGATTAACCATTAACTGATTGGATAATAACCGAAGTAACTGACGAAATTTGGTTAGGTAAATGGTTAAAATCTCAAACCACAAATTAACCATTTAACCGAACTGGATTAACCGAATGCTCACCCCTACCCTTTTGTCAATTTCTAGATTCGCCCCTGTTAATACAGTACTGAATATTCACCTGCTCAAATCTCATAGTTCACCTAATTATCACAGTTAGGCATTGAGGCAGCCTTAGTCAGTCCACTCTCCTCATCCATCAAAACCACATTTAGGGTTAGCAGGAAGATGGATAGACATCCGAGCTTCAATGAACGCACAACTCAGCTTCTTTGCCTAAGCCCTCACAGCAAGGCAGGTCTACACAACATGGTCTCATGATGAGGATAAATGCACACATGGAATTTGAGTTATGAATGCATTGGCTCATCTAAGTGTTGAATGATGTTCCCATTGAAGATGGCACTCTCCTTATGCTTCTAAATTCAATTATACCAAGCATTCAAAAATTTACTTGTTGATGACGTACATTTATATGGTGTTAGAGTAGAGCACACATTTATGGCACCACAATTTTAATTTTACTGGCTGAGGGTTGTTTTAAGAGGAGCCTACCCCCGTTTTGATAGGAGTTCCCACCATATTTCTTAGCTACAAAGTACAAACTATATATCTACTAGCTGTGGGCTGTCTTAGGAGATCCCACCTCTACTTCTTGGTGCTCCACCTTAGCCAGAACGAACTTATTTTTTTGCTCGGCCTCCGATGGTTGAGCCACTTTTGGTGCCCCTTCCTGGTTCAATGGATCCAGATTATGCGGTTGCATTTTCTGGCACACTTCACAATATATCTGACTAAGTCTAATATAAAAAAAAGCACACAATAAAGAAAGTATAGTGAAAAATAAAATACTCCCAAGATGTTGACACAGATTCATAGCATGCAAGAAAAGACTTAGCCACTAGGTAAACAGCATGGCAAAACTGTTATGGAATGAAGTAGCTGACAAGCTACATTTCATATCAAAAAATTAGGGGACATTTCGCTCAGGTAATTTCAAATCCTGGAATTTATATATAAAGTGGTTTGGATTTATTACTTTTGTATTTAATGCATGTTGTGCAACATATAATATGGTAGATATTGAATGTTTAGCGATCATCTCATGTTTGATGGCACTGAAACAGCATATTCCATTCTTATCTTCACTCTGTTTGCATGATCTCTTGCCCACTTTACAGCTGAATTACACCCCCTTGACTCCCGTGGGGCTAAATAAGCATGCCACCTGTGTATATAACTACTGGGTTTGCCAACTTTAACAACATTATCATCAGCATTACAAGCAAATATACCAGGCAGAAGCAATCCGTCCTACTGGCTTTTGTATCAGTGCAGAGAGTAAATTGACAGTTACTGTTGTATGAGTAATCCCAGATACTCAACACACTTAAAACAGGCATCTTTACTCTATCATCTTTGGTTTTTTAACTCATCGCCAGCGACAAGAAAAAATGCTGTGTGCCTGTTGCAAAACAGCAAAACAAAGAAGAGAAATTAGAACAGCATTAATGTTCTAAATCGAAATCCCAAGTTTGATACCAGTTTAACATTGGTTATATTATCCATATCTCTGTACCTGAAAAAATTCATCATCTTTACTTTAGAATCGGGATCAATACTATGGGTGTTATCTAATGCTTGTTGCATGTGGTTCAGCCACCTCTCTGCAGCTTGATGAGTGACTGGAAAAGGTCTGTGCCTCCCAATAAGTGCCGGATGACCTGAGAAACAACAACAAACACTTAGATTGTGAGGAAGCAAACAATGAAGTTATATCTGGCAAAGTTTTTACAGCCAGACAAGACAACAATTCAGAGATATCCACAGACAGTGCCAGTGTCCATAGTGCTCCGTGTGTGTGTTGGGGAGCTGGGGGTGGGGGTTGACACTATGAGGTGTACACACAGTGACACATTTTCTTTCATTCTCAAAACTTTGATAAATCACAATTCGGATATGCTCTTGGGAATCTTAACTTACATAAGCTGTAAAGCATATACTACTTAAAATTTGCTAACTTTGAGTTGAAGTTATTCTAGTTAACAATGGTGTGGGGAAGCAAGCAATGAAGCCATATCTGGCGAAATTATTACAGCCAGACATGACAACATTTTAGAGATATCCGCAGACAGTGCCAGTGTCCATAGTGGTCCATGTGTGCGTGTATTGGGGGAGTTGGGGTGCGGGTTGCACTATGAGTTGCACGCACAGTGACACATTTTCTTACATTCTCAAAACCATGATAAATCACAATTCAGATATGCTCTTGGGAATCTTAACAATTATATAAACTGTAAATTGTAAAACATATCGTAATTAGCAATTGATAACTTTGAGTTGATCTTGTTATAGTTAACAATGGCGGTCTTGTTAGTGAAACAAAGACCTCAGATGTTTCAATCTTTAAGCAATTCAAAGGCATTCCCTCAGCATATTTCACAGTTCTGTAAGGATGGCAAATGACCCCCACACCCATCATCTGTACCGAATCACTCCGATCCAAACCAATAAAATGGTGATACCACCTGTATGCTGGACCAAGGGTCGGGTGACCAAGAATTTCTCATGGGTGGTGGTGATTTACCATACACTCAAACGAACCTTGCTTGTCCAATGTCGAGGATGAAAAAGTAGTCCAAACTGTCCATGCTGACAAGCACGGGTGCAGCTCTGTTTTCCAGCCGGCTACCTCGCAACCCAACCCTCCTCTTGTACTTCGACTATCATTCCCCTTTCCTCCGTTGACACCGTCACAGCTGCATAAGGCTATGCAGCCAGCAAAGAAGCTACTGCTGCTGGCGAAGCCGGCACCGTCGGCACTTCTAGCAAGATGGCAGTGCTCCGTGCTAGCAGTGCGGCTCCGCCAAGTTAGCTGGTTTGCTGGTCTCCGGCTACTGGTGTACTGGTCGACTTCCAGTAAGACGCAGGTCTTGCATGGTCTAGAAGTAGTCGGCAACAAGATTGCTTATTATTGGAGAATTAAAAAAGAATACATTGGGCTCTCTTTTATAAGACAAGAGAGTGTACAGGATTTAGAGATAACCAATATGGGATAAAGAGTAAAAAAGAAAAGACGATAAGTAAAATACACTAAGTAAAGAAAAACTCGTCTTTGGAGCGTAGATGTCAATCATGCCCAACTTGGATGTCAATCATGCCCAGCTTGGATGTCATAGTAGTAAATCTCGTCTTTGGAAGAATCTTTGTGAAGATGTCAGCCACCTGATCAGAAGTAGGGATGTAGGGAGTGGATATCTGTCCAGATAAGACAGCTTCGCTAACAAAATGGCAGTCCACCTCAATGTGTTTAGTTCGCTCATGAAAAGTGGGATTACTGGCAATAAACGTAGCAGCTTTGTTATCACAATACATCGGAATAGGAGAGAAGTCAGAAACACCAAAATCCTTCAACAGGCTCCGAATCCAGAATAGCTCACAAGTAGTATGTGTCATGGCGCGATATTCAGCTTCAGCACTTGAGCGAGCAACCACAGTCTGTTTCTTGCTTCGCCAAGTAACAAGGTTTCCTCCCACAAATGTACAGTAGCCAGAAGTGGAGCGTCGGTCAAGCTTGCTCCCAGCATAGTAAGAATCAGAATAACCAAGGAGTTTACAGTGACCATGTTTCTTATATAGCAGGCCTTTCCCAGGAGAGCTCTTCAAATATTTAAGAATGTGGCAAACAGCGTCCCAATGACATTGTCGGGGTTTATCCAGATATCTACTAACAAGCCCGAGGGCAAAAGTAATATCAGCTCGTGTAACAGTCAGATAAATAAGCTTACCAACCATGCGTCGATACTGATGATGGTCGGGATAGGCAGGAGAGTTCTTATCATCCCAGTCAGTATTTGGATCCAGAGGTGTGCTAGCAGGCTTAGCACCTAGAAGTCCAGTTTCAGAAAACAGATCCCGAACATATTTGCGTTGAGACAGACAAAGACCAAAAGAGGACCGAGAAACTTCAATGCCAAGAAAATACCGCAGAGAGCCAAGGTCTTTGGTGACAAAGTGTTTCTCCAAATAGCACTTGGTAGCTTGAATGTCTGCAGGATCACTCCCTGAGAGAATGATGTCATCAACATATACAATAAGGATAGCAATGTCAGCGGTAGTAGTTTTGACAAAAACAGAGTGATTTGACTGGGAGCGTTTAAAAGAAAATATCTGAAGAATAGTACTCAGTTTATCAAACCAAGCACGTGGACTCTGTTTCAAACCATAAATGGTCTTCCTCAGCCTGCAGACCTTAGAGGACTCCCCCTGAAGCACAAATCCCGGGGGTTGTTCCATGTAGACCTCATGTAGGTCCCCATACAAAAAAAATATTCTTTACATCAAGTTGATACAAGGGCCAATCAGAATTAATAGCAACAGAAATAAGAATCCGTACAGAGTTCAGCCGAGCCACAGGAGAAAAAGTCTCAAAGTAATTGACCTCGTAAGTTTGTGTATAGCCTTTCGCAACAAGTCTCGCCTTCAGCCGTTCAACCGTGCCATCCGGTTGATATTTGACAGTAAATACCCAGCGACAGCCAACTGGAGAACAATCTACAGGGGGATCAACCAGCTGTCAGGTGTTGCATTCAGTAAGAGCCTGCATTTCAGCTTCCATAGCTTGTCGCCAAGCAGGATTTTTAAGAGCCTGAGAAGCATTTTTAGGAATAGATATAGCAGAAAGAGCAGTAGTAAAATTTGCAAAATTAGTCCCCAGATGATCAGTAGTACAGAAATTTCCAATAGGATGTTTAGTGCAAGTTCTAGTTCCTTTCCTCAAACTGATAGGAACATCAAGATTAGAGAATACATGCGGTGGTGTTTGATCTGGCACGGAGGATGAAGACGTTAGAGGGGCCATAGAGGGAGTTGTTGTCTTCTGTCTACTTTGATATACTTTTAGAGGCGGCTTTTCATTAGGAGAAGCAGTATCGGCAGTATCAGTAATATCGGCAGTATCATCCATGATAGGTAAAGGTGTGTCCCGTAATAAGTCTGAAGAAAGAGCCGACCCGGCAGACAAGTAAAATGGAATATGCTCAAAGAAAACAACATCAGCAGATACAAACCATTTCTTTGACACAGGATCATAGCAGCAGTACCCTTTCTGAGTGCGTGAGTACCCTAGGAAGACATACTTAGTTGCTCTGGGATCAAGTTTGGTTAGACTGGGACGAAGGTTTTTGACAAAGCAAGTGCTCCCAAAGATACGCGAAGGCACAGAAAAAAGGGGCGCATCCGAAAATAGAATCTAATATGGAACTTGATTTCCAAGCACAGAAGAGGGCATTCGGTTAATTAGGTAACAAGCAGTAGAGATAGCCTCAGGCCAAAAATGTTGGGGAACATGATAATGAAACAGTAAAGTGTGGGCAACTTCAAGAAGGTGGTGATTTTTGCGTTCAGCGACTCCGTTTTGTTGTGGCGTGTAAGCACATGAAGTTTGGTGTATGGTACCCTATTTTCGACAAAGGAGGCTGACTGAGGCTTGCACAAATTCTAAGGCATTATCGGTTCAAAAAATTTTAATGGGTTTAGCAAATTGGGTTCGAATCTCAGCAAAGAAAGCAGTGATATTGTCAAGAATAGTAGACCTGTCTTTGAGCAAAAACAACCAGGTGGTTCTAGAAAAATCATCAATAAAACTCAAAAAATATCAAAATCCAGAAGTACTCGGCACAGAACAGGGTCCCCAAACATCAGCATGAATAATGTCAAATGGTTGTTTAGAGCTAATACATGATTTTTTGGAAAAAGATGCTCGGGTCTGTTTGCCCAGTTGGCAAGTCTCACAATAAAAAATAGAATATAATACATCATGTAATAACAGTTTCAGCTTCGCTGCAGAAGGATGTCCTAAGCGATAGTGCCACTGGATGCCCGTCACAGAAGATGCCAAGTATGTTGCGATCTTCAGAACGTCCAGGTAGTATAGCCCGTCTGGTCCCTCATGGCTCAAACCAATCGTCGTCCTCGTGCGTAGATCCTGAAAAATAACACCATCCGGATCAAACGTAATCGAGCAACGAAGACTCTTCACAGTTCTATTGACAGATAGCAGGTTAGTAGGAAACTTAGGAACATAAAGAGTAGACCGCAGAGGCAGGCAACCAGTGGTACAGATATCACCAATTCTAGTAACAGGTGTCTTAGAGCCATCAGCCAGTGTAACAGGAGGTATAATAGAAGTAGTTTGCAGTTTAGAAAATAAAGCAGGATTGCCAGAAATATGAGATGTGGCACCAGAATCAATCACCTACGAATTTTTACCAGACTGTGTCAGGAGGGCGGTGCTACCATCAGTAGAGACGTTAGCAGAAGAAGCAAGACGAGCCTGGAGAAGTTTCTCAAATTCGGACTATATCCAATCAGCAGAAGGCGGAGCAGAGGTAGTAGCAGTCTCAGGCTGATCTGTCGTGACTTGGTTTGCCCAGGCGGACTGGCCATGCTTGATCCAGCAACGGTCTTCATTGTGGTTTGTCCGCTTGCAGAAAGTGCATAACAAGGTTCACTAGATTCAGCGCCAGAGCAACGTCCAGGAACAGTAGATCGTCCACGTCCGCGGCCCCGACCACGTCCGCGGCCTCGGAAGGAGTCGCCAGTATGAACAGCGAGGGTTGCTCCATCGAAAGTGTCAGGAAGATGCTGCGAAACAGATGGCAGACGTTGAACCCTTTTAAAAACATCTCGCAGGGTGGGCAGAGGATCACTGGATAGGATCTGATCAACAACTCCAACGAAGGAAGAATATAGACCAGCGAGGAACTGAACAAGCATAAGTTCATTCCGTTGACGCTGAACTTCAGCGATGTCGGCAGAAAGAGGATGATACACCTGGAATTCATCCCAGAGAGCACAGCAGCTGTTGTAGTAATCCTCAATAGATTTCATGGTAGTAAATTCCTGTTTGGCCAGTTGCTTGAAGATTTCAAAAACCTTCTTGGGATTTTGCTGATGAGAGTAGACGTGGGAAAGGTGATCCCACATCTCCTTTGCAGTCTAGAGGCGAAGAAGAGACTGGCTGATCTTTGGCTCGACGTTGTTGACCATCCATGTCATAACACCGTAATCCTCCTTAGACTAGAGATCGTAGGCCTGCTTCGTCTTTTCATCAGCCTCAGCAGCGGGGACCGCCGGTCCCTTGGTAGATAGATTAGAGTAGCGCCCTTATGCTTTAACATAGAGCTCAAAGGAAGCCGCCCAGAGGTGATAGTTGGAGGTATCCAACTTCTTAGTGGTAACACACAAAGTCCGTAGAAGATCAGGAGTCGCCATCGGAAGATGGACATAGAGGCAGAAGCACAGGCGCAGAGGGCAGCAGAAGTCAACAGCAGCAGCAGAAGTCAGCAAAAGTCTAGTGCATGGACTAGTAGTAGAGGGCAGAAGATCCACGCATGGATCTTAGAAAAACCCACGTAGGGGCAGCAGATAGAGAAAAAAAAACCTACGCCAACATGGAGGACTAATCACTCAACCATGAGGCGCAGGCAGATAGAGAAGGATAAGCCTTTTACGCCGTCAACGTGCCAGAAAAAAAAAGGGGGGGGGGGATATTAGGTTTAAGGTGGATCGGCCCGCTCTGATACCATCTAGAAGTCGGCAACAAGATTGCTTATTATTGGATAATTAAAAAAGAATACATTGGGCTCTCTTTTAAAAGACAAGAGAGTGTACAGGATTTAGAGATAACCAATATGGGATAAAGAGTAAAAAAGAAAAGACAATAAGTAAAATACACTAAGTAAAGAAAAGCAGTAAAGTGTATATACTAATACATGGAAAATGAAATCTGGATACTCACTATAGAGGACTTTATACATTATAAATAATTCCGGTTGACAACTGGATGGATGCAGTTTCGGTTTACCGTGGATAACCCATGAGTCCGCATCCATTCCACCCTATTCAATGGTGCGGGCGTCCATCACCGTATGGCAGTCACGGTGTGGTTTGGATGAAATGTTGTGGGATGAGGGTGGTCACTTTCTGTCATCCCTAATTCTGCATCATCATTTGCATGCAGCCATAGGTAAGTGATACCAACAGGTCACTTTCATTTCATTCAAGACAAAAGTCACATAACACATTATGCACAGAGATGCTAATTGAAATTGATTAATGATCGAATATGGTAAAAGAGTCAATTCTGCATGCAAAGATGTCAGGAAGATGTAGATGATAGAATATGGTAAAGGATACGATTTCAGGAAAATCTTTAGATTGATAAATAAATTCTATGCAGGAGTCATTCATATTGGAAGTCCATGTCCGATGGATAATCCAAACAGGCCCAGGTACCTGTATGCGATATTCGTAGAAGATACTCCAAGAGACAGGTGGTCCAGGTGGTGCTACCAAGGGTTTTCTAGCAGGGACTGAAAAGGTAAGGAGGACATTGATCTTTGGAAGGCAGATGGCCTTCCGTCAAAAACTGATCCATTGTTTCGCTGCCAACTTATGATGTGTTTGTCTTCAAAAATTCAGATGGACATCATTCAAATGATAGAAAAGACAAGGAGAGATATTTAGATGGAACTTCATAAGAAATATTGGGATTCAATTTTCTGGGTGAGGGTGTTTATTAGTAAGACTAGTTTTCTTTAAAGACTAACTTAGCTTTGTTTGCAGAAAGGCTTTGGTGGAGTGCTTCTATATGTGAGGATAATACAAAATGGCAAAAAAAAATCCAGATGGAGATGATTGGGCTGGCTGAATGGAACAGTCACAATTTCTAGGTCTGATTTGTTGGATTAACAAAGGAGCCAACCCACAGTGTTTTGGCATAAAGTAACTACTGGATTAGCACTATGTGGGTCTCTTTTGGAGCGAACACTTTAGCACTATGTGCTTGTAAATGACTGTTTGGTTGAAAAAAAAAACTACCGAATTAGAACTTCATCTAAAAATTGAAAGGCATCATGATTCAATACTACGCTCATATAATTCCCTATTAATAAAATCCATCAACAACAAGCATGAAAAAGTGTTTTCAGTATCTACAAAATTTTAAATGTTGTAATTCAAGATAATGAAATGTGGGATCACACCAAATCTTAGTAGCCCAAATGTGCCTTGCGATAGCGCACCCTTGTGTTTTACTTTATTTTTTGGTGTAGCCACCAGTGTTTCCTCTTATGATGCAATCCTCTCTATGTTCATTGCCACTGTAAGCATTGATAACCACTATAGTGATCAGTTATTTTTATGGTGGCACTTAATAGGATATTTTCATTAAATGAAATGATCAACTTGACGCTTATTTCTACAACATAAGGTAATTTATCTATCCTAACCCAATTTACATGTTATCTGATATCCCACTAGTTTACTTAATATGAACATAGGCACATATAGATACATATAGTAGTCATATCCGCATATCCAAGATTTTTCAATATTCTATAGCTTTCTACGCATAGCATTGATTGTATCTATATGCATGTGACTTATTGGAGATTTAATAAATTTGTTTTAAATCAGTTATTCCAGTTTTTATCGGCTTATTATTATTTTAAAGTCAAAAGGATCATTTTGATTATATCTAGTTTTATATGATGAGGGACACAACCTCCATGGCTAGTGTAGTGGCTACCGGCATGATACGAGACTTGTCAAACCAGTTTAACCACCAGGTGAATCAGTTTCAAAAGTTTGTTCTATTTTCTTTAAACATGGTTTATCTTAAAAGTGTGATGAGAGCTCCAAGATGGCATATCCCATATACCACTAAATACAAAAAGAGACGAGGTAACTTATCATCTAACTAGCTATTAGTTTAGATATGCCTACATTGCGGGGACAGTTTCGTGCAAGTGGGCCCATCTTGATGGCATAAATTATTGATTATAATTATATGTATGGTAAGCAATGTGAATCCACCTGGAATATACATGCATAGCGAATATCTTCACCAATAAATTGAATTTATATCCTAAATAAGCAAGTTAAAATGGTTGAAAAACCACAATATACAAGAGTGAATGGTCGAATGGCAACATCTATTGTCATTTAGGTATAGTACTCCACAATTAAGAACATGAGACTACCAGCTACTACCCATCCTAACTATTTTTTCCCTTTTTGATGAGGAGGCACAATTCCTCAATAAACCACTAGTTCACTGCATATGAGGTCAGTTTTACCATCTATATTCCAGGTTTTTTTTTTGTAAGCTATCATTAATATCAAAAGGTACAACTACAAGCTAATATTTACAAGTCTGAAAACTGTAGGAGGTTATGGAATATCGGAAAAACAAAACCTAACTAATATGTGGAATTGGAGTGTCAAAATCTTGTTTGACTGTCATTCAAAGTTATGATCATAAAAAGGTTTAATATTGTCAAACATGATCTTGTGATGGTAATTCCATACATGATACATGATAAGGAGGAGAAAGTTTAACTTTTTCATTCTTGCACTTGGACAATGTCAGCATAAAATATAGAATCCGCTGCAGCAGGACCGAGTTTTTCATTTTTGCCCATGCGAGATCAGTGACCTCACAGTCAAAGAGAATTATTACTAGCAGTTTCGAGTTGAAGAAAACATAGTGAGAGACAAAGCTGAATCCCCAGCACTGGAGTCTGTCTTCAGTGAGGAGCCTACACTGAAGAAAAAAAAAATCCCAGCCATGAAGAATAATTCTGCTTGGCATATTATGACGCCAAAACCAGCAGACCCAGACCCGCTCAGATGTATTTTTCTATAGTAATTCCATGCTTTACAGAATGTTGTGACTTGTGAGACTATAGAACGAAAGCCCACACCTCTTACAGCATTGACATGATATCCATCACCATTTACATATTGAATGAGCGCCCTTAAGGTCATACCCAGGTGACAATAGCAATCATTGTGGAAACTTATTTCACAATTTTCCATTCCCAATTTAATGTAGAAGGAATGCTCTAAGTATTCATGCCAAAATCAGCAACCCAGAAGCCATGGGTCATGCCAAAGCCAAGTATGTTCCCATCGTCATTTGATAATCTGATATTAGGGAGCATGGAGTCTTTGTGCTTGAGCAGGTCCCTCCAGAATCAGGCCTATGTGCCTTCAATGGGGCATGAACTTGCAATATCAAGTAAAATCTTCAAAATGACCAGCTATGGCGATGTATCCAGTATCAAGCTGTCTATACGTTTAGGGCTGCTAAATAGTCCACACTTCATCATCATAACCATCATCTACCAATTCCCAACCATGTCAGTGTTGCCTACATGAATCATTCCTTCTTATTCAGCTCAGTTTTAATATGCTTCAACTAATTCCAAGTCTCAATTAATGAAAGCCCGGGGGGCCATTACGTATATCTGTCTATGCTTAAATTTAAATGACAGGTGAGGGGTTCAAGCAAGCTAATCCCCTTTCTTCTTGTCATATAGTGGCTATTTCAAAGAGCTGGAATGCAAGTACAATACATCCCCAGAATCAGGCTTACGACCCAAAAGTTGACAAACAAATTATGACATTTAGTGATATGCCACCACTTGTTTACTTAAATATAACTAGTAAATGCACGTGCATTGCACGTGGCAATTATATATTAAATGAATAACGAGATTATATCTCGTGAAAATATTCATCATAAAGGTTTGGTTGTATTTTATTATAAAATAGATATACTTGAAGGACTCTATTGGAAATTTTCTTATGTTTTGAGTGTTTTCTTTATGTGCTTATTTTTTCTATGATCTAGAGTCATTCACAATATGTCAAAGTAGCAGTATGCTTCAAACATTCTTCTTTATCAGGGAAACTTTTTTCACTCCAATAATATGGTTTAATATGATATCTTTGAAATTGTGGTATATCAATTTGACACTGAACTTGTTCATGATATTGCAAATATAATAATGAATATATGCCAAGACATATACAATATTTCTCATTTTTATTTATGGAAGTAAAATTATTATGCTAATAAAACATTAGGCTATATTTAATGTACTATATGTTTGAATTTTAAAAATGTAGTCAGTTCTATTTTTATCTTAAATATTTCAAAATATTAACAAATATATCTCTTGCATTTTCCGAGGCAACTCCTCTTTACAATAATTGTAAAGATTATGTTGCAAGGAAGTAAATGTGTGAGATTTCAATTGGCCCAATATGTGGGTGTCATCATATAATTTCAATAAAATATAATGTATGTCAATTCTTCCAACATTATATAGATGATAGAATGAATAGCCACTCATGTGTACCCTTTTAGGAAATGAGTTGTGAAACAACAACACGGTAACTTACAAAAAAAATATTCTATACAAACATAGTAATGTCTAGCAATGTATTATGATAATATGAATATGTAAATTTAAGTGATAATTATATCATAAGAACTAAATTAAATGTCCAGCCATCTTGCATATGTACAAGTAAATGAAAACTTAACCATTTTGTACCATGTCAGACAAAAGATAGTGTATTGTATATTAAAAAACTCAACATAATCTCACAGGAAGATGTGGGTTTTCATGAAAAATGAGTTGGCCCGTATCCTTTTTAGGGGCCAAAATTGTTGATCCTTTAATACGAAATACATCCACGTCACAAAGAACAGAAAAAAATAACAAGGCAACATAATATTGAAGACCCAAAGAGTTGTGAATCAGACATAGTTGATAATTTAGATATCATATTTATATACAATACATGGAAAATATAAATGAATACGTTGAGCGATTAAAAATGGTTTTTCCTTCATAAAGGGGTGAGGATTGATACCCACATTGTATCATCTAAAGCGAAGTTAAAATTTGATCTGTTTAATATTCAACTGTGAAATGAGAACATGCCACACTGCTTTCAGAAAGAGGGTTTGATACCCACACATGTCATCTAAATTCAAGCTAATATCTAATAGATTGTAGTATCAAACAAAGTAATTAGAACTTCCAATGATACTTCTTGAATATATCCTTTTTAAAGTGAAGACCAATTCTTTTAATAAAAGGGTGTATAAACTAAATAATTAGTATCATACTATTTGGATTCATATCACATGATCTTAAATTTGCGATTACATCAGTAGATCTTTTTTTTCATGCGTTCAAAAATCATTGTCTCGGTGCCATTACTTTGTTAATACAACAACAAAAATTGGGGGTTGCTAATTTATTTTCTAGTGGCACTGCAATAGCTATCTTATTTCAATTATAATTTGTCCTTCAATCTTTTCACTTTCTGATGATATCAATATTTATATTATCACTAAAACTAAGATTGAAGCATATCATTTTCTTGAGGTTTTGTTATGAAGTCATATAGTACATCTCTTGATGTATGCTAGTGAAAAAAAAAATCCCATATTAAATGATAATAAAATCTTTTGAATTATTTCCAAATAGCTTGCACATCGACACAGCTTTATTTTATTTTTCCATGGTCAATATTGTTATTCGTCACGATAAAATCTTAGTTTATTTGTTTACACACAAAATTAGGTAATAACATATAATCTCTATAATGATGGTTGTGTCTAGTGTGATACAGTGTCTCATAGTTGTTTCTATGAAGCAATATCACATTGATGTCATTAACATATCAAGTGACACCATTGACCCTACATAAGTCATTTAGAGTAGTAGGTTAACACACGATTCAGAAGTTTATTGAGCTGTCTTATGCTATCTAAAAGAACTTCCAACACCAACATTAACAATTTCTTATTTACTTTATAAATTTGCCTTTTAAATGGTGTTTTATCCAACAAAGTGTATAGTGAATTCTATACAAAGATTCCCTCCATTTCTGATGGAATTGGTTCTAAAGGTTATGGCTAGCATATTCTTTCTTATATGGTGTTTATATTGAGAAGCTACATTTTTACTATCATTAAATAGTGAAACTATTTGTAAAGAGCTCACATAAGTAAAATATATGGAAAATAATGGTACCATATGTATAGTTCCCTTTAATCTATGATGCAACTGTTAACCAGAATCGTGATTCTTAAAATTGCAACATTTTGATTATCCAATGAGTGAAAATCAATATAAAGACTATGGAACTTGGGAATATGGACACCACAAAGCCTAAAATTAAAATTACAATTTTATGAGGAATTACTTTTTTGTAATATAATTTAACTTGCTATGTATTTTGTATTTCATTATTGAAGCCAATATTTCTATGAAACCATTCATTGGCTTAAATTTTAAGATAGGCATGGATCATATGTAATTGTGTTCATTGTCTTGGACATAGAATTCTTTTTGATGTCACATTGTTTGTACGATAAATATTCTACCTTATTCATTTTTCAAAGTCTTTAATATTGAATTGAGAAAACATGAACACATTATAAAACTTTGTTAGAAATCTATAAATCGGTCAATTTTTCATACAAATTTTCAAGTATAAAACCATTCACTCTATGGGCTATTAAACTGATTTCTTACAATTACATCCCCCTTAGAAGTTAGAAAGATAGGTGATGTTACATACCCTTGGAAGGATAATGATGCAAAGTAAAAGAGTTATTATCTCTACAATACACACATCATGACAGACAAAATTTTAAGAGTCATGTAATGCATGACATTTTCTTACTAATTTGCTAATATAAAATTGCAACAGGTTAACGGTATTTTACTTCTTTACTAATTTTCTTCCAAAGAAATTAAACAATTTATGTAATGAAAAAAATAAGAGAAAATCAAGCTCTATCAATCCAATATTCTTATCTATTTGTGGGCAATATCAATTAAGTTATTATCTCACTAATCAAAATATTTATTAATTATTTTCATAAAGCATATTTTTCATTGATAAGATAAATACTAACTCACCAATGACATATTTATAGAATTATATTTCTAGTTATATTCCAATTGCAATGAAAATTTAGTTAGCAAATTACTGTAGTACATATCAAGTCAAGGAAAAAATGTAAATTGGCACCTCTTCTAGTTTCCATCACGTTATTTGGAATTATATTGTCATATATATGTGTGTATATAAAGATATATATGCATTGTATATCGTGAAAGAATGAATACATATGTTTGTAAAATAAGAGCACATTCTTATATGAATAAAATAGATTTCAAAAGGACTTCTCAATTACAGACCATTTGGAGAAAAAAAACATGATGAATGAAAATTATTTACTTCATTACCCTGTTAGACCAAAGTGATGTTCTTAAGTTCAAACATCAAAGTTTTTTACAAAATGTCACCACAACTTTAAGCATGTGAACCAGTTTCCACAGGAGAATGCACAATGGCTCGATACTATATAGATATGTTATATAGGATTTTCCTTAATAAACACCAAAGTCGTAGTATATCTCTTAGGTATATTTTGTATGTATAGAAAACTCAAGTTCTAGACAACAAGACAAAAGTATATGTGTATATATATAAAGATATATATATATATATATATATATATATATATTATCGTGAAAAAATGAATAAATATGTTTGTAAAATAAGATAATATTCTTATATGAATAAAATAGATTTTGAAAGAGCTTCTCAATTACAGAACCATTTGGAAAAAAAATTAAAAACATGATGCACGAAAACTATTCACTACATTACTTCTTAAGTTCAAACATCAAAGTTTTTTTACAAAACGTCACCACAAGTTTAAGCATGTGAACCGGTTGCCACAAGAGAATGCGCAATGGATTAATACTACATAAACATATTATTTAGGGTTTCCCTTAATAAACACCAAAGTCGTAGTATATCTCTTAGGTATATTTTGTATATATAGATAACTCAAGTTCTAGACAACAAGACCAATGTAACTAAAACAACACATTTACACATCTAAAAATTTGCGATGAAATGTACTAAATCTATAAATGCATCCACCGCATCGTAGAAAAAAGTGGATAACCTACATGACAAACGTAAATAAATCCCCTCCTAAAAAATGGTGTAAGTAAATAACTTTCCTTGCATGAAGTGGGGGCGGGGGGATGGATAACATGAGTTTGGTGTTTTTTGTTCTAGGCATGACAATGGGTCAAATTAGGTAAGTTTTCTCAAAGCTTAAGTGAATCTTGCTTATGTCTTCATATGAAATAACATATGCTCGAGCTCCTACCACATTCTCTCGAATCTAAAAGTGAAATCAAAATGTCATAACGATCGTATGTCTTAGACATTCACTGGGACTATGAGAGGTGAAAATATATCCAATTAGTGACAATAGGAAAACAACAGATATGGAGGCAAAACTTAAGACACTACTCTCCACGCTCAAATATGTTTTCATAAAAACATTATATTAGTAAACATGTACAAAAATTCAAGAAACTCTGAGTTCTAAACTTTGCATATGTGACCAACCTAGGACACCCAATTAACAATTCAAAATATAGAGGGAGAGAAATAAAATGTGGTTCACTTAAATGGGTCTAGATTTTGATGTTTGAAATCTAAGTAAAAAAGCAAAGAAACAAAATTAGAAGATGTTACCAATAGTTGTGGCCATCGAGGCGTGTGAGAGAAAATGTCTTTTAAGTGTATTTATGTAGCACTCGATGATGAACTCGTCCGCAGTAGATGAGGACAATGGTCACTCCTTCGGGATGTAACAACCATTTCACCATCAAATGTGCACATACAAGTTGAACTGTTTTTATCTTTTTTGAAACCAAGAAAGAGCTCCACATTACATTATTATATATATACTAAAATTTTGAGAGGAGGAAGGTTTCAGAGCTCACTCATATGGGACTAAAATTCCCCTTTTTCCTTTGAAGTACTACTTGTATACAACACATTTTACCTATAAACTTTAAAGTCAAATGTTAACATCGGTATAATAATCATAAAAATTGGCTTATTCACACATACGTCCCGTGAAAGGTACGACATGATGAAATGGAGGTTTTACGGAATAATAATGTAAGTCATAAAGTAACAAGGAGCCATGTTAAAGAACTTAATCACCTAGCAGGTTAGTCGTCAATTGCAACGGCCATATGGCTCCTCTACCGCCACAATACACATGAGACCATAGGACAGATCTCATAGTTGAAAAGCTTGAGCCCATTCGCGTAGCAAGGGAAGATGGTTCCAAATAGCTCGATCCTTTGGTGCCTAGAATATGTTAACGGCTTGGCAATGATCTCTTCTTCTTTGTTGGAAACTCCCTAAACATGAGAAGAGCAACTAAAAACTGTATTGGCAGACCCAAAGTTGGGGAAGACATACCAATATGCAATATTCGTGTACTGCACGGAGAACAAGTAGATTATGATATATGTATTGATGATCTTGAAGACGAAATCCTGAACCACGAAACATTGACGTGACGGCTGAATGCATGGGCACTTTGTTGTTGCCGCTGATCTCTGTTGCGGCAGATTGACGGGGTAGCTTCCGTGATTCGCTTAAGGCTACGAGAAGGAGGTTCCGTTCAACAAATCAACTGCTGGCCGCTGCATGCATAAGGACAGATATGTAGATCTGTGGCAGCCACCGGGAGAAAGAAAAGGAGGGGAAACGACGGGTAGGGAGGACTAGGGTTAAAGTATTGCTCTAATACCATGTAGAATTAGTTGCTTTCAGTAAAACCAATAAGAGTACCGGGTCTCCTATATATAGGAGCCACGGAATACATGGGTTAAATAGAGACAAGGTAAAATATAATGGGCCTAAGCCCAACTAATCAAATATACTAACAAACATGATCAAGCATTTTGAGGCACCTTGATAGAATTGGATGGAGAAAAAAGTTGACAACATGTATATCACGGTATTGGTGGTCCATTAATGCACTCGCAAGAGATACTAAGAAGTAAGAACAGGCTGCACCAATCATGTATTCATCTAACACGAAAACAACAATAGGGACGTTAGGTCACTATGCACCCCTAGTGTCCTTTCTGAAAATACGTTAAAATAAAATGTCGATCAACCAGTTGTGCCAGTCACTACAACATGTTGTGGTTGAAAACTATATAAGAACGTGCTAATTGATAGTCACGGATTCAGATTTCAGAAGAGAAAACTCGATACAAGATTATTTAGTTACCAGTCTTTCACCTTCTTGATCTGCAATGATTTGCACTTCAGTTTTAACCATTAATTGAAGACTGCAGTAGAAAGTATGTTCAGTGTTGCACTATCCTTGGGAGACCAGTGCGACTACATTCTAGCGGTAAACAATACATCGAGTAATGAGAAACAGTCACCGAATGTACTGGATATAATAACTTTAAAAAAAATCGAAACCAATTTAATTCTGTCGACGTACCAGAGCATGACGCAACAGTAGCGGAACTGGATTATCTTCTGAGGCATTACCAAAGAGCGCACTAAATCCATCCGCTGTGGCATCAGTACTGTAGATATCCTGACCCCCTCTTCTAGTCTTCAGCCTCTTTCTTTCTCTCCATACTTCCTCCCTATACACTCAAATTAACTCCTATAGTTAGTTTAGTCGTCGCCCTCACCTCCTTGCGGGTGCTGGTTAGATAGGCCGGTTCAATGGGAAACCATATGCACCAATCGATACTACAACACAGGTTAGTTCTAAACGTCGTCCCACTTGATCGTGCTCCTCCAGAACCAAGGTGTGTTCTAAGTCTTCAGACCATATGCTATTCCCGCCACGCGCATTGCACCTCAACCCCATGTCGATAAACAACAGCATGCTCCAGGCTACAAATTGGTAAAGCAGAACAACCACGAGATCATCTTCCTCCTAGAAGACGTGCTTTGCAATTAATGGTTTGGGTTTCTCAGAACTTCAGGGAACGACAGGATAAGAAATTATAATATTACAGTTGCCGCTTTTGTTAACCTATGTATGATAGAAACTCCATCCAGTTTTTAGGGATTCAAGGAATTAGACTCCGGCAGTTTCATTGAATCACGAGGACATACGGATACAACTAACTGATATATGATAACAATCATAGTGGAGTCCAACTTTTTTAGGGGATTATGGAGGACGGAGACGAGCGGTGGTGTTTAGTATGGTAAATAGTAGATAAGTATATGATGACTGAGACCTGCAACCAAACTAAGTGACCAACAGCTTGATGTGGCAATGGATCAACCGAGAATAAGCTCAAGTAATAGAGGGATACGTAAAGCGGTCACATGTGAGATCATTAACTCTATAAGATCAAGAAACTACCATTCTCGTAGTTAAAATAATCAACAAATAAGTCATGTTTGATATTCAAATGTTTGCACTTTGTATGCTACATCCCAAAAATTTACTTTTCTGGATTTCACATGAGTTTTACTTTTTTTCATGTGTGATATGTAAATTCCATTAAATTTGTTGACTAGACCTGCATTTCGCAATAGGGAATGTATTTCTTTGTTTTTTATTCAAACCCTTTGTCTTGTGTTTTCCTCATCCACTTCATTTTGTACTTTCTAATTCGACAGATACTAACTTGATCAATATTTGAGATAGTGAAATAAGTTGCCTTCTTATCCACTCTTTTGAAAATATCTATGTAACAATCAACTCTTAATTACTCCTAATAATTTCCTTAATAGTTTATTAACATTTTTCCAAATCCAGGATAATTGTCAAATATATGACACTATCCCTGAATTCTAAATCTTTCAGTTAGGCTGTGAAAGTCCTCGATTTTATGTCCATAACACTCCCCCACACACACACGTAGTGTCACACACAAACCTATTAGATGAGCAAGCAACCTTCTCTTTCTCAAGATTGTTTAGCGGCTCTTTTTGAAGGCGAGAATTCGAGGAGAAGAGATCTCCAGGGATAGACTCTAGGTCTCTAGTTGTCATCTCTAAATGAAGACGTCTATGTAACAATCAACTTTTAATTACTCCTAGTTTTCCTGAATAATTGATTACACTTTTCCCAAATCCAGGATAATTGTCAAATATATCACACAATCCCTGAATTTTATATCTTTCAGTTAGGCTGTGCAAATCCTCAATTTCATGTCCATGGCACCCCCCCCACACACAGTGTCACACACATATCAATTAGATGAGCAACCAACCTTCTCTTTCTCAAGATCGCTTAGTGGCCCTTTTACAGGTGAGAATGCAAGGAGAAGAGATCTCCAGGGATAGCTTCAGGTCTTGATGCGGCCTAAATCGCGCGTCCGAAAGGAGGCGGATTCAGAAGGATTGAACTTTAAATTTATAACCTGAAACCTTCAAGGACCCCCGCAACTTTATTACGGGGTCGAAGTAGATATACGGGGTCGAACACAGGGACGTGGGGACGCTTAGGACACTTAAGATCTCGCTCTTAAGTCAGATAAACCAATCTGATAGTCGATAAAAGTATAGAGTTAGTCTAGCAGATCGTCACGAAATAAAACAAAATGTTAATATATTTCATATTTATTCTATTTTGTAATTTCTATATCGTGTTGGACCTCTATGTAAATTATCCAATTTCTCTTATTAATAAAAAGAGAGAAGGCCTATGGCCTCTCTCTCAACGCTGCATTGCACGTTGCATTGCGGCACCACATTTCACATGGTATCAAAGCAAGGTTCCTAACTTAACCCTACCCAGTCGTCACAACCCAGCACCGCCGTTGGTTGGTCGGCCGCCTGCATGAACAATAACTCCGTCGGTGAATAGTAATTCCAGCGGTGAACAGTGATTCTGGCAGTGAACAGTGCGCGGAGTGAACAGTAATTCCTACGTGAACAGAGCACGTCGCCAGCCTTCCCCGGCCGCCGGCCCAAAGCGGGCAGAGCAACCGTCTCCCGGACCAGGCGTCGTAGCCGCCGTTCCCCCTTCTCTTCTATCTCCGGATCGTCGAGTCCTTCGATTGATCCAACGGATTTCTAAATTCCAAATCGGAGGGTCCGTCGATACGTAAGAAATTCCTAATCACATCTCCATGTCTGATTAGGGAATTTCAGTTGGGGGCTATGGATGCGTCAGATACGCATCTGATCTTATGACGTGACGTGTATCTCCCCGTCACCCATATCTTCTTGTGACGTGTATCAATCTGTCACTCTTCTTCTCGTCAAATCATGGAGGACACCAAGGCATCTACCATCTACAGTCATAGAATTAAATGTCCGATTTCGATGCCGTGTCCGATGGCCCAGAAACAGAAATTTTTCAAAATTTCGCACGAAATTTCGATATTTACGGCCCTAACGATTTTGACGACCAAATAAGCGAATTAAATTATGAAAATTTACCAAGACGATCTAAACACCAAGATCTACTCAAATATGCAATAATATTTCATATTGGATATGTGGGGTGGGGGGTCTCCCACATTTGTAAGTGAAGGAAGCTGAACAATTTCGACAGAATTTCGATGGCAATTTCGATGACAAAATGAAGGAATTAGATTATGAAATTTTGCATACAAAATGTTTAGACAAAGATACACTAGATTATATATTAAAGTTATATGTTTAGAGGTTAGGGTGGGATCCATGTCTTAATGAGTGAGTGCACAAATGAACAGAATTGTCAAGTCTGTTAGACTGTAAACAGCTTATAAACCCACAATTTACCACTTAGACCTTAAAACTTACAGTTGCAAGTTACAAACTTACATGTTACAACTTATATAAGTCTAGTGTTCAAATTTAGTTAGGTTACATGGGTCATGTATACATAGATCAAAGAAAATGCATTATTTTAAAGTCATTTTATGTATACATATGTGTAATAATAACAAATTTATTGTAGAATTGCAGACTTAATACTATTATTTCATAGATCCACAAGTTTGTTTGTAGTTCATGTGATTTTTGAAAGAGAATCGCCAAAATACCTAACATGTAGTAGGTAGTAGCAGCACTTAGAACTTTGTTATTTTTCATAGTATCTCTTCACATCTTTTAGAAGAGTGTAAACATAGAAAGAGGTATACATGGGCTAGGGATAGGGGAAACGTACCTTAGAATCAAAGAAAATAGCCTCTATAAGCAAAAGATACAAAGAGAATCGCCAAAATACCTAACATGTAGTGGCAGCAGTCTTAGGAACAAATATTTCGAAATTTCTATCGAAATTTTGTGCCATTTTGCGAAATTATGGCCCAAACTGGGCGAAATTTGCAATGTTTTGCGAAATTTCGCACCTAAGTGCGAAATTTTAGCGAAATTTCTACGAAATGACGTCCATTCTCTGCGTACATGCGTTTCGATGTCTGATTGGAAAAAAATCGGAAATTTCGATCAAAATTTCGCAATTTCGATCGAAATTTTGTACGATGTCTACAGTGAGATGTCTCCTATCCCCTCCATCAAGCTGAACGGGAAGAATTATCTCTTATGGATGAATGATGTCCATAATGTATTGGAGTCACGTGACAAGGCGAGACACGTTGATTCTGATCCTCCTGCACTTACTGACAAAGGCTATGCTGAATGGAAGTGTCATAACATTCTGGTGAAGACCTGGTTGTGGGGGAGCATGGAACCTAGGATTGCCTCGAGGTTCATGTTTTACACTACCGCCAAAGAAATCTGGGATGCATTGAAGAAACATTATTCTCAAGAGAAGAATGTGCTTCGTCAGTTCATGATATATGATCGCCTATTTGCAGAACGACAGGGAGACAGACCTTTAGAAGAATACTTTGGAGTGATTCAAGGTATTGCACAAGAGCTGAGTTTCTACCATCCAGTAACTGTCCAGGAGCAAGTCAAAGACAGAGATGACTTGATTACAGCAAAATTCTTGTCTGGTCTGAGTTCTTCGTGTAGTTCAGCCCGCAGTGTTATCTTAGCTTCTGATAAACTTCCCAGCTTGGAAGAGGCCTATTCAAGGATTTTACAGGAAAATTTTGAACTTGTTGATCCTATCGTAGTCTCATCTTAGGGAGATTCTTATGCTTCTGTAGCTGCTGCAGTGAGAGGAGGACGGACAGGTATAGGTCGAGGATGTGGAACTCACCCTAAGTACACTTTCTGTGACAAACCTGGACACAGTTGAGAAATGCTGGAAGAAGCATGGTCGACCTGTTGCACCACCTGTGGGAGCAGCAAACTATGCTACCATTACTGAGTCTACTGAGCCTCCTGCTTCGAGTTCTGGTCCTTCTAACATTACACTCACCAAGGAGGAATATGATAGATTTATTCTGGCTACTCAGCATCTGAGCTGGGGATCATCATCTTCAGCCAACTTGACGTCCCCCACTGGTAATCAGGCTACCTCTTTATTGGCTTCTGGTTCTACTTCATCATGGGTCGTTGACTCTGGAGCGTCATATCATATGACTGGTATGAGGAGACTTCTTCATTCCATTGACTCACATATTCCTCACAAATCTGTAACAATAGCAGATGGTTCAGTGAGGAGAGTGTTAGCCAGTGGATCTGTTTCTCTAACTCCTGGAATTGATCTTAAATCCGTACATTATGTGCCTGCTTTTCCTTTTAATCTTCTGTCTGTTGCTAAGTTGATTGATACTGTGAAATGTACGGTAACTTTTGGACCTTGTTTTGTATTACAGGATTTCAAGAGTATGAGGACGATTGGTGGGGGACCTAAGAAAGGTGATCTCTACCTCCTCCACGGTGACAGTCTGTCTCGCCAAGTGTCTGCTCCTTCTCCAGCTATCCTGTTGAGTGGCTCTCCCTTACTGTGGCACTACAAATATGGACATCCTTCATTAGAGAGCCTGAGAAAGTTAGAACCAGAATTGTCTCAAGTATCGTCTCTAGAGCGTCAGTCCTGTCAACTGGGGAAACATCATAGAATGTCTTATCCCGGTCGTGTCAATAAACAGGCGTCATGTCCTTTTGAGTTGGTCCATAGTGATGTTTGGGGTCCTGTAAAAGACCACAGTTATAATCGTTTTCGTTATTTTATCTCTTTTGTGGATGACTTCTCGCGTATGACTTGGATTTATTTGTTGAAAAGTCGAGTCTGTGCTATCTATTGTCAAACATTTTTATCAAGAAATAAAAGTTCAATTTGATTGCAATATTAAAGTTCTAAAATATGATAATGCCTTGGAGTATGTTCAAAATGTTATGGCTGATTTTTGTAGTTCAGTTGGGATGATACATCGTACATCCTGTCCTCACAACCCTCAACAGAATGGGGTAGCAGAGAGGAAAAATCGTCATCTCCTTGATATTAGCAGGACAATCATGTTTAAATCTAATGTTCCTAAGCGTTTTTGGTCTGACGCCCTTCTTACTGCTTGTTTTCTTATCAACAAGCACCCTTCTTCTGTGCTTCAAGGACGTACTCCTTTCTCTGTCCTACGTCCCAAGGATCAACCTTTCTTTGTTCCTCTTAGAGTGTTTGGTTGTACTTCTTTTGTCCACAATTTTGATCCTAAGGATGATAAGTTATCTCCTAGGTCAATTAGGACTCTCTTTCTTGGGTACTCCAACACTAGCAAAGGGTACAAGTGTTATTGTCCAAGTCTTCGTCGCATGTTTGTGTCTAGAGATGTGACTTTTCATGAATCCACTCCACATTTCTCCAGTGTTTCCAGTAAGGGGGAGCAATTATGTGAGAGTGCCACCATCAGATGCTAGTGAGAGAGTGCCACCTATCATTCCTGACTATACTATAATTCAGGAAGAGCAGCCAGCAGATGGTCCACCAATTCAGCAATATTCACATGTTTATAGCAGATGAGGCAGACAAGATCCAGAGGAGGTAGCGACTCCAGTCTCTGAACATGAAAGTAAATATGGTATCAGGGCCTCCCCATCTTCCTCTACTCAAGGGATTCCTGAAGAACCATCTGACCTTGATGTTCCCATTGTTGTTCGCAAAGGTACCCGTTCCTGTACTATTCGGCATCCTATTACAAATGTGTGTTGTTTGTCCAAGTTATCTCAGCAGGCTCGCTCATTTGCTCTTGGGATTGATTCAGTGGTCATTCTAAGAAATCATCTTGATGCTATGAAGGATATTGGTTGGAAACAGGCTATGCATGTTGAAATGTCTGCTCTGTTACAGAACAACACCTGGGAACTTGTTGACTTACCTCCAGATAAAAATATTGTGGGATACAGATGGGTATTTACAGTAAAACATAATCCAGATGGTTCTGTGGAGAGATTGAAAGCTAGACTGGTGGCCAAGGAATTAAATGACCGATACCGACGCCGTTTCGACAGCTTGGGTATAGATATTTACAGGTATACCGACGCCGCTTCGACAGCTTGGGTATAGATATTTACAGGTATACCGACGGAAATATCGACAGATGCAATCATGGACATACCGACGCCAAAATGAACGAATTAAATCATGAAATTTTACAGGTGTGGTCTCAACACCTAGATGCAACGTTTTATGCAATAAAATTCTATATTGGGTATGGGGGGGTCAATCATGTGTGAGTTAAGGAATATGTCCTGTTTTTTGGAGATTTCGATGAAAGATATCGATGACAGAATGCAAGAATTAAGATCTAAAATTTTACTAGCATAATCTATAAACTCATGTTAACACACTTATGCAATAATATTCAATTTACAACAAACATATAACAACGTAGTAAATTACTAACTCACATCAGTTGTATGTTGAGTGGCGCGTTGGTTCTCTATACAATATGTTGTTCATATGCTCCACATATTGCTCCCATGTCATGTAACTTCTGTAAGACTTGTTGTATGAAACAACATGTTCCTCATACACTTCAGGATTGGCAAATTGCATCATCCAAAACTTCGGAAAATGTTCTTCCAAATCTTTTAGATATTTTTCCTTTGTTGTTGAAATGGAGGGAGGTTGAGTAGAAGCAGGTGGAGGTGCCCTTGCTCGAGGAGCTTGAGGTTGAGTAGTTGTAGAAGCAGGAGGAGCCCATGTTTGAGGAGCTTGAGGTTGTAATGGATAACCGGCAATAGGATAAATTGTAGTATGCCCACCAATCCACTCCATTGAAGAGCCTCCTAAGTCCATCCTTTTTGGACTTTAACGATTGTAAGGCAAGAAAATTTGTTGCAAATCTAGTTGCCCATGTTCTAATAAGATCACCACCACAGTACTCAGGTCGCCTCATGGCATTTAGCAGAAAAGAATGGTTGTAGATGAATCCCGTTATCAACCTACCATCAATGACAATAGATTTGATGAAATTAATTGATCCCATGTCCTTCAGAATGAGATCTATGCAGTGGGCAGCACATGGTGTTCAGTAGACCGGATATTTCTTCATTAAACTCTCGCTGGCCTTCTTAAAGGCAGTAGCATTATCAGTAACAATCTGCACCACATTCTCTACACCAATTTGCTTCATGTATGTCGTCATTAACTTCTTTAGGTATCTATGGTTCCTGACCTCACCTGAAGCATCAACAGAATCTAGAAAAACTGTGGATCCACGACAATATGCAAGAAAGTTGATAATTTGTCTTCTATTTCCACTAGTCCACCCATCACACATAAGCGTGACGCCATATTCAGCCCACATGTGTTTTTGGTCTGAAATCCATGCTTGTAGATCCTTCTTCTCTAGTGGAAGATACTTGTTCATTAATTCATATGAACTGGGGGCCTTGATGCCCCTACCAGACTCCCCTATCACATCTACCATATGCTGCAGATGGGGTTCAGTTGCAACATGTGCAGGTATACCATGAGCAAAGAAGAACTTACCCACTGCCTTACCAACCTTTTCTTTTGCACCAGTAAACATTGCTTTGAGGCTTTTTTTCCTAGCCTCAGGCTTCCTAACCCCTAGTTCATCAACATTCCTCAATCTCACACTTGCAGAACGGAAAAGTGTATCAATGCCTCCTTTCTTCCTTTTACCATAACCAGCTCGGTCGTCATCTTCGTCATCTAGGTCAACAACAGGAATACGTGCAGTCCCACTGCCTCCACCTGCACCAGATGGCCCATACCTCCTTGTAATTCGAGTTGCCTCCTCCCTTTCCCACTCACTTCTATGAGAATCTCTAATAGCACGCCTATACATACGACGTGAATAAGCTGTATCACATTCAGGAGGATATCCAATATCATCATCAGATTCAGCAGAAGAACCTGTGGGCCTAACATCAAATAATGTATTTGTATAAGCCCTTTCAACCTCCTTCATCTTATGTTGTTTTTGTTTCTTTGCGCTCATCAGTTTCTTGAAATCATCTCTAACACTTTGGGGACACCTTTGGCACATTGCCACATTTTTGTCACCACCACTAATGTGACATTTAAATCTAGTAATTCCCCCTCCACCAAGTGTCTTCTTGCAGTAATTGCAAATTATCTTTCTCCCCTCAGCAGGCGTGCAGTGATTCCATGCAAAATCCACATCCTTAGCTCCAACATTACCGGCCCCAACACCCTCACCATCGCTTGAAGACATCTTCTCAAATCAAAAGTCAACACTGCAAAAAGACAAAGACAAACAAAAATTAGGTGTATGAAATTAATAACCCATTAAGTTGCAAGAAATGAAGAAATTATTCTATTTTATGTATTATAGAACAAAAAATAATACTTTAACTGTATAAATGTTACATGTATCTATAGAAGCAAACACAATATTTTTTAAGATTTTTATTAACAAGAAAAAAGGGTTAAATAAATAAAAAAAAGTCTGAAATTATTTTAAAAAATAAAAAATCTGTCATTTATCTAGTATTAAGGCAAGTGATGTGTTACAAATTACTCATTCCATCTTATATTACACTAACACACATAAATCTGTAGAAAAAACAAAAAATGCATTTTTTTAGCATTTTTAATAAATGAAAAAACGAAAAATATATTTATTTGTAGTATATTTTTGTTTGTATTTGTTCATATTAATATTGGGTACAACTTTTTCTACTAAACCTAAGTTAGATACCTATTATTAATAGTACTTATTGTATTATTACGAATTTTATATTAATTAGTGAAATTATGTGATAATATTAATTAATAGTAGTAGATCTAGTGATACATTAGTATATTTACATAAATTAATCATAGATCTATTGTTAAATAGCATTAATCCTAAGTTTTTAGGAGTAGATCTAGATTTTGGGTGTATTTAGAGAATTTAGAGAAGTTCTATGGTGAAAATAGAAGAAAATAGAGAGGGGAGGGGTTAGAGAAGATGAGAAATGAAATAAATTAAGAAAACATACCTTGATCGGGGCTGATTCGAGCTCCAAGGAAAGAAATCGCCTCTCATCTCCAAGAAACTCCACTCAAACAGCAGCAGCAAGCAACAGGTTTGCAAATATCGGCATGTCGGGCGGCATACCGCCTATATCGCCCATAAGTTGGGCTTTTTGCAGCGGTAACCCTCGGTTTTCGACGGTAAGTGGCGGTAAGTCCACCGGTATACCGATATTTGCGGTACCAGCGGTAGACTTGCTCAAACCGATACCCGATGGCGTCGGTATCGATATTTCGACCGGTATACCGGCGATATCGGCGATATTTCATTCCTTGCTGGTGACAAAGGGGTACACTCAGACATATGGGGTTGATTTCTTTGAGACCTTTTCACTAGTGGCTCGTCTGAATTTTGTGCGTATTCTTATTTATCTTGCTACTACATTTGATTGCCTCTATTTCAGCTCGATGTCGAGAATGACTTTCTTCATGGTGATCTATAAGAGGTGTACATGGAGCAACCACCTAGTTTTGTTGCTCGGGGGGAGTGTCAGAAGGTGTGTAGACTGAAGAAAGCCATCTATGGATTGAAACAATCTCCTAGAGCTTGGTTTGACAAGTTCAGTGATGTTGTGCTAAAGATGAGTTTTTCTCGTTATGTTACTGATCACTCTTTATTTTATTCTACTTCTTCTGTTGGATCTATTATTATTGTTGTGTATGTTGATGATGTTATCACTGGTAGTGATTCCACATGCATATCTCATGTGAAAGCGGGCTTGCAGGGGCACTTTCACACAAAGGATCTGGGAAAACTGAGATATTTTCTAGGCATTGAAGTATTTAGATCTCATGCAGGTACCAATTTGTCTCAGAGAAAATATGTGTTGGATTTACTACAGGAAACTGGTATGAGTGAGTCCAAGCTTGTGTCTACTCCTATGGACTATCATGTGAAGGAGATGACTGATGATACGGATTATCCAGATCCAGGATATTATAGGAAAATTGTGGGGAAAATGATATATTTGACAGTCACACGTTTTGACATTTCTTCTGTTGTAGGAGGGGTGAGTCAGCATATGAGCTCTCCAAATCAGTCTCATTGGACATATGTTTGTCGTATTCTGAGATATCTGAAAGGTGCACCTGGTAAGGGAATCACCTATTATAGGCCGAAGACTCATGTATCCACATTGTCTCTTACTGGTTATGTAGATGCAGATTGGGTTGGTAATCTGAATGACATGAAGTCTACGTCTGGATGTTGCACATTTCTGGGGAATCATCTTATTACCTGGAAAAGCAAAAAGCAAAATGTTGTGACAAGATCTAGCACAGAAGCTAAGTATAGAGCAATGGCACATGCATGTTGTGAGTTGCAGTGAGTTCAATCTGTACTTTCTGAATTAAAGATTCATGTTTTGTCTCCTATAGAACTCAGATGTGACAATCAAGCGGCCATCTATATTGCTAAGAATCCAGTCTTCCACGAACGTACTAAGCACATTGAAGTTGACTGCCACTTTATCAGAGACCGGATCAAGAATGGAATTGTTGTGACTCCACATGTCAAGTCTAAAGATCAACTTGCAGATGTTCTTACGAAGCCATTGAGTCCAGCAGCTTTCCGGAGTGTTTGCAACAAGTTGGGTCTACACGATGTGTACACTCCAGCTTGAGGGGGAGTGTTAATATATTTCATATTTATTCTATTTTGTAATTTCTATATCCTACTGGACCTCTATGTAAATTATCCAGTTTCTCTTATTAATAAAAAGGAAGAAGGCCTATGGCCTCTCTCAACGTTGCATTGCACATTGCATTGCGGCATCACATTTCACACAAAATAAAGAAAAGAAAAGAAAACATAGTCTGTAGGATTCTACTAATCAGAGAGGAGTTCCTGGCTATGTAACCACAAGTTGGGCAGTCTATGCACCCGTTCTCAGGCGTAGACAACCCTCGAACACCCGAACAAGCAACCTACATCCAAACATGGTACGTATTGTGGTATATGTTCCTGTGGGGTCATCTCACTCGCTCTCGCGCAGTGTGATTAAAATCCATCAATGACATGAAACCTCTCTCGAGGACGACAAATCAGCACCCTAGAATATTCTAGATACCCTCTCAGGACTAGAATGTTCTGAGGTGCTAGGAACAGTGTGATCTGGGCAGAACCAGGTAGTGGGCCCAACCGTGTCAGGCTGGGTCCGGTCGTGCCCAGGTCTACGGTTCTGCACAGATCACCTTGAACCATCCTCTTTTCAGATTCTGATCCAAACTACCTTCTCTTATCTATTTCTACAACAAATCTCTCGATATAGGCAGAAATAGAAGTTCAAGTAAGAAAGAGATCAACCAAACTAGCAATCATAATCAGAAAGAAAAGATAGAACAAGAAACGTACTAGATCTGGAATAGAGCTACTTGCTTAAGGTAAAAGTACATAAACATGCCCAAAACGGGCTACATAGCCAAGAAGGAGCTCAACTAGCCATGGACAAACATAGTTGGCACCGAACAAAGATGGAAGAACATCATTTGTACAGAAACAAAGGAGAACAGTAGACGAAAGGAGAAGAAGAAGAGATTTAGCCCGTAGAGGAGAGGTGGCTCTCGCTCCTTAGCCTCTGTATAGGCCGGATCTCATCTTTGGGTCGTCCTCCTTGGTCTTCTGGACTCCTTGGCCTCCTTTCTCTTTGATTCCGCCCCAAACAGTAGCTCGGTGGGTGTATGGAGGTGGAAGATGGTTGAGAATGGTGGGATATGGGTGAATGGTGGTGGAAAATGGTGGGAGATGGAAGCGAACTGGAGGAACGGACGTAAGACGAGCACCTCAGCCTTTCCAGACCTCGGAACTCTCCCACGGGGCCCTGGGACCTAAAATCTTAGAACTCCTGATCTCGAAACCCCTCTCCAGGTCGCGAGGGGTGGGTATTTATAAGCGAAGGCGGCAAATGGTCACGACCCCTACCTCGGTCGCGGCCCTGTCTCGGCCCGACCGTGCCGAGCCTCCGCCCGGTCGTACCGAGTGTCGGTCGAGGTAGATGCCTCGATCAAGGTGGACCCCGCGGTCGCGGTCGTGCCGCGGTCTAGGTAGACACCGCGGTCGCGGCCGCGGTCGAAGTGGATCTCGCGGTCGCAGTCGTGGTGGATTCTGCGGTCGCGGTCGTGCCGCGGTCGAGGTGGACCCCGCGGTCGCGGTTGTGGCCTCGGCCCGGTCGTATCGAGTGTTGGTCGATACAACATCTTGGCCACGACCGCGGCATTGTCTTCTTAGTCGCGGTCGCGGCATCCTTGGTGGTCGCAGCATCATGAACCAAACCCACCCCCACCCCCACGGGGGGAGGGGGTTATTACTGACAGTCGAGTGGCCCGCGTCGATGAACCTTCTGATTGGCGAGAATGCATTCTGATAAAAGATTGGCCATCGAAAATAGGGTCCAAGATATCAAAAGTTTCTTGGGCCTGCTAGTCGGTTAGCGGGACCACCGTCTCCTAAGCTGGTCTACATAGTGTGATGCTTAGTCCACCGCGGTCGTGACGGATGGAAGTCTAACTGCTGCAAAAATCATGTGTTGGGGAGAGAACTTGGAGAATAGATGTCTTTTCAGGTTCGGTGCCTACAAGTCCCAAAATTGGCTAGTTGAGAAACTTTATCTATGAAAAGATATAAATTACTAAAAGATAAGAATCTAGGGTTATTTTGGGCATATTAAGGCTATAATGCCACAAAATCATAAATAAATGCTTAGCATAGATGCCTAAATTTGGGTGTTATTAGGTCTTCAGTGGTCAGCATAACATTAATGACATTAGGATATATCCCATCATTTGTTTGCTTAGATCATCATACATGAATAATCCATTATCACGTATTTATCCCCCTCGGAAAACAACCAAAATATGAGGATCTCTACGCTTATAATTGAAGACCTCTTTTAGGTAAATTAGTACCTTATTGATCCCCTTTAAGTAGTAGTGTGCAATAGGACTAGGATGTCGATATAGTAGACGGTTCAAGATGCAATAAAGCCACTAGAACCGTGTAGATCAGCATTTAAATTTTCATCCTTCGTTGCTTAAACTTGTGGTAGGCGACAAGCGTGTTGGAGAACTCCAAGATACCATATCAAAGATGCCATACAATTCGAAAATAAAACGAAACACTATTTACCACATAACGAGCATTGGCTTAAATATTGCTATAGTTGTGATTAGAGATTGGTAAAAGCACTCAACTGGTCAATGATTGTGATTCAAAGCGAGAAATACGAAACCTCTTATAGCATGCAACCCAAATTCTCATTTTTTGGTAGGCAACTCAAATTCTCATTGAATATAAACAAACTTATGTCTTAAGTAATTATGTTTAAAATGGTTGACAAAAATCACAGTGTACAAGGAGGAATAGTCAATCAACGCATTTCATGTTATATAGATATAGTGCTCTAACAAGTAATCTACCAAAGGAGGCCAATGAAGCTCAACCACAGTGTCCTATTCCTATAAGGGAAGCTAATTCCACTGCAGAGAATCAGAGACCCGCTTAACTTGGTATTATGTTTGGTTTGTAGGGAAAGGGTGGGAAAGGAAGGGAGGTGGAAGACAAGGAAGGGAAGGGAGGCAAACTCATGAAACAAGACGTCAACTTCGAGAAGACTTCGACAGGTGTGGAAGTTGAAGTTTGTGAAAACTTCAAGGAAACTTTGAGAAAGTTTCTAACTAGAACTTTGATGCAAATTAAGCTAAAAATGGAGTAATTGTGATAAAATTAGATAAAATATCAACCTTAGCTAAAATGTATTATATATGTAACTTCTCCAATAATAATTTTTCCGAAGACAGTGCTAAAGAGTCTTAGCATACAGTTTTCAAAATTGTTATCATTAAAGTTTTTCATAACAGAGAGACAAAGAACGATAACTAACAAGCAATATGCTACAAGCTTACAATGTCAAACAATATAGTTATAAATACAACACAAATTATATATCAGTGCTAGTACTTGAGTCCTAATTTTTTCCCTATTTAGTTTATCACATATCAAGCATTTAATTCAATTACTATTAAAAGAATCACAATGAACAATATCATTTTATCAAATTTGTGTAGATATATACACAACTTTGATGGTGTATCACATCTATATAAATTATTATAGCAGTATGTATCTAGAACCCCGGGACATTAATATATTACAAAGAAGTTACATTTGGGTAAACATGGTGAAATGGGAGAGATGAAATGGTACTAGAGGACATAGAATTAGTTTGATCTAGGAGGATGGGTAGATGTGGTCATTTCAGCATGCTAACAAAAAGATATCCAATAAAAATATTTATCTTTAGTTTCAATGGGTTTTATCCCAAGATAGAAGCACCAACATGATTATTTCACCATAATAGCAGCAACGTCCTTGAAGTTGGACAACATCTAGGTAAGTAGTGAATTTTTCCTACGAGTTTGTCCGACATCGTCGACATTTGAGTCGACATCGTCGTTGTTGGTAGAAATGTCTTCGAAGTTTACGAATATGGAACTTTACCCAGATTTGACATTGCCGATTGAATAATTATTAGGCATGTAAATGGATATCTGGAATCTGCACATTTGATCCAGATTCGAGTCTGAAATTTTGAAAAAAAAATTCGACATCCGCATAGTTCGGATTGGATTTAGGATATCGAATTTCATATCCAAAAATTTCGGATAGCATATCAGGTATGGCTATATCCGCTACAAAAAAATATGAATCCGACAAATATATACACATATATTACTAAATATTTATTATCTATATACAGATATATGAAAATATAGATATTTCATCATATATTCATAGTAATATTAGCATTTTCTGTACATAATATTTTTATTAATAATAAATTTATAATTTTAGGTTCGGATCGGATATTTATCCGAATTCGGATATTATTCGTTTGGATCAGATTCGGATATTATTACATGATATTCGTCGGATATTGGATCGAATATATTTTTTCGGATTCAGATATTGGATACTGCTATATCCGCTCCGTATTTAATCCGTTTAAAAGTCTAATAGTTATTAAGTTGGCCGACGACTAGTCAACCTGACCGTCAACATCCACAAAATTGCCAGATGTCGACGATTTTTAGTACCATGGTGAACTATGGGGAATCTTCTTATTGATTGTGTGTTTGGTTAGCAAAAAAGGAAAAGTTACATACAAATAAGACATTATTGTCAGATATCCCCCTCCACTAACAATGAAACGTAGTGAACTTCTTTTCCTTCCACCTGTCTCACAAGTCAGGACATATACTAGGAAAGGCCCCTGCAGCTTGCGCATGAAAGCCAATCAAGTAGTAAAGTGAAAATTCTGTAAAGCTCATCTTCCTGCAATGATGCTAGAGTTGTAGTCGTAGCATTCTAGAGTGAAAGCTTAACCGGACCTTACAACCTACATCTCATGTCATAATACTTTATGATTTGTCCTGAAAGGAGTCGTTGAAAAGAGCAACAGGCCTATTCAGTCATCCTTCCGTGATACACGCCAAGGGAGAGCCCACCCCAAAAGCTAGCTTGTAGGGGGAGAGCCATTGGTGTATATCTACCCAACCTTGGTATCACATTCTACCAAGGTGGGATTATTCGTATCAATCCCTCCCACTTAAGGTTCAACGCCCACGGCGGACCCATGGCGAAGTGGCTGGTTACACTTAGTTGACCCGGCTTCCACACCAAGGCATGGTGGAGTGGCTTCCTTCTCTACACTCGACCTTGTCGGCCAACGTTTACACCATGGCTCCCCGGAGTGGCTTTCACACTCACTCGGGCCTTAAGGGAGAGCCCACCCCAAAAGCTAGCTTGTAGGGGGGAGAGCCCTTGGTGTATATCTACCCAACCTTGGTATCCCATTCTACCAAAGTGGGATTATTAGTATCATTCTGCATATACTACTAGCTATTAGAAGCAAGAAATGGTAGATCAACTCTGCGGTAAGGCTGTGTTTGGTACGTGGTGATAAAATTAATGGTGATGGTGACGGTGACGGTGACGGTGACGGTGATGGTGATAGGGACGGTGATGGTGATAGGGAAATTATTAAAATATGTTGTTTGGTAACATGTGTATGGTGATTGGGATGGTGATGGTGAAAAACTTAAAAATTGTTGTTTGTTACATGGTTATAGTGATGGGGAGGGGAATTTTTTTTATAAAAAACACCCTACACAAGTAAGAATCATATTTATTAGAATGTTTTTTTGCACATTTGTCTAAATAAGTAGTGGAGTCTTGACCGGAAACTTCTTTCACCATGATTCACCACGATTCACCATGTTTTTTCATGGGGACAAAAATAGATCAAAATTCCCCACGGATTCACCATGGATTCACCATGATTCCCTATCACCATGGCAAACAAACAACATTTTTGTTTCACCGTCATTCCCTGTCACCATGATTCACCACGTAACAAACGCAGCCTAAAAGAATACACCAAAGAGCTCAGAAACTTAGATGATCAAACTAGCAGAAACCAACAAGTTAGATGATCAAACTAGCAGAAACCAAGAAGGAGAGAAGGGGACGCCAATTCAGAGAAAGAGAGAGTGGTGACAAGTAGGTACCTTTCCTCTGGGAGTATATAGGGGGGCCTCCCATGCGCTGCACAAAGAACTCGTACTGGTTCTGGATCGCATCCTCTTTCTTTGATCCAGCGAAAATGGAGCGGAACCACTCTTCCTCATCGGCGTAGACCCTGGGGTACGAAACCACTCCTTGTTGTCACGGTCCTGATAATGCCTAAATCTGGAAAGGCTTGTTGCGGTTATGAAGACGAGACAAAACATGTTCACCTGTTGTAAAAATTGGTGGAGAGTTCAACGAAAGGCTCCAGCCCCCCGAGGCGCTGGAAGAGATTGGTTTCATCGATGGCGAAGGCGTCTTCCGCCGCCACGCCGCTCCACTCCGACGCCTTCTGCTGCAGAGACTGCATCACGCCTAGTGTCCAGATGGAATGGAAAGGCCGCACGCAGGAGTGAGCTTGGGTTGGGAGAGCGTGCGGGAGGAAAGTCCTGGTTTTACCGCAGTTCCGGATTCGTCAGTGGAGTGTGATGCGATCTGGAGTTCGAGGCATATGCGGGATGTTGGGAGTTCAACCGTCGTCGGGATTCGCGTGATGGCAATTGGTCGACGGTGACTCGCGTTGTCAACATGGTGTCGTCATGCGGGGTGGCGTGAACTAGACCGGTCCTATGTCCGACTTTGTTTTTTTTAACATACATGTGCAAATGCATGTGACATGCTAAAATTAATAAATTTCAAAATATGTGATTTTAAGATATATTTTTTATTTTGTTTAATTATACAAAATATCAAAGTGTGACCAAAAAGTAAAATTAGTTGCCACATCACAATTTTTCTACTTTTTGGTGAGATCATTTAAGGGCAGTACCAAGTAAAAAAGAGTTATCGTATACCTTCAAATTACCACTATGTAAGAATGTATAAATCAATATTTTCCTTCCAAATATTTAAATGGAAATATGATATGATGTTTAAGAAAGTGATAATTAATTCTTAAATAATCACATAGTTGTTTCTATAGATACTTGACGGTTCCAATAAAATAAATAATACAGCTTAATAGGAATCAACTTTTATGAAGAAGAGTGTGACATACAATTTTCATAAATGAATATCTATAGGAATTTATTTTCCTTAAACCTGATTGTAATAAAATATAACATATTATGTAAATATAGTTGGTTTTGTAGTGTAGAGGAAGTGGATATCCTACCCCTCGAAGACACTACCATGAATCGTGAAGAAAAGACAGTTAGTTAAGAAAGGACAATAGAATTGTGGTTTAAATGAAAGATTAACTTATCAAATAAAGTAGAAAAGGGAGAAAAATAAAGAGTTCACAACAACTCTAAAATAATGTTGTTTGACTGGTTGGATAATTTTGATGAAATAGATAATGACATATAATGAATTTAGTGAACGATCTCCCTCTTTCTATAGTTGTACATAACTACTAATATGTGAAATTATATACACAAAAATTAACACTAACCATTCTCATTTTTTCTGTTGTTGTGATTGATGGCATAATATATACAGTATGAAGATAATTGTGGCATATAGTTAGTTGAGGAGAAGAATGGTGAGACAAAGAGTCGACGATGACGGGTGGAGATGGAGAGAGTGTCCACGAGGAAGCAATTTGACATGGTCAACCCACTAATCAATTTTAATATCGTCTTCTTCAATGAAGTGTGAATGGAGAGGAAGTAGTTATCTATACTACTATAAAAAGAGCGAGTTTGATGTTACGCTCTCCTTGATTCACTCTCTTCTCTTCTTTTTTCAAGGAATTTTACTCCTACAAATAATTATTCGCACACTCTCCTATTAACTTTTATTATCTTTAATTGTGTATTTCTCTCTCCATCCCACAGAAACGGTTCATTGATTTTCTCCTTTCAAATAACCAACACAAATATCTTTTACTGTAGAAACCCTTTCACGGACGAGTCCTCTCCCCGCACATTTCCAACAAATTTTATATGTCACGTGCATGTACACGTGTGCGTTCACTAGTATATGGAAAGAGTAAGTGTGTTGACATGTTAGGGGGAGAGCGAAAAGTTTGGTGTAAAAAGAAGGAAACCAACGAACCATTTTTTTTTATTAATCTTTCGTGTTCCTAGTTTTCTTATTGGGAATATCGTTTAAATCTATGAATGACTAATTAGATTCTCTTATTATTAATGTGCAAAAATAGATATTTTATATTTATGTTATATTGACGAAGACATTTTTTATTATTATATGTTATTAGAATATTGCTTGGTTCTGCGTATGTAAAATAAAGTATATTGAATATGTCCACTTGGTAATATTGCATGCTTAAACTCATTTTGATCCATTTTTACACGTAATGCAATCATTAGAGAATTTTTCATGAAATAAATTTTACAAACTACATGTTTACTGTCGGGGCCCACTCTTTTGATCAGCACAAATACCAACCGTTAGAGGTAATCCCAAAACCTAAACCCAGATTATGAAATAAAACAATAAATTCTCGACAAAGGCGATTAAACATTATACGAAAAATATAAATAATTTTTTTTCCTTTTTCTTTGTTCACAAACTCATAAATCAATGACACATCAAGGACATCACATTCAGATATCACAAAACATATTCAACTCCATTAAATCTAGAATCAAATCTTTTTCTCATATGCGGTTCAGTTTACATCAGATACATATACATTGATAAACAAACTTAATCTACAACCCATCCCGGGGAAGAGAGAGTACAGGGACATTCTAATCTATCTAGATTATGCTATTTATATCTTCCTTGTCGTGACCTCTCTGTTGGATAGCATTATACCTAAAAACATTTGAAACAACCTCATGAGACTCATATAGAGCCCCAGTGAGTGGATACCTCCCACTCAAGCTAGGTACATGCATCAGCATCAGATTAAGTATAATAAACTTAACATAAACATGCAGATATTGAAAAGTCTAGCAGATAGTTCTATCATGAGTCAAATCTATCTTACAATGGTAATCTAATCCAACAGATAAGGTAATCACTTAAACCAATTATAACTTTGAAACATCTGTTAAAGCATGTCTATGAACAAATTAGCAAATACTTCTTAGTTCAGATTAAGAATCCTACTGCATGAGTAATAAGTCAAGTTCTAAGCATTTTGAATCAATACATGACAATAACATTATATTTGTGACACTCCACCAGCCGGACCAGGAACACATCCTGTAGTCCTGAAGTTGAAGTACACATAATACATATATATCAAGCAATACTATCAAATAGTAAGAAATCCAACTCATAATCAGAATGGATATGAATCTCATCATTTATAACATGTCAACATGACATATCATAATATGAAATAGAAAATGTATGTAGCAACATGATTACTTTCCACAACATGAAGCTTAATCAACAATGACAAATCATCAACTAGTAGTACAAGGAATGTAATAATCATTCAAATCATGTTCTACACGGCTTATCATCTTTTATTCATTTGCCCTGAAACTACTTGGCTTGTACCTTACCAAGTAGAAGTCACCACGCCTGATTCTCGTATCAACGACTCACCGTCACTATCTTAGAGTTTAGCTGGCCACCCTAAGATATCAACAACAGATCCTGGCCACCTCAGGGTTGCCTAAAGAGGCTCACGTCCTCATCTCAGGTATACGAGATAGGAACCAGCAAAATAGTATATCACATATCACAATATTTCACATATTTTTCATTTCACATTTCACATATTTCATTTCAACAGAGTCTATTCCATCTGGACATAGACTTTCACAGCAAGGATTTAGGGCCAGAGCCACTCCAGATGACTCACTCATAAATCCCGGTAGTCTAACCTTTAATGTAACATCCCTGACCTGGGTTATGAATTAACCCTAGATGTTTTGCTTAATAAGGTTGAGTAGATTCTTAATCTTATATTGGTAAAAGTAATTAGAGCTCATGAGAAACTTATGTTTCAATTTTGGTCCTGTTTGAACAATGTTGAAGCAATGTTTGCTTATTTTGGACTAAAGTGCAAATTACCCAAGTTGAGGGGTTAAATTGCAAATGTTACATGATAAGATATTACTCTGATGTTGAGACATCATAAGAATGAATATGATGTATTGGTATGGTTTTTACAAGCTTGGGCATCAAGTTTAAGCTTGTAAAGCAATCCTTGTGCATTAAAACCTAGTTTTGGTATAATGTGCAATTTACCCAAAACCTAGGGTTCAATATGCAAATTACCACTTCAATAAGGTACCTAATGTTTCTTTGCATCAAGTAGAGCAAAGAAAATGAGATGGGTGCCTCATTTGATTTAAGTTGGAGGAGAGAGAATCTTGATATTAAAATAATCAAGATTTAATCTTAAGTGAAACCCTAATTCAATTTAGGGCAAAAATGAATGTATTAATTAAAGGGCCTTCAACCAAAATGTTATTGGTTGATTTTTTAATAAGGATGGACGTTCTTTTTCCAAGATAAGGAACGAAAATATCTAAAGGAGGTGAATCTCCACTCACCTTATTATAAAGGAAAGTAATTTCCACTCACATATGGGATATTAATATTATAAGCATTAAGGTGCTTAATTTGTTTTTCTTTAAATAATGGATAATGGAAGGGAGTTCGGTGGCTTTGAGTTGCCTTTGTACACAAGCAAACCAAGGAGGAAGAGGTGGTGCTATTTTTGGAATTAATTGATTTTTATAAAGGCATTTTCTCTCTCATCAATTTCCTTATAAAAGTACCCTTTCCAAGCCAAAACAAAGGCTTTTTCGGATTTATTTCTTTCCCTTGCTTGCAAAACCGACCAAGGAGCTAGGTAGGAGCAGGAGGACGACTCCCTACCTGTTGGTAAGCCCTTGACCTTCGTTCTCCTTGATTCCATGGTGGAAATCGAAAATAAATCATTGATTTCTTCTTATTTCGATCTCCTCTTCAACCCTAGCCAACTTTTACAATCAAAAGCTTAAGGACGAGCCTAAGGGGAGTTGCAAGATCTTCATCCACCATTTATGGTATGACCTTGGAGCTTTGGAGCTCAATTGGAGGCGGGTTTTATAACTTGAACCCTTTTACATTGTTATTCAACCATTAATCTTGTAATTTCAATGATTTCTTCATTATCTTGATTAATTGTTGGTTGAAAATGGTTAATTCATGAAATAAGAAGTTGTTAGAACTTCAGGGACTAAGCTTGATGATGATGAAATCATCATAAGCACACACCTCCCCAAATATCTTGGGAAAACGGTTTGGAAGTTGGGACCAAACGGTTTCACCAAACCGTTTGGTGACCAAACGGTTTGCAAACTGTTTAGGAGAAAACGGTTTCAAAACCATTTGAGATGGTTGACCAAGGGTTGACCGTTTGATATTACTGTTCCTAATTATTTTGGTTAATAACTAACCAAATTTTATGGGTTAACTCCCAAGGAATAGTGAGTTAAAGGCTAATCAATTAGGTAAACCTAATTGGATTAAGTGCTGCTTTTTCAGCTTGATTAATTTAACGTTTTGGGCAAACGGTTTCAAAACCGTTTGATATGGTTGAACAAGGGTTGACCGTTTGAGATTACTGTTACTAATTATGTTTTTTGATAACTCACCAAATTTTAGGGGTTAATTCCCAAGGAATCATGAGTTGAAGGCTAATCAATTAGGCAAACCTAATTGGATTAAGTACTGATTTTTCAGCTTGATTAACTTGACCTTTTTGGGCAAACGGTTTCAAAACCGTTTGATAGCGTTGAAAAAGGGTTGAACGTTTGATAATCCTGATCTTAATTATGTTGGTTAATTACTCACCAAATTTGAGGGGTTAATTCCCAAGGAATCATGAGTTGAAGGCTAATCAATTAGGCAATCCCTAATTGGAATTAGTGCTGAAATTCCAATGAGTTGATTTGAGATTTTGGGTTGATTAGCCCAAACGGTTTCAAAACTATTTGGGGATCACCCAAACGGTATCAAGACCGTTTGTAGGTCACCCAAGACCTTTTGGAGGTCTAGGGTCAAGTATGGATATGTGTTTGAAGATCCAAAGATGTGGTATGAACCCTAATCAGCTAAGTGTTGATTTGCAAGTGATTGAGATGATGTTTTGGGTCGATTGGCCCAAACGGTTTCAAAACCGTTTGGGGATCACCCAAACAGTTTCAAGACCATTTGGGGATCACCCAAGACCGTTTGTAGGTCTGGGGTTAAGTATATTTGACCAATTGAAGGTCCAAAGGTATCAAATCACTTTACAGTTAAGTGTTGATTTGTTGATCAACTCAATAGATCAAACTTTGATGAAATTTCACTAGGATCCAAGGTTTGGATGAGCCAAACAGTCTCAAGACCGTTTGGAGCTCATCCAAACGGTCTCAAGACCGTTTGAGGGTCATCCAAGACCGTTTGGAGGTCTAGTGTTAAGCATGGTTGAGCAATTGAAGATCAAATGTCACTAGAGTGAAGTACAATTCAATTGTTGATTTGGTGATCAATCCAATGATACAAACCTTAATTAGTTGACTTGGATTTTGATGATATGATGGGCAAACGGTCTCAAGACCGTTTGGAGGTCATCCAAATGACCTCAAGACCGTTTGGGGTCAGGTCATGCTCAATTTGGATGATGGTTCAATAGTTTCAAAGTAACCAATCTTGCATTGATTAGTGTTGTTGGATCATCGATTCCAAACCCTAATTCAATTGAATAAAACCTTAATTGATGACCAATTGAGGGTCAATTGAGGTTCAAATCAGTTGAAGATTGACCTATTAAACTCAATTGAAGTATGAGTATAGGTCCAATTGATGATTGGTTCCATGAATTCAATGATTGAAGGAATCAACATTGGAAACCCTAATTCAATTGGATACCTTATGTAATGGAGGTCCAATGTGATTGAATATTTGAGAATTAAGATGATGAATATTATATTGATCCAATGATGATTAGTAATGATAATCAATGAAGGTACAAAGGTTGAAACCCTAATAGTACCTAAGTGATTAGTGTCAATTCAGGGATGAATCCCTAATTGCTTATAGGATCAATAACTTGATACACTATGTTAATCATAGTTGTATGAACTTGATTGAAGGGTTGATGTGACCTAATCAAGTTGAAAGGATGAAATAATAGAATTCATATATGAATATGATTCATGTGGTGATCTTCTGTAGCACGACCGTGCAAGGTAGCACGGCCGTGGTGACTATCCTTTGCACGGCCGTTCTTGGTTGCACGATTGTGGTGCTCTATGTTTAACTTTGAGTTGATTTGAAAGGGACCTAATATGGTATTTTTGTTAATTCCTAAATTATGGATGAGTCGTAGTATTGCAAATGGTTGTATATTCTAAGTGAGTGACTAATGATCACTACCTTATAGGATAAATGTGATGAACTGGTACATAAAGTATTAGGATGGGTAATACCCGAATACAAGCTAAGTGTATGAAACTCAAGTAAGATAAAGGTGTTGAGGGAAGTGATACATAAAGATATGATAAATATCACATCCAACACCCCAATACTGGTATACCTTGATGTGTTAGAAGTCCAATATAATTGGATGAATAACACATGAGATGTGTCATGTCAATGGTTACATTGAGATGAAATGTACCCTGTTGAATGTAGGCCAACATGCCTTATGAAAACGGTTAATCCAAACCTATAAACTATGATGTAATCATAGTCTGGCAAAGATGAAAGAGAAATTCATGTTGTGTGTTGATAATTCATTTAATGATAAATGATGAGAATAATGAAGTATGATTAAAATACTTATTATTCCATAATGATTCCTTGCTATGTGAATCTCTAATGCAGGGTAATTGCTATGTGAATCCCTAATGTAGGATAAATGCTATGTGAATCTCTAATGTAGGGTGATTGCTATGTGAGTCCCTAATGCAGGGTGGTGTTATGTGAAGCTCTAACACAGAGTAATTCTATGTGAAGCTCAAATACAGACTAATGGGTTATGAATGTAATAAGATAACCCTTGTACTGCATGATACTGATATGTAATTGTATCATGATTACTAATCATGCAGATATGTGGGGGAGATGAGCATAGCCAGGTATGGGCTATGATGCTTTGTTATTGAGAATGTTTCATAGGCTTTGTAAGCCTTCATATGCTTTGTGTAGTAAGAATCATTGAACCTTGTGTACTATTTGTAATACATTGTGTAGCAAGAATTATGATGTCCTTGGTCAGATGATCTGAAGGTATTAAGTTACCTAACAAGTGGTAATGAGTATCCTATGGTGAGTTATGGGTTTAAATACCTAGATGCTATAATCATGATGATGAATTGTCAAGAAGTGGAATTGAACTTGGTGAGTTGAGGGATTAAGATCCCAACACTTTGTGAAAAGAGTATGGCTACAGGCCATGACTCCACAATGATAATGCCAGGCTTTAGATATATGATCTAAGCCTGAAGAGAGTTAATGTTGTGATAATGATTCTGTAGTGGATAAATGTTATACATGTTCTTCATATTCCTTAATGGATATGTGATATGTTGCTCTTTCAAGTTATAGCTGCAATGTTGAATAAGATTAATATTCTAATCTGATAAACATTGAATTAACTGCTATCAAACAAATATGATTTCTCTGTTCATATTTATCTTCTTAAGCTGCAATAATAATGTTACTGGTGGAGAGTTATATCTCTCACTGGGGCAATTTATAATTGTCTCACCCCTGTGGGAACTACATTTTTAGGTGGTCACGAACGAGGAGACAGAAACCCTTCAGTAAGGGAAGGACAGCAGTAGCAGAAGTAACAACAGTGAAGTCTCAGGTGGAGACACTAGCTGTTATGCCATGTATAGATGTATATAAAGTCCTATGTGTCGTCTCTGTACTCTCAGGTCCTCGGAGTAGTGGTTAGTGCTTTTGAGATTTTGGCTCAATGCCTCGAGATTTTGAACTGTCTGTGTTTAGCTTGACAGGACAGTTAATGCTTGTAATTCTCAAAAGGAGATGATACAGAATATGTACCTATGAACAAGAATGTAATTGTGTTACTTTTGTTCGATGTGAGAAAGTTTTTACTTGATGGATCTTTTGATAAAAAGGTTTTAATTTTTAGTGATTTTTGGTAATCCGCTGCTTAATGAACGCTTCCGCATTAGTTAATCATGTTTTTATGAGTTGTATGCCACAATTTAGTGGTATCAGAACTCTAGGTTCGCTGAGTCTACAGAGACATAGGACTAAGGTTGTAGAGTCTGTTCTAAGTGTTTTCCAGTTTATCTGATAGTATCTTCTGCTCACATAGGAGGAGAAGAACTTGAAGATGTCTGGACAACATGAAGAACATGCTGCTGAGGGTAGCACTGCTGCACCAGGAGGAGGTGCAAGAGACCAGAACAGGGAAGGGCCTGTACCTGAACAACCCTAGATTGACCCAGCTGTGATAGAAAATCCAGCTCTCCATGCTTTATTTGAGAAGCTCCTGACAGCCATAACACATATGGAAGACAGGATGCCACCACCTGCACCTAGGGTATCAACCCATTATGAGGGTTATGGAGCCGGAAAAACTTTTGAGAGACTTCGCCGGGTTGGAGCCATAGACTATGCTGGTACATCTGATCCAGCAGATGTTGATCTGTGGCTGACAGAACTGGAAAAGGCTTTTAGGATCCTTGATATTCCTGAAGCTGAAAAGGTAAGACATGTTGTGTACCTCCTAAAAGGGAGTGATGGTCATTGGTGGATGATAGAGGAAGATAAGAGACCAGGTGAAGAAATTGGATGGGAGATATTCCGACGAGAATTCGTCAGTAGATACTTCCCTAAGACGTATCTAGATGAGAAGATTTATGTGGGCTCTGATCTCCAAAACACAAGATAAACATAGCGGAAGCGATTCAATTAACAGCGGAATACAAAAATTATCGGAAATTAAAACTTTTTGAGACAAGATCCTGAAATCATGAAACTCCTTTTATAAGAAACAAGGTAAACAGATTACATCTCTGTTAGATCACTTCATGAGTGATTATACACAGCCAGATACAAAATCTCAAGATTTAAAACCCAAAATCTCAGACCAAAAGACTCCAAGGACCTGAGAGTACAGAGACGACATAAGACTTTCTAACTACATGACTTAGCAGTCAGTATCTCCACCTGAGATTCACTGCTGCCCCTGGTGCTCTTGCTGCTGATTCTGATCACCTGCAGATTGGTTCCTTCGTCCTCGATGACCACCTAAAAAGTTGAAATCTACGGGGTGAGACAATTTTAAATAATTGTCCCAGCGAGAGTTATAACTCTCCGCCAGAAGCTTTATTATAGCAATCACAGATCAACATAAGCAATAAAGCTTTAAGGTAATCAACAGCAAATTGTTATCAAGTAGAACAACAACATTTAAGGAATATGAAGAACATGTATACTAAGTAATGTAACTTCAACCAATGTATTTCGTAGTTCAACCTAAGCAGATATGCTACGCGGTTGATTATGTTTTACAAACATTATTATGCCCTGCGGAGATGAGGTATACCTCTCATACTCCAACCGATCACTATTAAGTCGCATCGATATCATACATAGGTCATCAAAAGAGCCAAATTCTTATGACCTCATCTTTCTCAGTCAGTATGAGGATCAACATGCAGGACTTCTAGTGTCTCTGCTACTATAGCTTACCAGGGTATTCTGGTACTTCGCTATTAGAGTTATAGTGGCATTCTGTACTCTCTTCGCCATTGAAAGATTTCTTATTTATCTCTCATTGATGCGGTACAAAAGATTTCCTCGGGAGATTAGTGTTACATCACCCCGGCATAAACACATAGTGAAGGATTAATAGATTAAGATACATCTACATCAATTCCTACACTAGGATGTAAGGGTATTCACATCCATATTCCCCCACATACTCAAAAGTATGTAATCCAGGAGTTCCCTTAGGAAAACCTGTTTCACCATCATTTAACTCCTGACAATGATGGATCTATGATCAGGACTCTACATGGTATGATTATACTTGATTAGTTAGGTACATTTCAGTATTCTTTTAACATCATACATGTTCTCAAACATTAATCATTAGAACAGCAGCTATGAAAGTAGAATACTAAATGTATCAAGTCTAACTCTCATCAATTATCATTTCTCAATCATCTCATCACAAGTCATCTGACAAGCATGACCTTGATGATACTCATGGATCTCACAGCCTATCATTCTCATAAGATGCCACTTACTAGGCATCAGCATATGCCATTATTCATAAAGCTAATAACATGCTTTCAATGAATATGAAATCATAATCCTTACCTGGATATGATCATCATCATGTATAAGAATCTGCATGGTTAATTCAACTAATAATTAGTAAGCAATTCATATCAAAAGTTGTACCCTCATACTCTTACAAGGGTTAGGTTCCCTAATTTTCACCAATTAGGGTTTACTATTCACATTACATGTCATCACCCTAGAATTAGGGTTTACTATTCACCTCATGGTGAATTGATCTCATAACATCACCATGTATGAGAAACATCATTATTAAAGCCCTCAGATAAGATTAAGATTCACCAATTATTATATTTAGGGTTTCCATGATCTCACATAAGTGGATCATACCTAATCTTGCATATTCAAGTACATTGAAGGTATTTTACTTGAGTTTTGACCATAAATGGTACTTTCTCTCTCCTCTCACTAGTAGATGGTGATTACACCACTCTAGATAGATTGGGTCAAGTCATCCTTGATTAACATAAACCAAATCATCACTATCAGGTGATTAGGGTTTGATTAGAACAAGGTATCACTCAAATTAACCCCTCAAGGGCATTTTGGTAATTTACCCATTGATCATCATCATGGGTCAATTCATTAGTCATTTAGTCCCTTAATGTCTTAAGTTACCATTAGAGTTTAGATTAGATCATCATTGAACCATTTACACCTTCAAGTGATTAAGTATAAACAACTTTGAAAATCTCCAATTGGTTCAGGGTTTAACCTTCAACCTTCAACCCATTTAGGTTTTAAACGACCTAGAACTCATTTAATCTCAAATTACCTTGAACCCATTTGAGCCTTAAATGAGTGTGGACCCACTTGACCTTAAACGGGTGTGAACCCATTTGACCTTAAACGGGTGTGAACCCATTTGACCTTAAACGAGTGTGGACCCGTTTGAGCTTAAACGGGTGTGAACCCGTTTGAGCCTAACCGAGTGTGAACCCATTTGACCTTAAACGAGTGTGGACCCATTTAAGCCTAAATGAGTGTGAACCTGTTTGGGCTTAAACGAGTGTGGACCTACATGGGTTCAAACCACATGAACATAAAAGGTGACACAAAGGTTATGTTTGAATAGGATTTCCTATGTTGAAGCCTTCAATTGGCCAAAGCCATGTTAACCACTTACAAATTGAGTCAATTAGGATTAGCCTTAACCATTTGGACACCAAATTGACCCTCAATTGAAAGCCAATTAGGGTTAAGTCTATCTCAATTAGGGTTTCAATCGGATAATCATCAATGTTCAACAATGTGAATCAAATCAAGGTTGAACCTATCAATTGACCTCCAATTGGGCCCAAACTTGGCCCAAACGGTCTTGAGATCGTTTGGGTGACCTCCAAATGGTTTTGAAACCGTTTGCCCAAAGTTTGACCAAAAACCAAGTCGGTTGGATAAGGGTTGAACTCTAAATAGGTCTAAAATCAGCATTTTTATCAATTCATCAACCTATTGAAATTGGACCCTCAAACCATAAAATTTCCTTAACCCTAGACCTCCAAACGGTCTTGGGGCGTCACTAAACGAGTGTGAGACCGTTTGGATGAACCCCCAAACGGTTTTGAACCCGTTTGGGTCCTTCAACTCAAAACTCAACAAGATCTATACTTGAAATCAACAATTTCATCCCGATTAGGGTTAGGGTGTTGAAGTGCCTTCAACTCTCAATTGGTTATGAATTAGATTATAATTCTTTGTATAAATGAAACTCAATATATTATGAACAGACCCTCAAATGGTCGTCCCTTGGTCAACCCTATCAAACGGTCTTGAGACCATTTTGATCCAAACGATCTTGCAAGATCGTTTGAGATCAAACGGGTTGAAACCGTTTGACCTTAAACGGGTTGCAACCGTTTGGACCAAAAGGGTCCAAGGTCGTTTGATAAAGTTACCTAGGAGTCCACGCCCATCATCATCAACCTCTGTTCAGGTCGGTTACACCACCGTTTTGCTTGCAAAAGTGCAAGGAAGAAGGGAGGTAGAAGAAGAACTAAGCACTAAAAGTAAGAACAAAGATATGCATAATAAAGCTAGGAGTTTAGAGTTATAAAACCCACCTCAAACGTGGTTCCTAGAGCTCTAAGCTTCAAAGCTTCAAGCCTTTAATGGCGTCTTGAGCTCCAAAGGTCATCCAAGGTTGTTTCTTCAAGGAAAAGATGGGAATGGTCGGATAAAACAAAGAATCTAAGTGAGTTAACCATAGAACCAACATTTTAAGAAGAATTCCTCCATGAATTCGAGCTTGAAGATGGTTCCTACTCACCTTAGCACTAGTTGGTCGTCTCCCTGAGGTCCAGAGCTCTGCCTTGGCCGTTTTGAGAAAGATGAGAAATGAAGAGGATAAAGGATACGTTCACTTGGTTTGCAAGGGTGAAGGCTTATATACTCTAGGCCATTTACCACCTTAAGGACCTCTAAAACATGAAATTCTCACCTAAGTCCCTCCTTGTTTCTAAGGCACGCCCAAGCTATAAAAACTTATGTAAATCTCATCAAAACTCTAGATCTAAGGGTAAAGAAAACCAACTTTTAACTAGAGTTCATATATGACAAGTCTCCATCCTCATACTTAGTGAATTTTATGCACAAAGATCATTTTTCTTATCTGATCACTCATTCATGTGTCCCTTTCATCATTTTTACTCTAAATGATGTCAAGAGTCATAAAAGATGTTCTATATGGTGTATTTTATAAGTTGCACTCCACATTTGGGTAAATTGCACTTTAATCCAAAATAGGGTTTTTAAGCATAAGGATCATTCCACAAGCTGCATCTTGATGCCCAAGCTTGGGAAATCCATCTTAACTCATCATATCACTCATATGATATCTCATCATCATAGGAACATCTTAACTTGTGAAATTTGCAAGTTAAACCCCTTAACTGGATAATTTGCACATAGGTCCCTGTATTACCAAACAATACTACAATCATTGTTTAAAAGGGACAGAAATGAAAATGTATGTTCCTTAGGAACTTAATTACATGCCAAAAGATAATCACAAGAGTTTAATTACATATTTAGGAAAAACACCTAGGGTTAGTTTATAACCCAGGTCAGGGATGTTACAAATTCTCAATTTGAGAGAATCAAACAAGGACAGATGAACGTTAGCGAGTATGAAGCTAAGTTCATGGAGTTGTTGCGGTTTTGTCCGCAAATGGCAGTTAATGATGAGGAAAGAATTTGGCATTTTGAAAAGGGATTGAACAATGAACTGACCACTCCTGTGTCTACTTTAGAGAATAGGGAGAGGTTTGTCACCTTTGTGGGATCAGTAAGGAGGATAGAGAGGTATGAAATCGAGAAATGACAGACTAGTGGCAAGAAAGTGTACACTCAAACTCAAAAACAAAGGTCTGAAAGTTTTAAGAAGCCGAGATTTTCTACATCGGTAGCATCATCGAGATTCCATACCCAGACACAATGGATGTCAAGTAGGGATAGGGATTGTAGTAATGTTCCAAAAAGAGCCTCCAACATAGCATCAACATCGGTATCTGGACCTCACAGACCCTATTTTCTACCTAGGATCTATTATCAATGCAGACAACCGGGACATCTAGTAAAAGATTGTCTAGGCGGGAATCCAATAATGACTCAACCTCAGGGGCAGAGTCAGCAAGGATCACAAAGGAAGCAGTTTCCTAGTAACAATAGAGGACGTGGACAGACGTCCCAGACAGGTCAGATGAAATAGTTTTGTTATGATATTTCATATCATGATTCTATGTGCTAAAGATATGAAAGTAGTTGTTTTTGAACTTCCTTTGACTAGTCCTATAAGGACACAAAGGAGATGAGAACTTATATCTTACTCAGTATTCCTTAAAATGTTTTATAATCTTCCTTATCTATGCGTTGAAAGATGAGATATAGAAATGATGCCTGAAGAAAATTCAAGAATGGAAAATCATGTGTGTATAATGATATGAAAAGTGAGGAATATGATAGTAAATAAAGTGCATACTACCTAATCTCAATACTTATATACCCTGGCCAGGTATATGATTATTGAAGATAAGGCAAGTATGAAACTCTTAGATTGTTATCTTTTTTATTACTCTGATCAAGTAGTCATTTTGAAACAATCTAGAGAGTATAAAGAGACAAAAAGGGAAGAGCTATGTGACATTCCCAACCAATAGGGGAAAGCTATGTGACATCCCCAACAAAAAGGGAAGAGATATGTGACATTCCCAACCAATATGGGAAAGCTATGTGACATCCCCAACAAAAAGGGAAGAGCTATGTGACATTCCCAACTAATAGGGTAAAGCTATGTGACATCCCCAACAAAAAGGGAAGAGCTATGTGACATTCCCAACCAAAAGGGGAAAGCTATGTGACATCCCCAACAAAAAGGGAAGAGCTATGTGACATTCCCAACCAAAAGGGGAAAGCTATGTGACATCCCCAACAAAAAGGGAAGAGCTATGTGACATTCCCAACCAAAAGGGGAAAGCTATGTGACATCCCCAACAAAAAGGGAAGAGCTATGTGACATTCCCAACCAAAAGGGGAAAGCTATGTGACATCCCCAACAAAAAGGGAAAAGCTATGTGGCATTCCCAACTAATAGGAAGAACTATGTGAACATTCCCAATTACATAGAGTTTACTAAATAAACGTAATGAATAAAGGATTACTGAGTAAATTATCTTTGTTAGATATATATGGTTTTCCCCTTTGATAAATGTTCTTAGGTGATGATAGATGTATGTTCTTTTATGCTTCTTCCTTTCAATAATATGGATATCATATGTCAGGGGTTTATGCTTTGCATAAACATAAACAATGATAAGGTTGAATTAATGGAAGGAACTTTGTGTGAGCTACAGACCCATGGTATCTCCATAACATTAAGGTGAGATGTGGATACTTGAGGGCATGATTAATGAACAATCTGTCCCTCCTTTTCCTGGGATTTCGAGGACAAAATCCTTGTTAGGGGTTTATAATTTGTAACATCCCTGACCTGGGTTATGAATTAACCCTAGATGTTTTGCTTAATAAGGTTGAGTAGATTCTTAATCTTATCTTGGGAAGAGTAATTAGAGCTCATGAGAAACTTATGTTTCAATTTTGGTCCTGTTTGAACAATGTTGAAGCAATGTTTGCTTATTTTGGACTAAAGTGCAAATTACCCAAGTTGAGGGGTTAAATTGCAAATGTTGCATGATAAGATATTCCTCTGATGTTGAGACATCATAAGAATGAATATGATGTAGTGGTATGGTTTTTACAAGCTTGGGCATCAAGTTTAAGCTTGTAAAGCAATCCTTGTGCATTAAAACCTAGTTTTGGTATAATGTGCAATTTACCCAAAACCTAGGGTTCAATATGCAAATTACCACTTCAATAAGGTCCCTAATGTTTCTTTGCATCAAGTAGAGCAAAGAAAATGAGAGGGGTGACTCATTTGAATTAAGTTGGAGGAGAGAGAATCTTGATATTAAAATAATCAAGATTTAATCTTAAGTGAAACCCTAATTCAATTTAGGGCAAAAATGAATGTATTAATTAAAGGGCCTTCAACCAAAATGTTATTGGTTAATTTTTAATAAGGATGGACGTTCTTTTTCCAAGATAAGGAACGAAAATATCTAAAGGAGGTGAAACTCCACTCACCTTATTATAAAGGAAAGTAATTTCCATTCACATATGGGATATTAATATTATAAGCATTAAGGTGCTTAATTTGTTTTTATTTAAATTATGGATATAGGAAGGGAGTTCGGTGGCTTTGAGTTGCCTTTGTACACAAGCAAACCAAGGAGGAAGAGGTGGTGCTATTTTTGGAATTAATTGATTTTTATAAAGGCATTTTCTCTCTCATCAATTTCCTTATAAAAGTGCCCTTTCCAAGCCAAAACAAAGGCTTTTTCGGATTTATTTCTTTCCCTTGCTTGAAAAACCGACCAAGGAGCTAGGGAGGATCAGGAGGACGACTCCCTACCTGTTGGTAAGCCATTGACCTTCGTTCTCCTTGATTCCATGGTGGAAATCGAAAATAAATCATTGATTTCTTCTTATTTCGATCTCCTCTTCAACCCTAGCCAACTTTTACAATCAAAAGCTTAAGGACGAGCCTAAGGGGAGTTTCAAGAGCTTCATCCACCATTGATGGCGTAAGCTTGGAGCTTTGGAGCTCAATTGGAGGCGGGTTTTATAACTTGAACCCTTTTACATTGTTATTCAACCATTAATCTTGTAATTTCAATGATTTCTTCATTATCTTGATTAATTTCTGGTTGAAAATGGTTAATTCATGAAATCATAAGTTGTTAGAACTTCAGGGACGAAGCTTGATGATGATGACATCATCATAAGCACACACCTCCCCAAATATCTTGGGCAAACGGTTTGGAAGTTGGGACCAAACGATTTGCGAACCGTTTAGGAGCAAACGGTTTCAAAACCATTTGAGATGGTTGACCAAGGGTTGAACGTTTGATATTACTGTTCCTAATTATGTTGTTTAATAACTCACCAAATTTTATGGGTTAAATCCCAAGGAATCGTGAGTTAAAGGCTAATCAATTAGGTAAACCTAATTGGATTAAGTGCTGATTTTTCAGCTTGATTAATTTAACTTTTTGGGAAAACGGTTTCAAAACCATTTGAGATGGTTGACCAAGGGTTGACCGTTTGATATTACTGTTCATAATTATGTTTCTTGATAACTCACCAAATTTGAGGGGCTAATTCCCAAGGAATCATGAGTTGAAGGCTAATCAATTAGGCAAACCTAATTGGATTAAGTACTGATTTTTCAGCTTGATTACTTGACCTTTTTGGGAAAACGGTTTCAAAACCGTTTGAGAGCGTTGACCAAGGGTTGACCGTTTGATACTACTGATCCTAATTATGTTGGTTAATGACTCACCAAATTTGAGGGGTTAATTCCCAAGGAATCATGAGTTGAAGGCTAATCAATTAGGCAAGCCCTAATTGGAATTAGTGCTGAAATTCCAATGAGTTGATTTGAGATTTTGGGTTGATTAGCCCAAACGGTTTCAAAACCGTTTGGGGATCACCCAAATGGTCTCAAGACCGTTTGGGGGTCACCCAAGACCGTTTGGAGGTCTAGGGTCAAGTATGTATATGTGTTTGAAGATCCAAAGATGTGGTATGAACCCTAATCAACTAAGTGCTGATTTTGCAAGTGATTGAGATGATGTTTTGGGTCGATTGGCCCAAACGGTTTCAAAACTGTTTGGGGATCACCCAAACGGTTTCAAGACCATTTGGGGATCACCCAAGACCGTTTTTAGGTCTGGGGTTAAGTATAGTTGACCAATTGAAGGTCCAAATGTATCAAATCACTTTGCAGTTAAGTGCTGATTTGTTGATCAACTCAATAGATCAAACCTTGATGAAATTTCACTAGGATCCAAGGTTTGGATGAGCCAAACGGTCTCAAGACCATTTGTATCTCATCCAAATGGTCTCAATACCGTTTGAGGGTCATCCAAGACCATTTGTAGGTCTAGTGTTAAGCATGGTTGAGCAATTGAAGATCCAATGTCACTAGAGTGAAGTACAATTCAATTGCTGATTTGGTGATCAATCCAATGATCCAAACCTTAATTGGTTGGCTTGGATTTTGATGATATGATGGGAAAACGGTCTCAAGACCGTTTGGAGGTCATCCAAACGGCCTCAAGACCGTTTGGGGTCACGTCATGCTCAATTTGGATGATGGTTCAATAGTTTCAAAGTAACCAGTCTTGCATTGATTAGTGTTGTTGGATCATTGATTCCAAACCCTAATTCTATTGAATCAAACCTTAATTGATGACCAATTGAGGTTCAATTGAGGGTCAAATCAGTTGAAGGTTGACCTATTAAACTCAATTGAAGTATGAGTATAGGTCCAATTGATAATTGGTTCCATGAATTCAATGATTGAAGGAATCAACATTGGAAACCCTAATTCAATTGGATACCTTATGTAATGGAGGTCTAATGTGATTGAATCTTTGAGAATTAAGATGATGAATGTTCTATTGATCCAATGATGATTAGTAACGATAATCAATGAAGGTACAAAGGTTGAAACCCTAATAGTACATAAGTGATTAGTGTCAATTAAGGGATGAATCCCTAATTGCTTATAGGATCAATAACTTGATACACTATGTTAATCATAGTTGTATGAACTTGATTGAAGGGTTGATGTGACCTAATCAATTTGAAAGGATGAAAGAATAGAATTCATATATGAATATGATTCATGTGGTGATCTTCTGTAGACGACCGTGCAAGGTAGCACTGCCGTGGTGACTATCCTTTTCACGGTCGTTCTTGGTTGCACGACTGTGGTGCTCTATGTTTAACTTTGAGTTGATTTGAAAGGGACCTAATATGGTATTTTTGTTAATTCATAACTTATGGATGAGTCGTAGTATTGGCAATGGATGTATATTCTAAGTGAGTGACTAATGATCACTACCTTACAGGATAAATGTGATGAACTGGTACATAAAGTATTAGGATGGGTAATACCCTAATACAAGCTAAGTGTATGAAACTCGAGTAAGATAAAGGTGTTGAGGGAAGTGATACATCAAGATATGATAAATATCATATCCAACACCCCAATACTAGTATACCTTGATGTTTTATAAGTCAAATATAATTGGATGAATAACACATGAGATGTGTCATGTCAATGGTTACATTGAGATGAAATGTACCCTGTTGAATGTAGGCCAACATGCCTTATGAAAATGGTTAATCCAAACCTATAAACTATGATGTAATCATAGTCTGGAAAAGTTGAAAGAGAAATTCATGTTGTGTGTTGATAATTCATTTAATGATAAATGATGAGAATAATGAAGTATGATTAAAATACTTATTATTCCATAATGATTCCTTGCTATGTGAATCTCTAATACAGGGTAATTGCTATGTGAATCCCTAATGTAGGGTAAATGCTATGTGAATCTCTAATGTAGGGTGATTGCTATGTGAGTCCCTAATGCAGGGTGGTGTTATGTGAAGCTCTAACACAGAGTAATTCTATGTGAAGCTCAAATACAGACTAATGGGTTATGAATGTAATAAGATAACCCTCGTACTGCATGATACTGATATGTAATTGTATCATGATTACTAATCATGCATATATGTGGGGGAGATGAGCATAGCCAGGTATGGGCTATGATGCTTTGTTATTGAGAATGTTTCATAGGTTTTGTAAGCCTTCATATGCTTTGTGTAGTAAGAATCATTGAACCTTGTGTACTATTTGTAATACATTGTGTAGCAAGAATTATGATGTCCTTGGTCAGATGATCTGAAGGTATTAAGTTACCTAACAAGTGGTAATAAGTATTCTATGGTGAGTTATGGGTTTAAATACCTAGATGCTATAATCATGATGATGAATTGTCAAGAAGTGGAATTGAACTTGGTGAGTTGAGGGATTAAGATCCCAACACTTTGTGAAAAGAGTATGGCTACAGGCCATGACTCCACAATGACAAAGCCAAGCTTTAGATATATGATCTAAGCCTGCAGAGAGTTAATGTTGTGATAATGATTCTGTAGTGGATAAATGTTATACATGTTCTTCATATTCCTTAATGGATATGTGATATGTTGCTCTTTCAAGTTATAGCTGCAATGTTGAATAAGATTAATATTCTAATCTGATAAACATTGAATTAACTGCTATCAAACAAATATGATTTCTCTGTTCATATTTATCTTCTTAAGCTGCAATAATAATGTTACTGGTGGAGAGTTATATCTCTCACTGGGGCAATTTACAATTGTCTCACCCCTGTGGGAACTACATTTTTAGGTGGTCACGGACGAGGAGACAGAAACCCTTCAGTAAGGGAAGGACAGCAGTAGCAGAAGTAACAACAGTGAAGTCTCAGGTGGAGACACTAGCTGTTATGCCATGTATAGATGTATATAAAGTCCTATGTGTCGTCTCTGTACTCTCAGGTCCTCGGAGTAGTGGTTAGTGCTTTTGAGATTTTGGCTCAATGCCTCGAGATTTTGAACTGTCTGTGTTTAGCTTGACAGGACAGTTAATGCTTGTAATTCTCAAAAGGAGATGATACAGAATATGTACCTATGAACAAGAATGTAATTGTGTTACTTTTGTTCGATGTGAGAAAGTTTTTACTTGATGGATCTTTTGATAAAAAGGTTTTAATTTTTAGTGATTTTTGGTAATCCGCTGCTTAATGAACACTTCCACATTAGTTAATCATGTTTTTATGAGTTGTATACCCCATTTAAGGTCTCAATCCACACTCCGGAAATCCTTCTCATAATTCATTGATTACTACAAGGAGATCCATTTTGTTTCCCCAGTGTGGTCCTTGGAGGAAACTCATGGTGTTCAGGGAACCTAACTAGATGTTCCATCATTTCACTTGTTATTAATCTCTTTTACTCATCTTACAAGAATTCAAAACATCATATATCATATATGTGTATTCTCGCGTAACTATAATAACATGAAACATATTAAGTTTCTCAATAAGGGCAATGATCAAAGCAAGAAGCACAATAAGTCTATAGATTGCAACAAATATGATTATTTCGATCTTCTGCATCAACTCATAGCAATCATCAATAGTGGGCCTTCAACCCAAGACATAATCATATTGTCCATCATTTACCCCATTAGGGTTTTATCATCATCAATGGGCTTTCAGCCCTAGACATAATCTCATTATGCAACATTTACCCTTATCAGGGTTTCTCAAAGTAAGGAGTGCATATTAAATTCCGTTTCAACATATTCCTCATCAGTTCATTGTATACCACAGTTCTTAACAAATATTAGTAGAGGCATTAGAACTAGCAATAGTAAAAGCATATAGGCATCATGTATCATTCCTCATACTCAGAATAGATTTATCATACAACATATGCTTGTTCCATCTAATCTCAATAGATGTAAATAAATTTCATGCATATACATGCATAACAGACTTAGTTCTCTTCTTCTTTTATTTCACATTCTTCATATGGGGTTGCTAGTCAACACATGTTGTTTATGTTATAACCTCATTTTTTCCAATGCATGTAATGAGATTTGCAAATCTCTTCTAAATAAATAAATAAGACCAATGTGTGATTTCATGGTTTGTTTTGAATGAATTTTGTATATAATGGCCATGCTTTCTTGATGGGCCTTATTGTCCATTAAGCCCATTTGAAAGAAAAATAAAAAGAAATGAAAAGGGAATTCCATTTAATAAAAGAATACAAGGGAATAATGGAATATATAAGAAAATGAGTAAAAGTGATCAAAAGGCTAAAAGATAATTTCCCATAACAAGATTTCGTGTTATAAAGGATCCTTGGGGTTCAAGGAACTCAAGATAATTAAATAATGGTGAAGGAAATAAAGAATATGTGGAAAATACTATTAAATAAGGGATAACTTGAAACTGAAGTAAAGGACTCGTTTCATTTGAATAATGACTCCTATTTTTTCACAATGAAAGATAAACGTGAGAATGACTTTCCTTTAAAATTTGAGGCCAAAAGGACTTATGGATTGAGAGTTATTAAATTTCCAAAGTTATTCTTAAGATAAAGTTTTCCTTGTTTTATTGGGAATTCTTTCCCTTTTTGGTTTGAACGTAGATGATCAGAGCCGTTGGATTTTGATCCAACTAACCCGGCAATTGCCCAGAGTCCCATAGGGACAGGAACAGTAGCGCGTTTACAGGGGTTTTTCCCCTTGATTTTCCTTTCACCATGGTGCATGAGCACCTGGGATGATAGTCCCATCGGGTTTGGGAGACCCAGGCGAAGAGCTTTGACCCCGGTTTTTCCATCTTTGGCTGTGTATATCAAAAACGCCCAATTGGGCAAGAACCAGGGTTGGCGGCGAGGTCTGGAACCCTAGAAGAGACCCTCCCCTAGCCTATAAATAGGCCTCGGGTGGTTTCTCTCACCCTAACGCATCCAGGCGGCCACTTATAACCCCTCGAAGCCCTCTCTCCCTCCTGATTGCCCTAGCTCCGGCGAGGAGGTCCGTGCGGCGCCGCCGCTAATTCTTTGAAGAAGAAGGAGAGGATGACGACTAGCAGCCCTCCGATCTTGGACCAGCGTGGACCGAGGCACGACCCAACGGGCCCCGGGGCGACGTGCTTAACTTAGGGAGCGCTCAACGCGGAGCGTCGAATCAGGATCTGGCGGTGGCCGGATAAGTCAGGACGCTCGCGACTTCGAGCATTCGATCGAGATCCAGCGGCTGAGGGTGAGAAGCAGGACGCGCCACCGAGTCAGTGGAGGCTTGCGACGTGGAGCGTCAGATCGACGCGGGGCGCATCGGAGCACTGATCTAACGGCCGAGTTTTTTTTTGGTAAAAATCTATCTCTATCCAAAATTACAGATAAATGAGTTTTCTTGCTAAAATCCTAGTAATTACTAGGAATCTCGTATAGGGAAAAGTTATATATGAAAGTTGGGTAGAAAATTTCAAGGAATCTGTTAAAAATAATTGTGGCATCCAATTCCAGTTCGTTTTGCAAAAGTAATTTAATGGTTAGTAAAATGCATTCCAAATTAATTAGAAACCCTAATTACATGGAAAAGGTGTTTCTTTGTAACCTAATAGGTTGAGTAGAGGGATATTAACCTGTTTATTAATAATATGAAGTCTTAATCCGTTTTAATTGCATATGTGCCTAAAATTAGGGTTTATGTCTTGAAGGGGAGATAATGTACATAAAAACCCTAATTTAAGATTAAAGAAAAGGGAACCTTGTTATTCTAGTAATTTGCTAAACAATAACTCTAAAACTATTAGGAATGTTAAAAGGAGATAATTTAGGGGTTTTAGTGTTTTTGGTAAATTAGGGTTCATAATACTCGAGAATGAAAGTAAAACCCTAATTTTCAGGAAAACCCTAAAATTGGATAGAAACCCTAAGGGACATAATGATACTAGAATAAATATTAATAAAAGTAAATTTGTACTTTTATTTCAGGGTTTCTGTGCCTTTGCTTGCTTACTTGGATATTCTATTTCTTCATTCTTGATTCGGTATCTAAAACTACAATAAGAGGTATGTGGTTACGTTTATGGCTATACCGCATAGTTTTCCGAGGTTTTATCGACGTTTCCCTAAATGTGTGAAATAACTGTTGGATGTTTTAATTCCTGCCTCTATAAAGTGACTATGGCTATCACTATGAGTATATATGTATGACTAGCTAGATCCGAGTCCATCCCTGTGGCTATGTCAAGGCTAAGGATAACCTAGAGCAAGGTCTAGGGTATCATGAGTCAGAAACTGGGCTACACATGTGTAGTGCCATGAGACTCTTAGCATACCATGAGTTAAGGAGTGGGCTACCTACGGGTAGTGCCATGTGACTCAGCCCTAGAAATTGATTCACCTATTAGGTGAAGTCATGAGGGGTAAAATGGGAATCTACCATAAGGGAGGTAGTATCCAGGTCCACTGCAGGGACAACGCAGGGGATAGGGTACACATGGATCGCGTAGTTATACTTAAAACGTAATATTGTTTGTTAATTGATAATTGGATGCAATAATTTGTTATAGATAATTGCACGATTAGTGAATGCCCCACATACCAGTTTTGGCTGACCGACGTTTTGTTTGTCGGTGTTTTAGGCACAAAACAAAAAGGACAAACAGTAATCCGTCATATTGTGAAATACACTAATTAAAGTCCAAGGAGGATTAGTTAGTTAGCCAGAGTTCTGGATAGAAGTATTAGAAATCCAAATTTTCAAAGTTATGTAAAAGTTTTATTTATTTCAGCTTTTCAGTTTAGTATAGTAGAATTTATTAATTGTTATCAATTAATTGCTGAACCTTGATCCGAAAATTATGTGTGCGGCTTCGACCTCTCGGTCTCCCTTAATTGGGGGTTATCGGGAGGTGGGGTAGTAACATTTGGTATCAGAGCCATGGTTCTCCACTTAATTGTTAATAATTATTAAATTTTACAAACTCCATAGAACCCAAGGGAGTTATTAGAGGAGTATCCAAAAGACGGAGGTGTCTAGAAAGGGATCACGACCGGGGGCTGGCAAGATTTTCCTCGGCACCGCTAGTCGGAATACAAGGACTCCCGGACCCGTGTGACCGCCTGGCCAAAGTCTTAGGGTATGAATCGAAATAAGATACCTTTAAGACTCTCTCATCCTATTCATCCCCTCTCATCACATATTCTATTAAGGCTTTAAGAGTAGGATTCTCTCTCTCCTCCACACTCATGTGGTATGGGAACATAAGTTAAGGGTTTAAGAATCCTCCAACAAATTAATAAAAGATATGTAATGAGATATCATTGAACATAAGTATAACTAGTTTAAATGATAAACTAAAGGTTTGCTTGTTATGCTTATGTAGATGGCAAGAACCAAGACTGTGGCTATTCCCGAGGGCTCCGGAAAACCGGCTAGGAGTGTTTGGCCTCCCCGTAAAGTAAAGGAGTCTTATGAAAAGTGGAATAGGAACCATGAGGGTGGATCCTCTAAGAAGAGGAAGAGGCCTGAGGAAGTCACTCAAGAAGTCCCTGACCCTGACCCGGTACCATTTAGTAACCTGAACCAAGAAGAAGACCAAGGATATGAAGAGCAACATGTGTATGAGGAAGAAGTCCAGATGGATGAGGACCCAGTCAATGATTCAGAACCCACCATGATGATCCATACCCCTGATACCTTGTGGTTAGAGCAACAGAGGAAGTTGACAGAGGCCATTAATGCTTTGGCCCTCTGAGACATAGCTAGAGCTGAGAATGGTGAACCACACCCTGTTCGTCCACGTGTGGGAGCCACCATCCTAGACTTTGTCAAGCTGAACATAGAGAAGTTCTGGGGAGAGGATAAGACGGAAGTGGTTGATAAAGCAGAAGCCTGGATACTTGCAATAGAGAATGGTTTCCGCATGCTTGAAGTTCAACTGAGCAAGAAGGTCCTCTTTGCTGCTCATCTCTTGGAAGGGGCAGCTAAGATATGGTGGGAGACCCACATCACTGGAAGAGACTTGACAGAGGAGCCCATGGCATGGGCTGATTTCAAGACGATCTTCACCGCCAGATTCGTCCCAGTCTCAGCTAAGAAGGAAAAGGAAAGGGAGTTCACCAACATGACCCAAGGAAACTCTTCTGTGGCAGACTTCAGGCGTAAGTTCCGGATCCTGGAATGCTTTGGGTACAAGATGGATGAAGAAAGGAGGGTGGATCACTTCATAGAGCGCCTTCACCCTGCCATCAGGCCCCATGTGATGGCAAGCAAGCCAAGAACCTTCGCTGAAGCCTACAATACTGCTTTGGACATGGAGAGGGCTATGATGCCTGCCCCGTTTCCACCTAAGGGGTACTTGGGTTTCACTGAAGGAGCCCAAGGCCCGAGAAACAACCACAAGAAGGGTCCAGGACGACATCAAGCTAAAGGTAAACATGGAGGAAAGGGGAAACCTCGTCAGGAGAACAACCGACCTCCTTGCCGCACCTGTGGGAAGGGCTATGCTGGTGAATGTCGCTACAAGAAGAAGACTTGCTTTCGTTGCCACCAAGAAGGGCATATGCAATCCGTCTGCCCTATGCCAGAGCCCAGAGGACAAGGACCTGTGGCAGCCCCACCAGCAGCGGCACCACCTGTGGCAGCTCCACCTATAGCTGTAGCCCCATCTGCAGGAGAAAGAAGGCAAGCCCGGGTGTTTGCCATTGACAATGAGGAGGCTCAAGTTAATGCAAATCGGTTGATCGAGGGTAATAACCCTTAGAGTTTTTCTTTTATGTTTTAAAGTTAAGCATGTAATGGTCTAATGCATGATGAAAAACAACGTAGGCATGCTTGAAGTTATGGGACATAATGTGAGAGCTTTATTTGACTCTGGATCTACTAATACTTTCATTTCGAGAAATCTTGCAACTATGCTTTGTTTGGATATCAAGGATTTAGGATATGTCTTAGATGTTACAACCCCAAGTGGTCGAATCTTTACCTCTCTTTTGAAAACTCCGGTAATACCTATGAAATATCGAGATCATGAATTTCCTACAGACTTTATCCTTCTTGACATGGATGATTTTGATGTGATCATTGGAATGGATTGGCTTTATACTTATAGGGCCCAAATCGACTGTAGGGAAAAGAAAGTGATCATTAGGGAACCAGGTCACCCACCCTTTGTCATTAGAGGTAGGAAAGATGCCACCACTAGTTTGTATGTGTCATCCCTGAAGGCAGAAAGAATGATGAGTAAAGGTTGCCAAGCTTTCCTAGCAGTTGTTATCGAGCCCGAACCCAAGGTGCAACCCTTAGAGGAAATAGCGGTAGTCAAGAGCTATGCATATGTTTTTCCGGATGATCTACCCGGGATTCCTCCCGAGAGAGAGGTGGATTTTTCCATAGAGCTAGCTCCAGGAACAAGCCCTATTTCCCGAGCACCCTATAGGATGGCCCCTGCTGAGTTGCTTGAGCTAAAGAAGCAATTGCAGGAATTGTTGGATAAGGGTTTTATCCGCCCTAGCACATCACCATGGGGAGCGCCAGTTCTTTTTGTAAAGAAAAAGGATGGTTCGCTCCGAATGTGCATAGACTACCGGATGATTAATCAGGCTACCATTAAGAACAAATACCCTTTACCCCGGATTGATGACTTGTTTGACCAGTTGAAATCAGCTCGAGTCTTTTCCAAAATTGATTTGAGGTCAGGATACCACCAGGTGAGAGTGAGAAGTGAGGATATACCCAAAACGGCTTTCAGAACTCGATATGGCCACTATGAGTTTGTGGTCATGCCGTTTGGATTGTCCAATGCACCTAGTGTCTTTATGAACCTCATGAACAGTGTGTTCCAGCCTTTCCTTGACTCTTTTGTGATAGTGTTCATAGATGACATCTTAGTGTATTCGGATGACCTAGCCCAACACCGTGACCACCTGGGTAGGGTCCTTGATATCTTGAGAAAGCAGAAGTTCTATGGGAAATTCTCTAAATGTAAGTTTTGGATAGACCGAGTCATGTTCCTTGGACACATCATGTCAGGAGGAACGATCGCCGTAGATCCAGCTTAAGTGTCAGCAGTTCGAGACTGGCCAGCACTGAAGAACCCCTCTGAGATACGAAGCTTCTTGGGGTTGGCAAGATATTATCGGTGCTTCATCACAGATTTCTCAAAGACCGCCTTGCCTCTGACTATGTTGACTCGGAAAGATGTGAAGTTTGTGTGGTCTGATGTTTGTGAGGCTCGTTTCCAGGAGCTGAAAGAGAAGTTGACCACTGCACCAGTTTTGACATTACCATCAGGCAATGAGGGTTTCATGATCTTCACCGATGCATCAAAGATGGGACTTGGCTGTGTGTTGGAGCAGAATCGGCACATGGTTGCATATGCCTCCCGACAGCTCAAGCCAAACGAGGTGAATTACCCGACACATGACCTGGAGTTAGCTACTATCATTCATGCATTAAAGATTTGGCGGCATTATCCATATGGTGCCACTTTTGAGATCTTCACTGACCATAAGAGCCTGAAGTATCTTCTGACACAAAAAGACTTGAACCTACGACAACGACGATGGATGGAGTACACGAAAGATTACGACTTCACCATTGCCTATCATCCAGGGAAGGCGAACGTCGTAGCTGATGCCTTAAGTCGAAAACAGCTCAGGTGTGCAGCTGTTTTGTCTAGTCAGTGGAAGAGCTTAGAAGAATTGGTGGAATGGTCACCTCAACCATTGGATGATCGAGTTCGTTTGGCCAATATTCAGATACAGTATGAGTTATTGAGTGAGATTGTCGCAGCACAGTTGGCCAGTGGAGGACTTGACAAGATGAAAGGCTTGATGCAGAAGCCACAGACCCGTCTTTCTTTGGGAATAGATGGCGGAATCCAATTTGAGAATCGCATATGGGTTCCTGAGGATTCACCGTTGAAGGAGCGTATCCTACAAGAGGCTCATGGTTCTAAGTACACGGTACACCCATGGACTACGAAGATGTTTAAAGACATGCAGAGGTTTTTCTGGTGGCCAGGGATGAAGAGAGACATTGCAGCTTATGTAGCCAGTTGTCTTACGTGCCAAATGGTGAAGGCTGAACATCAACGACCCGACGGACTTTTACAGTCTATAGAGATTCCAGAGTGGAAATGGGAGCAGATCACCATGGATTTCGTGGTGGGTCTACCCTGGACCAAGAGAGGTCATGATGCGATATGGGTTGTGGTAGATCGCCTTACCAAGTCAGCATACTTCCTTGCCCTGAAAACCACTGCCAAGGTGTCAGATTTAGCTGAGCTGTATATCAGAGAGATAGTACGCTTGCATGGCGTACCCGATTCCATCATCTCCGATAGAGACCCAAAGTTTACTTCCAAGTTGTGGAAGCAGGTTCAAGAGGAACTAGGTACAAAGTTGAAGTTTAGTACAACTTATCACCCTCAGACAGATGGTCAGTCAGAAAGGACAATTCATACCTTAGAAGATATGCTGCGAGCTTGTGTGCTCGATTGGGGTGGATCATGGGAGCAGTACCTGCCTTTAGCTGAGTTTGCCTACAACAATAGTTACCAAGCCAGTATCGGGATGCCTCCATATGAAGCTCTGTATGGGAGACCGTGTCGGTCACCACTTCACTGGGATGAAGTTGGTGAAAGGACCTTATTGAGGTCACATGAACTCCAAGTGTATGCTGATAAAGTCACTTTAATCAGGCAAAGGCTAAAGAGAGCCCAAGACAGACAGAAGTCGTATGCTGATGCGAAGCGGACTGATGTGCATTTCGCTGTGGGAGAACATGTCTTTCTGAAAATCCGACCGCTCCGAGCTATAGCTAAAAATAGAGGAAAGTTAAGTCCCCGATACGTGGGTCCGTTTGAAGTGTTAGAACGGATTGGTGAAGCCGCATATCGTTTGGCGTTACCCCCTCAATACAGTATGATGCATGATGTGTTTCACGTGTCCAATATGAAGCGATATGTGCAAGATCCAAGCCATGTGCTGAGCATTAAACCAATTGAGCTTCAAGGAAAGCTGTCTTATCCTGAGTTGCCTTTGCAGATTCTAGATACCAAGGTAAAAGAGCTCAGAAATAAGAATATAGAGATGGTAAAGGTTCTTTGGAAGCACCATGGAGAGGATGAGGCCACATGGGAGCTGAAGACGGACATGGAAAAGGCATATCCAAATTTGTTTGTTTGATTGTTGAATTTTGAGGGCAAAATTCCTATAAGGAGGGGAGGATGTTATAACCTCATTTTTTCCAATGCATGTAATGAGATTTGCAAATCTCTTTTAAATAAATAAATAAGACCAATGTGTGATTTCATGGTTTGTTTTGAATGAATTTTTGTATATAATGGCCTTGCATGCTTTCTTGATGGGCCTTATTGGCCATTAAGCCCATTTGAAAGAAAAATAAAAAGAAATGAAAAGGGAATTCCATTTAATAAAAGAATACAAGGGAATAATGGAATATATAAGAAAATGAGTAAAAGTGATCAAAAGGCTAAAAGATAATTTCCCATAATAGAATTTCGTGTTATAAAGGATCCTTGGGGTTCAAGGAACTCAAGATAATTAAATAATGGTGAAGGAAATAAAGAATATGTGGAAAATACTATTAAATAAGGGATAACTTGAAACTGAAGTAAAGGACTCGTTTCATTTGAATAATGACTCCTATTTTTGCACAATGAAAGATAAACGTGAGAATGACTTTCCTTTAAAATTTGAGGCCAAAAGGACTTATGGATTGAGAGTTATTAAATTTCCAAAGTTATTCTTAAGATAAAGTTTTCCTTGTTTTATTGGGAATTCTTTCCCTTTTTGGTTTGAACGTGGATGATCAGAGCCGTTGGATTTTGATCCAACTAACCCGGCAATTGCCCAGAGTCCCAGAGGGACAGGAACAGTAGCGCGTTTATAGGGGTTTTTCCCCTCGATTTTCCTTTCACCATGGTGCATGAGCACCTGGGATGATAGTCCCATCGGGTTTGGGAGACCCAGGCGAAGAGCTTTGACCCCGGTTTTTCCATCTTTGGCTGTGTATATCAAAAATGCCCAATTGGGCAAGAACCAGGGTTGGCGGCGAGGTTTGGAACCCTAGAAGAGACCCTCCCCTAGCCTATAAATAGGCCTCAGGTGGTTTCTCTCACCCTAACGCATCCAGGCGGCCACTTATAACCCCTCAAAGCCCTCTCTCCCTCCTGATTGCCCTAGCTCCGGTGAGGAGGTCCGTGCGGCGCCGCCGCTGATTCTTTGAAGAAGAAGGAGAGGACGACGACCAGCAGCCCTCCGATCTTGGACCAGCGTGGACCGAGGCATGACCCAACGGGCCCCGGGGCGACGCGCTTAACTTAGGGAGCGCTCGATGCGGAGCGTCGGATCAGGATCTGGCGGTGGCCGGATAAGTCAGGACGCTCGCGACTTCGAGCATTCGATCGAGATCCAGCGGCTGAGGGCGAGAAGCAGGACGCGCCACCGAGTTAGTAAAGGGCTTGCGACGCGGAGCGTCAAATCGACGCGGGGCGCATCGGAGCACTGATCTAACGACCGAGTTTTTTTGGTAAAAATCTATCTCTAACCAAAATTACAGATAAATGAGTTTTCTTGCTAAAATCCTAGTAATTACTAGGAATCTCGTATAGGGAAAAGTTATATATGAAAGTTGGGTAGAAAATTTCAAGGAATCTGTTAAAAATAATTGTGGCATCCAATTCCAGTTCGTTTTGCAAAAGTAATTTAATGGTTAGTAAAATGCATTCCAAATTAATTAGAAACCCTAATTACATGGAAAAGGTATTTCTTTGTAACCTAATAGGTTGAGTAGAGGGATATTAACATGTTTATTAATAATATGAAGTATTAATCCGTTTTAATTGCATATGTGCCTATAATTAGGGTTTATGTCTTAAAGGGGAGATAATGTACATAAAAACCCTAATTTAAGATTAAAGAAAAGGGAACCTTGTTATTCTAGTAATTTGCTAAACAATAACTCCAAAACTGTTAGGAATGTTAAAAGGAGATAATTTAGGGGTTTTAGTGTTTTTGGTAAATTAGGGTTCATAATACTCGAGAATGAAAGTAAAACCCTAATTTTCAGGAAAACCCTAAAATTGGATAGAAACCCTAAGGGACATAATGATACTAGAATAAATATTAATAAAAGTAATTTTGTACTTTTATTTCAGGGTTTATGTGCCTTTGCTTGCTTACTTGGATATTCTATTTCTTCATTCTTGATTCGGTATCTGAAACTGCAATAAGAGGTATGTGGTTACGTTTATGGCTATACCGCATAGTTTTCTGAGGTTTTATCGACGTTTCCCTAAATGTGTGAAATAACTGTTGGATGTTTTAATTCCTGCCTCTATAAAGTGACTATGGCTATCACTATGAGTATATATGTATGACTAGCTAGATCCGAGTCTATCCCTGTGGCTATGTCAAGGCTAAGGATAACCTAGAGCAAGGTCTAGGGTATCATGAGTCAAAAACTGGGCTACACATGTGTAGTGCCATGAGACTCTTAGCATACCATGAGTTAAGGAGTGGGCTACCTACGGGTAGTGCCATGTGACTCAACCCTAGAAATTGATTCACCTATTAGGTGAAGTCATGAGGGGTAAAATGGGAATCTACCATAAGGGAGGTAGTATCCAGGTCCACTGCAGGGACAGCGCAGGGGATAGGGTACACATGGATCACGTAGTTATACTTAAAACGTAATATTGTTTGTTAATTGATAATTGGATGCAATAATTTGTTATAGATAATTGCACGATTAGTGAATCCCCCACATACCAGTTTTGGCTGACCGACGTTTTGTTTGTCGGCGTTTTAGGCACAAAACAAAAAGGACAAACAGTATTCCGTCATATTGTGAAATACACTAATTAAAGTCCATGGAGGATTAGTTAGTTAGCCAGAGTTCTGGATAGAAGTATTAGAAATCCAAATTTTCAAAGGTATGTAAAAGTTTTATTTATTTCAGCTTTTCAGTTTAGTATAGTAGAATTTATTAATTGTTATCAATTAATTGCTGAACCTTGATCCGGAAATTATGTGTGCGGCTTCGACCTCTCGGTCTCCCTTAATTGGGGGTTATCGGGAGGTGGGGTCGTAACAGATTATCATTTGAATTCCATCAAAATAGTTCATTCTCATAATACACGTATTCTATCAAACAATCACAATAAAAGAACACATTCTTATAAGTCAATTCAAATACTTGAGTTTCATCATTTAGTTGAATTCAACTACGGTTATGTACATCTCTTAATCACCCATTTGAGATTGTCATTCATTAGCATCATCAAACTCATCATTTTAGGGTAAGAGTTACATTCTTAGAATCATCTACTAATTCCTATCTTTTTCCATCATTTTATACTCAGTAGTCTCAGCTTCTTTCATTTGATGTTCATTACATCATCTGGACCAATCTTTCTTAATTCACTTTACATACAATGCTTCTCTTCTACATAACATTTATCAAAGTACAATTCTTAGTATATTTTATTCAATTTGGGTTAATTTATATGTAATTAAATAAAATATAAAATACTTCATCATACTATCTTCATTAGTTTCATCTTTATCTTGCAATCACCATTAAGTACATCTTGCTCATATTGTCTCTTATATTTAGATAAGTGTACCTTGACGTTGACTACTAATGTCATTCCCATAATCAACAATGATCATTCTTTATTATACTAAAACAAATACGTTGGACTTAGGTGATATTAGTAAGACTCATCATATCCAATTGAAGTATTAATACCATCAACTTCAGCATTTGATCACATTTACAACATCATATACAAGTTCTAGCTTTATCACTCATAATATTCTTAATAATAAACTTTTAGGATTTTCATGAAGTCATTCCTTAGTTCAACATATCATAAGAATCATATCATTCAGTAATCCAATCATGACTCAAGGATCCATTAGGGTTATTCACAAACATGGAAACCCTAGTTTCGATTCTCACACATTTCATTCATCAATCATAAGTATACATTGATTAATTGACTCATTTGATTCACTTCCTCAACACAAATCCTAATCAGGATATGTGGTCATTCAACTCCATTAACATTCAACAATATACTTATATAATACGATATAATACAATTCAAATATGACTTTATACATGTCAATTCAATTCTAATCATATCGGCCATTGGGCTGATTTTTAGGAAAAATTCAAATGAAATACCATAGTCATCTACCCATAAGAATACCCATGCATCCTCAATCAATATAATAAGAACTAATCAAGTTTCAATCAATGAGAAATAATCAAAATCAGTAAAATTGGAGTCCCCAATATCTTTTCCAAATCAAATCCAATCACATACATATACAAATAAGGTTTCTGATTGTTTTAGCCGAATTGAATTAGGCTTTCAACATGAATACAAAGCTTAGGAGGGAGAAAAACACTCACCTCAGGTGCCAAGCACCTTAAAAACGGAGGTCAACCTCTGAATTTTTGGAAACCCAATCAAACTCTCACAGAAGAATCCAATTCTTTCTCCTCTCAACTCGGAAACCCTAGAAATGGGGATTAGAAGAGAAAGAGTGAGAAAAGGGGGAGATTTGATGTGATTTTGAATCAAATCAGGGGAGGGACAGAATCTTGACATGTGAGAGAAGATTCACCATGAAATGCTATGTAAAGAAGCTAAACTTACTTGATTTCATCATATCTTGGATAGAGAAACCCTAGGTCATCATCTCCTCCACTTTCTCTACTCAAAACCCTAGCTCTCCTCTCTCTCAAGAATTTCATTTCTTTGACAGGAAGGACAAGTTATGAGAACTGCTTGTGTGTTAGGTTAGTGATATAGATGATTTGAGGTACTTAGAACATTTGCAAACAAGCCCCTCAATGTATTTTTATTTTGCTCAGACTGGTTGGTCGACTGAGTTATAAACTTGACCGAAACCACACGTTTCAGAACTCATACCTCATCCAAAAATTATGAAACTTTAACCCAATGTCTGAAATTGAGTTTATAAGATACAGTAAAAAATTTAGATTATTTGGAATTACCAATAAATAATTAAAAATAAAAAACTACACTGCTATATTGCAGTCAGCAGCATGTTCGGTCGAGTTTGTCCTTCACAGAACTCGACCGACACCCCTCTCTGTAGAGATCAAAAGTCATCCAAAAATTACTCCAATTTAACAGGATGTCTATAATTGAGTTTATCAAGTACAGTTAAAATTTGAGATCAATTGGATATACCAATAAAAAGATAAAATTCAATTACTACACTTCTATATCAATATGAAAATATGATCGGTCGAGTTTGAAACTCGACCGATAAACAGTTCAGAACATTCTTCAAAAATTCTGATATTTTTCAATATTGTTCACATTTTATATATCCAAATCATATCCAAATTTTATATAAATCAGAGTTACACATAAAATACTAAAAATCATTTAGTGAGACACTATATTTATCAAATTATGTATTCATGTCATCAAAACCCTAATTTGGGTCGATTAGGGTTTCTGAAATGTTAACCCTAATTAGGTGGATCAAAGTATAATTAAAACTTCTCATTATATTTAAAACATGAAAATTTAACTACCATCACTAATCAAACTTTAAACAATGATCAACTTAATTAAGCATACAATTATCCAAGTAAACCCTAATCATATGACTAATTTGAAAACGGGTCATTACATTTACAATATGTGATTCATTGACGTCATGCTCAATGAAATAGTCACTATACTAAATAAATATAAAACCTTAATGTTTGATCATATTTTTTAGAAAAAAGGAGCATGCATTAGGAGTTGAACCTTTATTTTATATGCATAAGTGAATATATGTTATAATCTCAAGATAAATATCTAAATAAAATGGAATGTACGACGCCACATTATATTATTATATATAATTCATGAAAATTGGAACAATGGTTCTCGACAATACTTATCCGGTATTGTGCCTTCACTGCAACGTGCACACCGTGACAGGTTGAACATGTCTACCAGTTTTCTGTGATCAATACGTAGTGAGAGGCATCCATGAAACTGTAAACTGTAGCAGTGTCCAATGTGGTCACAAAAACTGTAGTAGGCATCCGCGATAGTGTTCAATGCAAGAGAGAGACGAAGTCCGCGATATTAGATCAGATAATGGCAGTTAAATTTTTCAAAACTTTAGGAAACATGTTGTTTGAGGAAAGGATGCTCTAGGAAAGTTTTGTTGAGATATTTCAGGAGTAAAAGTGGAAAGAGTGAAATGTGGTTGATAGTTAATATATTTAAATCTGTTTCAGATTAAAAAAGTTGTAATAGTAGTATTGATAGGATAATCTGATTGTGCCACTGGTTATGTGTAATCCTTCGCGCTCAGATTTTCCAACCTGGCCGCTAGCACCTATTCAGACGTCGGGATATGGTACCAGAACATCATCTATTTCTTCCATGTTGCCAGTGGTTTCCCAGCCCGGTGGATCAGCAGACTGTTGGAAATCCAGTAGCACTGAGCGTTGTGACTACTGATTCTGCAAAGGCCCGTCTGATGATCGGCCACCGACGGAAACGGTACACTGGATGCTCCACCTTCTGGCCCTACACATCCAATGGAATGCTCCCTGAGTGGCACCACTACCTCCCGTTCAAATTCCCAAAGCTCAGGTGGGCAAGGGTCCACCTCAATCTACAGACTGCTAACTGCTAAGGCATACATTACATACCTCCTCGGTGCACCCAACATAGGATGATGACAAAGCGGACGACCATGGCAAACAGAGGCCCTGTTTGGGAATGTACTGAGATTATTGAGATTATGAAATCTGGACTGAGATTAGTCCAGTCATCATCCGGATTGGGATTGGGGTACCCCACTTGGCCCTGTTTGGCAAACCAATTCGGTTGGCCTCGTAACTTGTGTTTTTCAGTCTGCTATATAAAACAAAATACACAAAAGACAGAGCCTAATCCGGACTGGGATTCCTAATCATGCTCCTGGCAGGACTGAGATAGTCCAGTTTTTGGGATTACGGAATCTCGAAACGGAGATTCTAGCCAAACGCGCAAGTGTAAAACCGGACTGGATCGGTGGCCTAATAAGACAAGCTTCAATCTCATCCCAGTCCGTTTCCAAACAGGCCCAGAAGTACTGTGGGCCTGTGGCACCCTTTCTCCTGTTGTCAGCATCGCTGTCCTTTTTTTTTTGAGGAAAGGTTATATCATATATTGAAAACACATCAAAGCAAGCAAGCACCTACTTATATTTTATTTCTTCACACGAGCAGTGAATTGCAGTGCCAAGCAAGATGCTTCATCAAGATCGTCCTCCCAGACGATACTGTTATGACTTCTGCTGTCACCGTTTCTCACTGATCGTGACAGAGTCGAGGAACGACTGACGACTGACAAGAACCTCTTTTGTAGCTGTGTAGAACCTGTGTGTACCCCGGGTACCCTTATCGCGTGCCGCATCTAGATGCATGCTCGTGTAGCGGCATGGAACTTGTAACGTATACCCAAAACAAAAGGATACGGATACGGACTTAGGAAGCAACCGAGGGTATTGCGCATGGACATACCCCTTTCGACTTTGATGCACATCTTGCTGACCTAAAAAATTGATGGAATGGGGTTTACAATATTGGATATAGTGAAGAAAACAAAAATAAAAAATACCTCATTCTATTAGCCTAACTCATTGATGCATTTCTCCACGGTGACTAACTCAAAAGTTGTTCAACGCTGCTTTGGACAGGAAGACCACAAGTGACACATGGCATAAAGTTATTATAAAGGAAGAAGGGAAGGGTCTCAAGAATATGCACTTGCAGCTGTGCAGAGTGGGAGACATGGATGTAGGACAAAAGCTAAACTTGCTCTTGGAATGTTTAATGAAGCAGTTTCTAGGTGTTTTCACATATGCGGGAACGTGGCACTTTGGTGGATGAAAATAAATGGATAGATATAGATATAGAACATTAACGGCCAAAGACAAGCCTAACTGCAAGACTCACAAGTTTCTGAGATTCTGAAAATCCCCGTAGTGTTGCAGATGGTGTTCCTGGAGCGAATCATGACTTAAGGTAGATTTATTTGAGGCAACTATCTCCTTTCTGCCTGAGTATTTCCTCGGTGACCATTCATGTTGTTCTGAGTAGGATTTTCAAGGAATGAAAGGAGGGAGTGAGAATGGTTGTTTAAATTCCGATAAGAAAAAACGAAAACAGAAAGAGTGGATGGTCAGTTTTGAGGTTTAAATTTAGAAAAAGATAATGTGGAGGGAGTGGAGGGAACGTGTAGATAGAAAAAGTGGGCACGAGTTGGGCAGTTTCTTTAGAGGATTGCAGTAACAGTGACTTAGATATTTAGAGGGACGGGGAAGGCGTAAAGGAGAATGAAAAGTAGAGCGAAGTCTTTGTAACTGGTTTTGTTGGTGCCAGAAGTATCGATGATGGGTGGAGTAGTGGAGCGTGGAAGTTGGAACGGGGTGCGTGGAGAAAGAGGGATTAGGTTGATCGCGAATGTGATAGAAAATTAACCACTATTTTTCAGCATATATACAACACTGGATAATCAAGAATAATTGATTTTGAGGAGTCCAATGAATGAGGAAACTTGGTCAAAAAAGAGTTAAGATAGGGAATTCAATAGGTTGATTGAAGTTAAATTGGTTGTCTATTATAGAAAATTATTTTGACTGTAGGGGGGGGGGGGGGGTTACAGGGAGTAAGGGGGTTGATGGAGAGGGGTGGTGAGAATTCAACGGATTAACTGGAATGCATTTGATGTAGATAACTTTTTGCACGTGGTGGGAATTTGAGAAAAAAATAGAGTACGTAAAGTGTGATAGCGGGAGTTGGGGAGACAATTGCTAGTAGTTGGATGGTTTGCATTTCACGATGGTCATGGAGTTGTGGGAGTGGTGGGCGACAAGTTGAAGTTGGAACAAATTAATAAGATGGGACTCTTGAAGAGAGAGAAAGATTATAATAGATGGAGTGGAAATCTAGGTTGTCACATCCTTTCCTCCTTAAAAGAAATTTCATACACAAAATTTGTGCAAGATCATAGCCGAAGGTAAAAGTTCATATTTCATAATGTTTAAATACATCCTCCATAGGTGCCAAGGCATTTTCCATCATGGGGTGCACGCATTGGTTGTCATCATCAAGGGTGTACTCATCTCAGTTTTACCTGTCACTTGATGTTTTATCATATTATGACATCATCATGGCATTAGAGTTTTTGTCCATATCTTCATACGAGACCTAGGTATATTATCAAAATCTATTATCAGTTCTCAAATGAATATTTTCATGATCATGACTTTCAAACGAGCTACAATCGAATATGTACTTTGTCTTTATACTATATTGTATGCATGTTTCAGTTTTCCCCAAAAAATCTACAAATTTTGATCAATTATGTTCATCACTTCTCATTTTGGGTCTAAAATTAAGCAATTTATTCATCATGTTTTCTCGAGTTATGACCCCAAGAGCATTGTCATATCGAGTTAATCATTTTTCATTTAGGTATGAGATAGGCATGTCACCCCTGATTGTTCACGATAAGACCTCTAGGTATCATCATATTAAGTTCATGATTCCAAATTACATCTTGCATGTATGGTACAATTTCCTATTAGGTCTATCTAATAAGAGTGACTGTTGTAAATATATCAAATTTCTAACTTAAGTGATATTCTTTCATGTTCAAGCATCATTTGAGGAACAACATTATCATCAAATGTCAAAGTTTCATAATATATGTATTTCAAAGGATTTCTACAAGATCAAGCCACTCAAGCTACGACCTACCCATGTCCAACAAGACATGATAACCACAACCATCTACCCACAACAAACTTTTTCTTTCTACTCAACTTTCAAGAAACAAGGGAAACCACTAGATTCCTTTACATAAAACCACTATCCTAAGTATGAGGCTCATCATGGATATCATATATCATGTACAACATCTTAGGGTCTTGGTACATCCCCCTCACCTATATAGCAAGCATCATATTTTCAATTGCCTCTTTCTCTAGGGTAGATATTTTCCATAGAAAATCTAGGTTCAACAATTTTAAAGGGACCACAACTAGGTGATTCAACATATACTTAGAACTATTCTAGATAGGGACTCATCATCATGTATTTCATCATGCATATTTTCAACATTTCATATATTTTGGAGTTTAAGTACTTTGACCTTCTCCCATGGCGGGTTGACTCATATCAAGAGGTCACCCTTTTTCGTATGTCCATGCTAGAGGTCCTACTTTGTAATGAGATTGAGGCTTGTGTTGGTCTCAAACCATATGTCACACATCGTATCTCAACATGTACAAGACTAGACAAAATCAAACATGTCAACCCACTAGCTATGTTTAGCACATCCACCAAGTCACATGAATCATATCAGGTGCTAGGTTTAGCTAGGGTTGCATGGTCAAACTCATCTCATATCATCAAACATACTTGAATCATATTTAAAGATATCATAATTATCACATCAACACCATCATCATTGTTGTCATCATCATAGTCATCATCATCATCATCATCATCATCATCATCATCATCATCATCATCATCATCATCATCATCATCATCATCATCATCATCATCATCATCATCATCATCATCATCATCATCATCATCATCATCATCATCATCATCATCATCATCATCATCATCATCATCATCATCATCATCATCATCATCATCATCATCATCATCATCATCATCATCATCATCATCATCATCATCATCATCATCATCATCATCATCATCATCATCATCATCATCATCATCATCATCATCATCATCATCATCATCATCATCATCTTTATGATCATCATCATCATCATCATCATCATCATCTTTATGATCATCATCATCATCATATTTATCAGCATCATTATCATCATCAATATCATCATGATCATCATCATGATCATCGTCATCAATGTAGATCATATAGGCTACTTACTAGCCTAACCTTTATCATGGCTCTTGACAACTCTAGAGACTACATCTATCTTCTAAACTCTCTCATCTAGACTTGATGTTACATTTCTTTCTCCTAGGCTACATGGACACTCCCTGCCTTTCTGTGGGTGGCAACATTTTCATATGTACATATACTAATACTTGAAACAATTTTCTCCAACATTAAAACAGGCGATGAAAACCAACATACTCCATTCGAACAAAACCAAAACCAAAGCGAGTTATCACACCTCATCAGGCAGTCTAGTACCATGACACCTAGAGAACTAGCAAGAACAAGGTGCAAAGCTATGTAATTACCCTAAGCACATGCCCAAACATATGACTAGGGTTGTAATAGGAACTCCCTTTTCTCACCCTCCTAAACCTACAACCCATACTATAGGGAAGAAGGAGGATAAAAGGAAGGGTCTAGAGATTACACAAGTCTACACCTAGCTCTAGAACATCTAGGTTCTAACCTAGAGGCCAAGTCAACTTAGTACACAAGGAAAACTCAATTAGTTTCTAGGGTTGAGATGTAAGGTGAGTTTAGTTTTTGTTTCATGAGAGAAATATTTGGTGTAGTTATTGTTCATACTCCGATACCATCTATCACTGAACCATTTGTTACCCAAATCCTATCTCCAAATGACTACAAAGTCAATGGCGATAGGACCCATATGTCTGTCCCTAGCATTGTATAATCATAGTGTGAATGCTGAAGAAAAAAGCTTAACATACATGAACATATAAAAAGATAAAGGCACCAATCAATCTCAATAGTCAACAAGATATTATTAAAGAATGTTTGTTGATTACAAGCTTTCAGTTACATATTCAAGAGTACAATTTTTAAGTATGATCATGTACCCTATCGATCTAACAACAAGTACACCTGACATAGCTCACCAAGCCGATCAACTTCTAGCCATATCTAAACGTATAAAATATGTGAAACAAGGCGAGTCAAACACATGAGGTGTCGAGTACAGGTATAAAATATACATATACATAAGCTTTTCATAATTTGAACAGATTTATAGAAGTAAATGAGCAAGAAATAACATGTTTAGTGGATAGAAAAATGAGAGCCCATGTTTATGTCATTTTACTCCAATTATACCATCATATAATGTATTCATAAGCCCTTTGATTAACTTCCCATTGGAAGGATCCATAAGGGTGCTCAAGATTATCTAACCCTTCTATACGTGAGGGACCTCGAGGCCATTGCCAAGAACTAACCCTATTTCAATATTGTATAATGGAGTTTCTATATTATGTTTGCAAGTTATAAAACCACAATACGAGACAAACATAAAGTACATAATAGAATATTACATGGAAATATTTGAGCAAGTAAACAAGCATACATATGTATCACATTTCAATCAAGAAATTCATAGTCATATAATCATTTAAAGCATGTACCTGATTAAGAGATTCATAACAATCATATCCATGATTGTATGGCCACAAGCAACACTTGATTAAGAACCACATTGCATACCTGCATTAGATTATCATCATTTACCCTAATTAGCTTCATTTTAGGGGTTTTGTCCAAGTTAGGTCCATGCTTGTTTAATTACCTATTTCATAATCTTAAACTCATTTAGAGGTTATCATGAATGTGGGATTCAAGTTTCATGTAAATTTGAGGTTCCATGCACTTTATATGATCATATCAAGATTTAGGTCACTCATGTACATTATAGTTTCAAGACTCATAATAGCCCACACAAGATCATGATCCAATCAAGACAAGGGGTCCATGCATCAAGCATGGTTTAGATCATAAAGGTAAAGACAAGATTAGCATATCCTAAAGACGGGTGGATGGTCACCTAAGTCTAGCCTCAAAAGGTTGATCATTATATAGAACATCCTGAGATACATAGCTTATAGATTCAACATGTGATTTATGTGACCATCCACATCAAAATGGTCACAAAGATTATAACAAGCCCTGATTTGAGAGGGAAGGACATAAGAAATATATCCATACCATGAGTGGGGTACAAGAAAGACAAATTAGTCATTTAAGAATACATTAGGCCATTATGGATGTATCAAGTGTCACAAGTACCATCATAGTACAAAGGGGATATTCCTTAGGCATTTATGTCACCAAGCATCACAAGATTAGTGGCTTTAGATATCTAAGGTAATTTGATGCATATTATAGATCAATCACCCATTAATTCAAGGTGTAGTCAAACATTCACATAATTGGGGCACATACATGCATTACATGTCAAAAGAATCAATCATACCAAGGAGGATATTAGGGACTAATATTAGAGTCAAGGAGATACATATATTACTAATATTGAGGTTAATTAGGCATTATTTAATCATTAAGTAGCTAGACTAACAAATTAGGGAAAGGTACACCATTAAAGTCCAAAAGCAAGTCACTTTATGCAATTTGGGGGCATTCATGAGAAATTGGTGTGATTAGGACCCTCTCATAGATAAAACATGCAAAACGTTACTGATCTCATGATTAGGAGGGTGAAAGTTCATCAAAGTTCCAAGCTTGATCATAAAAATGCATTAAATGTAGTCAACATGACTAAAGATGTCATTTTTAAGAAATCAGGGGAACAAATGATGGATTTAGGATCTGATACCAAGCCCAAAGTGTAGGTCTCATTGAGCTGATCGATTTGATATATTGGTTCGTGTATTTTGGCCATAAGATCTAGGAGATATGCATTTTTCAAGATTTGAATTGGAACTTTAGAAAAATGAGATGCGAGAGCATAACCTTCATGTCATGACCAATCCAAGACCTCGGATGTGGATCCAGTGGCCCTGATGGGTGCCTCCATCCACACACACCTGGGCGTGCTTGGTCACATGGCTCCCATGCCTGGGTCTGCATGCAGTCGGCAGCTGCTCTCCACCGCTCAGCGAGCAGTTGCTGACCGCGTCCTGTCACTCTAAACTGCGGTGAGGTCAGCGACAATTAGTGCCTACGTGGCCCAATCTGAACCATTGCTGTAACATACCGAATCTCAAACCCTACCCTAGAACTTTGATCTTTTGGATTTTTTTTAAACAAGGTTGAGGTTAGGATGATCCTAATAATCTAATGTGTGAATAATGTAATCTAATAAGTCATAAAATTCATTTGGTGATAATAAGATGATAAATAACTTAATTGGATGCATAATGATGTTAATGGGCCTCTAATGGGCCTAATGGCATAATCTATATAATAAAGTCTCAAAATAAAGAATAGATTTCAAATTCGTAATCTACACATTAAAATAAGCTTACATGTCAATTTTCATTTAATTTGGACCACCTTGAAATAATATGGTAATATTAAGAGAGAGAAATTGCCTAAAAAGTGTAATTAATAAATAAATATAATAAATAACTCCAAAAGAGGAAAATAATCTTAGATTCATGATCTACATAATAAATATAGCCTTTGGGTGAATTTTCATCCAATTTGGAGAAAGTTTCCTTAAAAGGTAAAATCAGGAGAGAGAAAGTGTGTAGAACCTTCAAAATATTAATTAAATACTTAAACAACTCCAATATGTAAAATTAATGGCAAATTCGTGTTCAACACATTAATTATGACTTATGTGTCAAGTTTCATAAAATTTGGATAATCCTAAAGCCATTAATAAAGGAGGGAAGAGAAAATAGTAATTTATTTATTTGACACATCAAAAGTTCTTAAAAGGCAAATATAATTTTAGATTCGGAATCTATATGCTTTAATTGGCCTCTGTGCAAAATTTGGTTTAATTTGGACAATGTTTGAACCCTTATTTGAAGAGAGAGAAAAAGATACATTTAATGCAAATGATACTTTATTCATTTAATCGATTTTCCTTGTCACGCCTGCTTTCCAATTTTGGCTTGCTTCTGGACCATTGATCTGCGATCTAACGGCTCTGAGTTCGTCTCCTAGCTCGGATAGGAGTTGGAACACAGGTTGTTTCTTGTGATTTTTGGTTGATGATTTCTCCCTCAATTCTTGCTCTTTTTCGACGATTTCTTCGCCGCTGGGTTCCTGGAAAGATTCCGCACCCACCCATCCTATATATGTTGGGGTTTTGTTTCCTGTATCACCTGGATGTAGAGTCATCCTCGCCTTCCCCTGTTTTGATCCCTTTTCGATTCTCCTTCGCGCGCAAGGTCTCTGATTCTTTGAGAATTGAGTTCCTAACCTCCGCCGAGGTCCCATGAATGTTTATTACCCCTTGGACCGGCTTCTATAGGTTCTGTGCATAGCCTCCCTACTCCAACTGCTTTCTTCCTACTCTCGGTTGTTGTTACGGCGGTCGGTACCCTCAGGGCCACCGAAGATGACGGCTTGGTCATTTAAGCGACCTTATGAAGCTTTTTCTTCTACTAATTGAACCAGAACGAGTGTGTGTGCCGCCGGAGATCAGCCGGAGGTCCGGGCTTTTGCGGCAGGTCGTTCTCTCTTCCCTGTCCACCTCTGCGTGAATTGAAGGTATGGTCAGTTTCTTCTTCGCTTGGGCTTTCTTTCGGTACCCATATCTCGGAGTTTGATCGCGTATTTGGTTTTTGCCCAAATCTCCGTGCAAGCTATTGCTGGAGCAAGCAGCTATGGCTCTGAGTTGAGCGGGGAAGATGATTCCGGTGTTTTTACTTCTCTACCCTTCTCGTTTCTCCTTGCTTTGTTTTTGTGCTTAAGGGCATAATGGTCTTTTGTCCATGATTTCCTTTTGTTTGGGCGAGTCAGGCTATGCCCTGATCCCTGACTTGGCCGGGTCTGGTTGGGCCAAGTCAGCGGATAGGCCCACCTGATTTCCCTCTCTTTTTCTCGCCTAGTTGGCAATTCCTGAGTTTCTGATTGGTCGATAATTGAAAATATATAACTAATTAACCCTTAATTAGAAAAATATAAATAAATAGCCATTGGATTCAGAAAAATATAAGCTTTCTTATAGTGTTGGTTTTATCGCCTGAATCTTATGTTTTAAACATGTGTTTTTAATGGATCTAATTAATAATGAATTAACTTCTAAAAATCATAACTAAATATTTATGAGTCAGAAAAATATAATAAAATATGTTTTGAACTCAGGAAAATATAATCTAAAATATGGAATCATTTTGGAAACCTAATTCATATTATGATAAAAAGGTGTTTTTAGGGTTTTGTATAATAATGGAAACCTAACCCTAATCTTCTATATATATACTAATAGGTGCTTTGGAAGCCTAGGCTTGGACCTAGAAGTGACTTTGGATCGTTTAACTCTGATGTTGAGGTATGTTTGCATCCCATATTATTCTTGTTGAGCAATTATCCTATTTTATTCTTTCTCTTGGTCCTATGGACAATAGCCTATACACATTGCTCTTTTCTTTTGATATCATGGTTCATGTGAGCTATCTTATTTTGTTATTGATCTTGTGATCACGTATATTCTCTTGGAATCTTATCCTGTTGCCTTGGTGCAATTTGGACCTTTGATATTATATGACCACTATGATGTGGATTTTACTTGTTGATATGCCCAATTTGAAGTGGATTTGTTTATATGCTTGTGTTGTCCATTATGTGATGGTAACATTGTTTATTCTGACTATACTTTTCTACTTGCCTCTATATTTACATGATATGTGATTCAGTACCACTAGAGTAGTGTAAGTGCATTGGTTTTGTTTTGTTGGGACGACAAGGAACGTCGTACCCAGGGCAAGATGTGTGTCTTGACCCATCTTATATTTGGGAGTTTGGCGGTGAGCCATTCTCTATCAGGTTTGCAAGGATGTGAAGCCTTGGCCGCCAATTGTGTTTATATTGTTCTAGTGTTATGTTTATCTCACAATGCATGCAGGATATTGATTGTGGGGTGTGTGCCCTACTTGTGCTTTGTTTCCCACCATGGTAGTGGATTTATTTATGGCACAATCCTTATATGTTTTGTTTTATGGCAAGTATCCCTTTTGGTTGTGATCTTCCACTTGATACCCATTTGGGTGATACTTATCTCTTGCATGGGAAGCCTTTACATTTGATGTCCTTTATTTCCTTATATTGCTCAAGTTGCTTTTTAGTATGCACATACCAGCCTTTGCTGATGTCTCCTTTGTTTCTCTTTTGCTGGGGTATGCTTCCAACCCTAGGTGGAGGACATGGATGGCAAGACGTGTTGACCTAAACTTAGCTTGAGATGATGAAGCTTGGAGACAATCTTGAGGTGGTTTAGATTTCCTCTACATGGATCCTTATGATGTAACTTTAAGTTTGTAACCCTTTGTTTTATAATTGAATAGTCAAATATTTTCTTCCGCTGCTATACATTGGTCTTTGGATTACCATTAATAAATATTTGAAAATTTTACACCCACTCCAACATACCTTTTGAGTGTGTTTGGATTGGAGGTTCTATTGTTCAAATTTTTAGTAGAGAAGTGGTTTCACTTCTTTACAATTGCACTCACATTGGATGCTCGCATCTCCCTCCCTCTCTAGCCATACCAAGCCCACATAAAAATCCCACGTTCCCTGTGTTAGAGTACGGGAGGAACATGGGAAGCTGGTCCTCCCTTCTCTGGTTGCCCAACAACCACAATACCCACAATAGCTCAAGGACGTGTTGAAGTGGTTAGAGTTGAGCACACCAACCCCGTCCACCTCCCTCCCTGATCATGCTCGCATGGTGGGGTGATGGGTGGCTGGGGTGGTGACCGTCCACAATGGTTTCTAGGGTGTCTGTGGTTGAGTTGTAGAAGAGGGAACAAAGGAGCGTGGAAGAGAAGAAAGGAGGGAGGAGAGGGGAAAACAGGTAAGAGTTGGACAGGGGGCGCTTATAAGGTACACGGTACTAGGTTTTCTAGGTTTTCAATTCTTCCCCAATTTGGTTGGAGGAAGGGGATGACCCTCCAGCCATGGGATTTTTTTTTCCAAAGAAGTGGAAGGATGGACAAGAAATTGGGACAACAATTTTGCAAATTGGGCCCATGTAGGTTCTCAAATAATAATCAAATCAAGTGAAAATTTTGAGCAAAACTTTGAAGGTCATAAAAAGAGCTAAGATGATCTGATTGAGATGATTCTAGCATTTCTGGATTCACAATTGAATCCTCTAAAACTTGATACACATTGGAGAGTAAGGAGATCATATAGAAAAGGTTCAATTTCATTTGTAAGATGGTGACATATCAATGAATGGTACATACTTCAATTTCTCAAGTTAGATCCACAAATCATGAAAATACTCATTTAGGTAATTAAATTGGGTTATCAACACACTTAAGTACTATCATTGGAATTATATTGAGTGAGGCCCTCTGGGATTAAAAAATAATCATCAATAAAACTTTAAAAACCAAGGAAACTTTAGAGGTAACTATCAGAATAGAAATTACAATTAGTATCAAAATACCTCTCAGTACTAAAATACCAATTAAGGCCCACCATCAAAGCAACATGTGGGGAAACATGTAGGACAACATGTAAATACATAGTCACCTGATAACAAACTATCAGCCATTGAGGAGATGTTGTAGTCACAACAGACGATGATTAGAAATCAGCAAGCTCATCAGAAGGTTATTGAATCTCAAATGGGCCAACTTTTAGCTAGTCTTAGGACACCAGAAAAAACTTGTGTGGGACAACCTAAGAATAATCCTAAAGATCCTGAGAAACTAAAGGTTTTATCTACTCGCTCCAGGAGAGATTTTTCAGATATGCCTGTAAAGACACTTGTAGTAGTCACACATGAAGATGTTTTTGTTATCGTCGAAGACAACAAAGTACCTAACCGATTTTCCAAAGAAATGATGCGAAATGCATAAGCACACAGTGATCACTGATAAAGCAGACAAAGGAAAATATGAAGAACCTCTTATAATAGAGAAGGAAAACCCACTCGAGCTAGTCATACCAGTATATAAGCCATGTCATCCTTTCCAAGCTCGACTAAATCTGACAAGACTTGACACTTGTTTCATGAAGTTCAAAGAAGTAATGAAGATGCTTCATGTAGATATACCTTTTTTGGATGCCCTAGCTGAGATACCCATGTGGAAAAAATATCTCAAAATGCTCCTCACAAAGAAATACATAACAGAGGGTAGTGAAACAATTGAGATTATAAGGAATACTTTCCATGTTATCCAAATCAAGATGATGAAAAGTAGAAAGATCGTGGCTCCTTTGAAATTTTGTGCCACATTTGTGACTATGTGTGCAAAAAATGACTATCTGACCATGGAGCTGGCATCTCGATTATGTCCTACAGTATATGCAAAAGGTTAGGATTCAAAGAACTTCTACAGACTGGCATGACTATACAACTCATTTCTTCTTTGATGACACTCCCAATGTGAATCATTGAGGATGTACCAGTTGAGGCTGACAAGGAGTGTTACATTCTGTATGATTTCATTATCATGGACATAAAGGAAGATCTCAGGTACCCTCTTATTTTAGGCTACCCCTTCCTTGCCACTGCCAGAATGTTCATTGATTCAAAGTCAGAACCTTATTCTAAGGTTAGAAAAAGAAATTCTTGAGTTCAGAGTTTGACAATATGAAAAGGCTGAGTATGCAAGAAGATGTTTTCTTGCTAGATTGTATAGAGCATATGTTAGTCCTCCAATAAGAAAACCTAGAATTTGATGACCCTTTGGAAGCTGCTCTCACTAATCCTAATGCTAGCAAGTCTTTGGAGGACCATGTAAAGAAATGTTTAATGCACCTTGATACCACAAAGGAAGACATTGAGGCTAAATTCAAAGAACTCAAAGCAATATATCTTACAAAGATTCTGATGAGATGGCAAAATCCCCTAAAATGAAACCTCTTCCTGAGGGGTTGAAGTATGTGTTTATGAATGACCTCAAGGTCTGCCCAATGATTATAAATTACAATTTAACAACCAGTCAGGAAGATAGACTTCTAATAGAATTAAGAGAGAGGAAAAAAACCATCGACTATAGAGTGATATCATCAGGGTCAATCAAGCATTATGCATGCACAAGATACCTATCATAAATGACCACAAGCCTTCTATAGAACATCAACGCGAGCTAAACACAAATATGAAACAAGTGCTTTGCCTTGAAATCATAAATTTGCTTACTTGTCCTGTAAAAGGGAGGAACCACTGTGACACATAACGAAAATAATGAACTCATCCCCACTCACACGGTAACGGGGTGGAGGATGTGCATTGACTATATAAAGTTGAATGAGGCTACCTAAAAGGAACATTTTCCCATGCCCTTCTTGGATTAGGTCTTAGAACGCTTAGCCCATCAAACATATTTTTTCTACCTTGATGCTTATTATGGGTTCTACCAAATTCCCATCCATCCAGATGACTAGGAGAAAACAATATTCAACTATCCTTTTGAAACTTATGCTTTTAGGAGAATGCCTTTCGGTCTTTGTAATGTGAAAGTCACTTTCAAATATTGCATGACATTCATCTTTTTTGGGCTTACCAGAACCATCATGGAGGTTTCTATGGATGATTTCTCTATCTTTGGAGATTCATTCAACTCATTCCTATAACATCTTTCCTTGGTCCTCAAGCATTGTGAATAAGGACTTCTAGTGATCAATTGGGAGAAATGTAATTTCATGGTAAAGGAAGGCATAATACAAGTTCACATCGTCAATAATTGAGGTATTGAATTTGACAAGGCTTAAATGAACTGATTGTTAAGCTCAGTCCTCCAACCAATGTGATACATGTCAATGCTTTCTTGGGTCATGCAAGTTTCTAAATAATATTTATTAAGACCTTTATCAAGATATCCAAACCCATGATAAACTTATTTCTCAAGGATGCCAGTTTCTACTTTGAGTGAGGAGTCCATAAAGAGTTCAACAATTTAAAACAAGCCCTTATTTTTACCCTATCATTCGAGAACCATAATGGTCACACCCCTTTCAAATTATGAGCGACGCCAGTGACTATGCAGTAGATGTTGTCCTAGGTCAATGTATAGAAAAGAAGCATTGTGTCATCTATTATGAATCCAAAACCCTTGATGAAGCCAAACAGAACTAGGAAACCACAGATAAAGAAATTTTAGCAGTTGGGTATGCCTTTGAAAAATTCAGGTCTTACATGATAGGTTCAAAAGTCATGGTCTATACACATCATTCTGTGATTTTTGTCCACGAAGGACGCGAAACTCAAGATGATCAAGTGGATCCTCCTTTTTCCATAATTTGATTTGGAGATAAGGGAGAAGAAGTGTATAGAAAACTCCATGGTAGATCATTTGAGCCGCATTTATGCTCTAGACACATATGTCGTTCCAACCAATGACTCTCTACCTGGTGACCAACTTATGAAGGCTCTAGAAGTCATTTTGTCCACACAAACTATGTAAATTACCTCACCTCAGGTTTTATCCATCCTGAGTGCACCAACATTGCACTAAAGATATGCATGCACGACGTTAGGAAATATCGCTTAAATGAACCTTACCTCTTTCAACTTTGTGTTGATGGTCTTTATAAACATTGTATCATAGAAGAGGAGGCTCCTCGAGTCTTGGAACAATGTGACTCAGACCTAGATGATGGACATATGAGTCCTAAGAAAACTACATTCAAAGACTTATAATGTGGATTCTTTTGGTCAACCATCTTTGAGGATGCTTACAACTTTGTTTGTCTTGTAACAAATTTTAGAGGACTGGTAATATCACAAAAAAGGATGAAATGCCCCTGAATCTTTGGCAAGACGTAGAAATTTTTAATGATAGAGTGTGGACTATATGGGTCCATTCCCATCCTCACATGGATTCTATGTAGTAGTTTATGTCTCTAAGTGGGTGGAAGCCATACCCATTGTCACTAGCAATTGGATAATTGTCATAAAACTATCCAAAGACATTATCTTCCCCCATTTTTGAGTCCCACTCACAATCACATCTAATGGGGGCTCCCACTTTTTCGAATGGAGCCTTAGAAAAATTCTGAGAAAATGTGGTGTGTGCCATAAGTTCACCTTTGCCTACCATCAAAAAATGAATAGGTAGGTAGAAGTGTCAAACAACCAACTCAAATCTATACTAGAAAGACCGCCAGTCGCAACTTTAAGGACTAGTTCAGCAAAATCAACAATGCTTTATGGGACTACATGATGGCTTTTAAGGCCTCTTCAGGCACCACACCATTCATATTCATCTATGTAAATCATGGCACCTACCCGTTGAGCTAGAACACAAAATTTGGTGGCAAATTAAAAAAATGAATTATGACATGAAGAAAGCTACCCAAATAGCTCTAAGAACTGGAAGAACTCAGGACGACAACATATGAAAATGCACAAATTTATAAGGAGCGGACAAAATTATGGCATGAAGACCATCTAAGGAGGAAAGACATACAGGTCGGAGACCAATTTCATCTATTTATTTCAAGGCTAAGATTGTTTCTTGGTAAACTTTTATCCCGCTGGTCGGGACCATACATCATCAGACACATCTAACCACATGGTGCTTTTACCTTATAGAGCGAGAAGTCTGGAAAATTTGTAGTGAATAGTCAACGTTTGAAAAATATTTTCCCATGACTGATATGAGTGTCAAAGCACCCCTCAATATTTCTGAGTCGGCACCACCAACATTTAAAGATTGAAAGAAACATATCAAGCCAACAATATAAAACACATGCACTTATCGGGTGGCAATCTGATCTTTTATTTCAGTTCCTACTTTCAAATTTTAGATTAGATATTTTCTTAACAATCCTTAGAGAATGCATAGAAGTTGCAAACTCAAAATTTTGATGGTTTTGTTTAAGATTTTAGAAGGAGAAATCAATGCCAAATAGGAATCTGATCACACCAAGTGGCCAACCCGACATGGATTCTCCTCCATCCAAGAACAGATCTAGTGTTCACTCAAGATGAGTGAATATCTAAAGTTGAGTGTGGAATGTGGTTTCATACATCTTTTAAACTCTATGTTCTAGTACGCCTATATGTCTCACAATTAAGATTTCACCTCCACAATAGAGAACATTTTGATAAAATTACACTGAACTGGATTCTATAGAATTGATGAAATTTTGATGTGGTCTTTTATACATATGAAATCTTTGCTAAAAAAAATTCTTGTCAAAGAAACTAGTCCATTGACAAGATTTCAGGCTACATATGTCTAAGAAGTTCGTCAATCAAATGAGATCCATTGAATCCAACGGGCCAACCAAAAAAAGCATGCCATTGTTAGAAATTTCATCGATCACTGGTTCTACAGATGTCTGTCGGGGCTTGGCTACTCAAATTTCCATCAACCATTTGGTCTAAAGATTCTCATAGATCGCTGGATTTTCTAATTAGTTGAGGCACGAGGTTATTTAAACCCTCTCAATGGTCTGACATACGTACTATTTACTTTAACTTCTCACAAAAACCCTAATGTCTCTTTGATCCACATGCTACCTCCACACCATGAATGAGAATCTTACAATAAAGGACTCACCTCTACCACTTACGCTCCACAATACCATTACACTTGCCTCTGCCAACACCAAGAATTTGTCACCATTGCACGCATCCATCACCGGGGCTGTCGATATGTTGTTGTGCAGGAGTAAACAAGCAAGGATCCTTCAAGCACCATTCTGAAGTGGAGGAGATCCCTATACATACACCCAAAATTTTGGAAACTTTTCTTAAATTTTGAAACAAAATTAGGACTTTTTGCTAAATCAAAAGAACCTCTGTCACAAGAGAATTTTGGATCTAATTTTCATGGATGCTATCGTAACCCTCACTCTTTAGACATCCTTGTCCATAAGCTACCCTTAGTGCAATTATTTCAAGAATGATAGATTTGGGCTATCCAATCTACCTAAAAATTCAGTATGATTATGCTTTTATGCCATATTAATCCCAAGATATTGTAGAATGCAAAAGGATGTTTGCTATCCCTGGATGAACTCTCAAACTAAGGAGCACCCAATCTAATATGCGTCAGATTGATCACTTAATCTCAAAAACATGTTGGAAAGTACATAAATCTTGCAAAAAGAAACAAATGTCCCTTCTATTGTTCAAATCCCATTTAGGGACCAAAAGAGGCTTGGCGGCTATACATCCTAAAAATCTCATCATCCCAAACCTTGTGAACACAGGTAAAAGTTGAGTGTGAATAAGAACATGAGAGTTGTGCCCATCAAGCAACCAAAGGGCATGAGCTCGAGAGACAAAGCATACCCACCTATCTTTCAAAGGTGATCTCACTCAACCACCTGAAACTACATCAAGACATAAGAAAAAAAACTTGGGTAACACTATCAATACAACAATATTGATGGTTGAGTGACCCTAAGAAATAAAAAATACCCCAAAGCCTCATCCTATGCATTCATGATTAGCTAGGACTCCCGAAAAAATAAAAGTTGATGTGAAAGCTACCTCTATCCAAAACCTTGCACAAGTACAGATAGGAACGAGAATTTCATTACATTAGGTTGGAGAAATCCTTCCTCAAAGGAAAGGTCATAAAAGACAAGAAGGGTAATGAAACTCTGGACCTAAGAGAACAAGTTTAGTGATCAAGAGAATTTTTAACTGTGACACAAATATCTTGACCTAAAGCATCCATAAATGCATCCTCAATACTTCAAAAATTAAAACCTTAATAAATCCCTTTGAAGTCATTCAATGATTTAGTTCTATTTTTTAGCTTGAGGACAAGCTATATTCTATGTTTTGGGGATTGATAACATCCAATTTTTTGGATGTTAAGTGCATGTTTTACCTTCATATTATTGACTTTACATGTTTTACCCCAATAAATCTTCTTTGTTTTGACGTTTGAAGAAAAGTTGCCCCAATCACCTATCTCTACCTTTTTTCATATAAATACAGCCTAACCAACCCAATGAGCGATGAGAGTAAAGATCTTAGTACCCAACAAGACTTCACATCTTGGTGCTTGATGATTTAAAAGTCCCAATGACCACCATGAATTGAAATCTCAGTGCCCGACAGAAATTAAACTCATGGTACCCAATCAGAATTGAGTTCCCAATGCCCGACAGATCCCTCACCTTGGTACCCAATGGACTTTGTAACATTCCAGCGAGCAATTGTATTTTGATTTTCAATGTCTGATGGCTCTCATCCCTGGCACCCGATGGATCGTATGCACTCTTACAAACCATCGACCATCGAAGAGGTAGGTCGATGAAGCTACTACCTCCACACTCCATGGCTATAAATATAGGGCCATATCCATCACTGGAGAGAGTTGCTTCTACCCATCTACGTCAAGAGGTTGTCACTCTGAACCCAGTCAAGAATCCCATCGATCAACTCTGCATTTACTTCACTTTTGCATCCATTGAAGTGTGGTTGCTTCATAACTTCATCTCCACCAACACCATCCATCACTCATCCGTGGAGGCCATTGCACCTTCTTCAACAACTCAAATCAATTGTTGATTCCTCTTCATAGATAGAGAAAGTCAAGGAGGAAGAAGGAAGGAGAAAAGGTGAGTATACCCAATATTTTCGTAGGTGTCTTCCTTGTCCCTCCACTGAGTCAACCTCTTCATCATGTAGAAGACCATTGTTCCATCAATCTTAGGCCTTCTTCTCCATGATGAACATGGATGAATCTTTCTTTTTCTCCCTTAACCTTGTTTCTATTGTGAAGATCAAGTAGTCCATCTTGTTGTGGTGTGAGGAATAGTTTTCCTATCCATGTTTATATGTCCATAGTTCAACATTCCATGTCTTGTATATAACTCTCCTTTCCGATGTTAATCACATTATGCAAGTTTTGTGGATTGATCACCTACTTTACGTGAACTATTATAATCCTTTGTTGAGAGAACTTCTATGCTTAGAATTTGAATATCGATTTACTTGGTTGATGCCCAAACAAGATCTTTCAAAGGGTTATCTTCAAAGTTGTAAATTCATGACCCATGAGTAACAAGACATCGAGCTCATAGAGACATTTGCACAACTTCTCATGCCTAATGAAAGGATTTTTATTTTACTAGTTTTTGGATGGTTCTATCTTGCCTGCATGCCTTATGGATATGTTTGCATGAATAGAGGTGGTGAAACCCAATTCCACCCCAGTGACTTCCATCATTAATATACATTCTATTTTAATGTTGCTCCTTTACTTTTCTTGCAATTAGTTTAAATCCACTCAAATCAACTCTTTGTTCTAAACATTGATCTCGCTTCAACTAGATACAATGAGCAAGGTTCTTACAAATGTTGTCCCTTGGGATTTGATCCTTAACTATATTGCAATAAGACTCATCCGCTTGCGGGTGCCATTATTGCATGTAGTTTTGGTAAAACCTTAGGGATCTCAACCCTTACGTGAATTTGTTAGTGTAGTAAAAAGCACGTCAACATACTCAATAGTATATCAACTACACACTAGATCCATAGGTTAGACATGCATGTGTGTGATGACACAGAGAGAAAGGTATGTATCTGAATGAATAAGAGCTTGTTCTCTCCTTGTATATGATTTTCTTATTATGAATGTTGTTGAAATAACCCATCACACTAATAAGATTACTTAAAACTCAAAACATGATCAGCTACTAATAAACCACATAACCAAAAATAGAAGGTAAATTGAAACTGATTCAACATTCCAATCATGTCAAAAGAACATTTACTTAAAAGGCCAACATCATGCTTGTATTCGTATTATGCCAAGTATCTTTTACAACTTCTCCATGGCCTCAGCCATTATCCACAAATACCACATGTACAAGAATCTGAATGCTACCAAAAGCTCAAGTAGATTGAAACATCGCGTACAAACTTTTCCACTTGGACCTGAGTGTACAGGGATGACCCTAGGACACACTAGATTTCTAACAACCTCCACTAAGGTCCATCACCACAACTCCTCCTCGCTACCATGGGTCTATTATCGATGTTATTGTTCACCTAAAAGGATGTGGTGACCCACAAGGTGAAACCCATGTCCCAGCGAGAGATATAACTCCCAACAACAATTATTGATTACAAGAAGTTATTTGATTAAATAGCTAAGCAGGTAGGCATATTATAAAGATAAGAAAAACAACATGCATGATTAACAAGGAGCATAAAGGGGCTGATAAATTGATTATGATTAGCTTGGATAATCATCATATACATTTCTATTAGCATAAGCATGGATAGTTGTATAAGCATTATAATAGTAGAAGCATAGCTAACATCATAATCAAGTCTATCATCATAAGCATAGCTATCATCATGAGTATATCTATTTACATGCGTATCTAATAGAATAAGCATGGCTACCTTCTATATTTCATTATACAACATCTATATATCAAAGGAGCAAATAAGGGTTATCATCCAATGTAAAGTGTTGTGTACAAACCTAACAGCTATACTACATGGTTGGATGACATCTTTTATTAAGTCATGGGGAGTTTGTGTCGTACCACTCAATGCTCAACTGACCACCACTTGGTCATAATCAGTTTCTCCTACCAAGGTAGTACTACAGCCATCCTCAAAAACATTGATATTGGGAAGTCAAGGATGTACACTCCTTGCACCCCACATACACCATAATATGCACTCTAAGCTTCCCATAGGAATACTAGTTTCCCCATCCAGCAAATCTTGACACTGGAATGGTTCTGTGGAACAAGGCACTACATGATTAGGGTTTTACTTGATTAGTTATTTCCATTTAGGTGAATTAAGTCTGCATCAAACAAGTGGACATACAAACCCTAATTCATTTCTAATAGTAACATTTGTATAACAAATCTAGAAGATATAAAACATATGAGACATGATTCCTCATATTCACATCACATGGTACTATTTCATTTCCATTTATCAGACTATGCTTGCCATCACACCATCACAAGATATAAGTCATAATCACATTATTCTAGGGTACCAACCCATGCCATCATAAAGAGGATTACTCCTCCATAAGGGCTCAAAACATACCCAAGGGTCATTAATACCATTGCATGATTCATGCATGCTCATCATTATCTTTCCCATACCTTGTAATAAGGCTCAATAAACCATCACCATATATGTGATACACAGGTTCATCATAACCTTGTATTATAGAGCTATAATGTTCACATGGTAAAATAAAGGAATAGAATCATTCGTAAGGCTATGATAATCACTAGTTAACCTTTTAGGGTTACAACAATCATTAGAGAAATCATTCCTTCATGATATTATACAAGGAAGTTAAGTATGACTAGACGTCATTAATTAATTATATTAAGTTAAGATCAAAAAGATAAGGACAAGTGATATTACCAAATCATGGCCTCAAACCAAACCGTGGGTTCATACACCTTCTTAGTCAAGCACATCCTTCTCACATAGCATTCCCATCCAATCAAAGATGCATAGAATAATACATTACCATTGAACCCCATACTATCCTCAAGTATGGATTGATACATATCTAACACAAGGTCTAACCATTGGATTGTGGCATCAAAGCCAAAACCATTGACTTAGAGTTACACCAATCATCCATTTCCATAAAAGCAAAACTATCAGATTGTATTGATTCAAGGATAAAGGTAAGACTACAAACTCATGGGAATAAATCATCGGTTTTAAATCATCAAACCCAAACCATTAAAATAAGGTGCACAAGCATAAACCATCAAACCATAAACCACTCATAAAACTATCAGGTTCAAGACAATCAAGACCATTGAAATCATGTGCATTATTCGCCACCAAAGGATCATGAGAAACACAAAATTATGCACTTAGAAGTACAATCCTTTTTTGAATTTAGAAACACCTAAGTATCATCAACATCATTACTTAGTTGTATTAGGGTTAGGTTCAACAAGATAAGTTGGATTAGGGTTACAAAATAGTACTCAAGGGTAAATCTTAATTCATAGGATTACTATCATTTCATGAATGCATAAGGTCAACATCACCATATGATTTCCATACAACCAAACCCCTTGACTCCATCAATCATAGACTAGGAAAACATAGTGATAGTAGGATCAGAAATCTTCATCTACCACTAGAATCAGGAATCCTCAACAACTATTAGGGTCAGGGTTCTCAGCAACCACTTAGGTTAGAGGACCTCATCGACTGCTAGGGTTAGAGTTTTTCATCGACCACTAGGGTTAGATGTCATCAAAGACCGCTAACGGTCCAACACTCAATGACCACTAATGGTCCAAAACACTAATGACCACTAGGGTTACCAAACTCACCGACCACTAGGTTTCGGTATCATTAGTGACCAATGAAGACATAAAACTTGGTGAACAATTGAAATCACAACTCTCAGTGACCACTAAGATTCTGACTCTTCATTGCTCACTAAGGGTCCAAATCTTGGCGACCACATAAGAATAAAATCTCAATGACCATAAAATAGGTACAAAATCTTAGCAACCACTAAGAATCCCAAGGTTGGTGAGAACATAAGATTGAAATCATCAACTAATCATGGAGAGATCCAAAACATGGCAACCACCATACATTCAAAATTTAGTGACCCATGTAGTTCAAGACTCATCGACCACATAAGGGTTCAAAACCTTGGTGATCATCAAGATACCAAAATATCATCATCCAGTAAGAGTCAAATAGGTTGATTACCACTAAGAATAAAAGAGTCAACGGTTTGCATCACAAGGAGAGAGAGATCAATTCAAAACCCTAAGTAGAAACCACCGATAGAGAGAGTGTAACCATCATTTTCCGCAAGCATGCAAGGATAAAACTTACATTATCAAGTGAGGTTCTTGAGAAATTAGGGCTCATCCAAGAAGATACACTACTCAAGAACTACCATGCAGGCACAAACCCTAGGTAAAGGTAGCATATATCTACTTAGAGCAACATTTTAGGGTAAGATTATGCACATGCAAGATGAGTGTAAGCAATAATCATGAAGAAAGTCATATAAATCATCTCAAAGAAGATTGAGTAACTCCAAATAGCAAGGTAGCTCAAAGGAAAGGGAGAGAAAACCCTAGCTTGAGCACTCTCTTAGCCACGCTAGCTCCTCCTCCAACAAGGAAGAAAACCCTAGGTCAAGGAAGCAAGAAAGAGAAGTTCTTCAAGCTCTAGATCAAACTCCACCATGGAGAACCATGGATATGACCAAGAAAAAGAGAGGGGAAGATAGAACAACAAGGAAATGAAGGGAAGAGAGGGAGATCTCACTTACTAAGACCCATGAAAGCAAAGCAAGGAAGCACCAAACAACCTCAACAAGGGTGGATCCAAACCCTAGTTCCACATGCAAGGTAGATCGGCCAAGATTCTACTTCCTTGGCTCCTCCATCTCCACCAACCAAGGGGGACGAGCTCTAACAGCAAGGAAGAAAGGAGAGAAATATAGGTGTGTAAAGAGCTTATTTGCATGCAAGGAGGAAGGTATATATAGCACAGGGTTGGAGAGAGAAAAGAAGGGTGAGGTGTCAAGCCAAGCATGCCATGTGTACAAGGTATCTCATCTACAAAAGCATCTCACACATGCACTAAGAGAAACATAAGCCAGGAAACCCCACCAAGATAACACAGCAGACAAGGTGATCAGAGAAACATAGATTCTCGGCGACCTAGATGGTCAGAAAAGAAAATGACCACCAACACTAGGAAAGTTGGCGACCAAGAGAGTTCAAAAATGCATCGACCGCCAACCCTAGGTGGCTCAAGAAAACTTGGCGACCTTCGACCCTAGAGCCACATCCTTAGCAACTGCCAACCTTAGGAATCACATCCCTGGCAACCCCCAACACTAGGTGGTCAACACTGAAGGTCAACCATGAGCAAACCTTAATCTCAACACAAGTTGTCACCACTCAAACCAAGATGTAACAAGGCACCCCAAAGTTCAATTATCTCAAACATGATGTGAAAATATGTGAGGCACAACAAGAATGTGGAAAATTTCAAGAAAAACCCTAAATATGGGTAAATTGCATAAAAGCCCAAAATAAGCATATAAATGTACAACTTGCTCAAATAGTGTCCAAACTGGACCAAAATTGAAACATAAGATTGTTGCATGATATTAAAGCAAATATTAGGGTTTGATTAAGGTTTTAATCATCTAATTATGATACCAAAGCATGTTCAACTAAAAATCAAGGTTAGGGGTCTTACAACCATAAACCCCTAATCGGGTTTTTGCCCCCGAAATCCAAGGAAATAAAAATGGGGTACCTCCTATGCACCTCATACACTAACCTCCACATGGTTACTTACATCCCATGGTGATGTCACAACATTCTCATAGAAAAAAGGTTCTCCCCCTTAACTCTTGCATGTGTCACCTGAGAAAACATAAAAATTCCCACATAAGAAAACATCCTCATCCAACTCAACCTCCATTGTTTGTATCTCTTCACATGTACTAGGGTGACACTCCATCATCATGGGATATAGAACTATTGTGAAACTTGTGTAAATTTGGTGGCAACTTTGAATTGGAACTCTAGTTACCCTGAACTACTACCATATGTTGCTGAATCACTATGTCCTTCAACGAGGTCCATCATATCAACCCATCTTTAGAAGTTATTACTTTACCTGTTACACACCAAACAAGGAGTGTCATGTATTTCTTCCCATAAGTAGCTTCACACTGATTCATGTCTATGCACCTCTGGTGGTTGTTGTAGAAAGAAACTCAATCAATTAGGTGAACATCCTTTATGTATCAAAAATTGTAAGACATGTGTTCTTATAAGATTCTCTAATCCCCTACATGGGTCCTTCCGACTGTCCATCTATCTAAGGTTGTGTCACTTGTACTGTACTATGGTATCATCACATGTACTCTTTTTTCCTATTATAGAAATGCTAGTTTGATCTGTAGTTGTGTCCAAGACCCCGCCAACTGGGATACTTCCAAATGTACATTTTCCTTCTAAAGTGATGTTGGCATGTCTTATTTCGTGATATGTCAAAGAGTATAAATATGTCATGTATGCAACTGTTGACGAAGATGAATTCTTGTAGTATCCTGATAAGCTTAAGAAGCTTCAAACCTCAGTCGGTGTCTGGGGTTGCTCCCACTCTGGCATTGTTTTCATCTTACTTGGATCTACAATATTCTTGGATGCCATATCATAATCCCAAGAAGACACTTTAGTCAACCCCGAACTCACTATTGCTAAACTTGACACACAGTTATTGTTGCTCTAATCATCCTAAGTCTCAGTGAAGATGTTGTACGTGTTGTTGATCATCTCTGAAGCACATTGAGATGTTGTCCACAAAACTTGCCACAATTATTAAGGACACGACCTGAGCATTATATTCCTCCAGTCCACAAACATTGTTGATGCATGGGTTAGTCTAAACATCACAACCATAAACTCATAGTGACCATGCAACTGATGTCATCCACTCTGATTTTCATATGATGATATCCTAACCTCACGTCCATCTGAAGAAATACTATAACACCAGTTGACTGATCAACAAACACCATTTGTCCTTGGTAGTGGTCTTGTCCAGTTGTTGATATCCCATATGCATCATCCCTGAATCAATCCCCTTCTTTCCAAACAACACTTGGAGGATCTCAACATCATACTCTCTCCTTCTAGGGGACAAGAAACACTAGGAAACTAATATGATAAACATCTTAAACTCACATACTACTGGTACACTTCGGGTACTATGACACACCACATTGGTATTCTCTACATGTGCCAAGAAGAACTCACACCTTGGTCCCATCAGCTTCTCTGTCATCATAACCAACTCAAAATAGATAGGAATAGTCTTCCTAACTCTAGGGGGTTCAGAAAGCATGCTCATCATAACACATTATGATCTTGGTACTACAGTCACAACAACCATGTGAAATAGCAAGATATCCCTCTTGTAGGATTACAACAAATCCTCACATACAAAGTGGCATCAGATCCACCTAAAAGTTGTGCCCCAAAAAGGAAGAACACAAAGGACAACACACTTCCCATGACACAACAACACTATCCAGGGTTTACTAACAAGGAGTTCCCGATTCTACCTTCGTCATGCAAGTTACAACTTTTTATGTATCGTTTTATCCTTTTTCATTTTGGTTCTTTGCCATCAACATAGGAATTAGCATTATTAGTGTATCTTATTGATCTTTTTGTTAACTATTATCATTCTTATGTGTGTCCTCTCATGTTATCATTTTTTTGATCAGTTATCAAAGAGTAGTTCATCATATTTCACATTTCCTTCATTAATTATTTTACATGTCATTATAATTCTTACTTTAGCAATTTCTTACACCCATTGGTTGGTTTGAGATTATGCCAGGTTCCACTTGAAGCATCTGTTGTTTCTCTTATTTGCCTTCTCATATTACACTTATCTGAGGAGTTCTCTTCTTCTCACATGGATTATATACCTTGAAACATTTTGTTAACAAAGATTTATCTATCTTTTGCTTCATTATCTTCTAAAATTATAACTTTAAGAACTCCTCTTTAGCTTACTTGTGTTCATATTTAGGTTTTCATGATGTCATATCTTTCTCTTTTGTTACAAAACATCGAGGTTTTGATATATTACAATGTGATTTCCATCTTTCATTAGAGTATGATTAAGATATTTTCACCATGATTTCTTATTCAATATGCTCTTAAGATTGCTTCAAACTGACTACTTGATCAGAGTAATAAGAAAGATAACAATTTGAGAGTCCCCCACTTACCTTTTCTTCAATAATTGAGTACCTGGTTAGGGCATCCAAGTATTGATATTAGGTAGTATGCAACATGTTCACATGTTATGTTCCTTACTTAGTCATCATACTAGTCCTAAGTCCTAGTGTCCCTATAGACTTGGTGAACCTAAGGCTCTGATACCAACTTTAAAGAACATGTCACCCTAATGAGATTACTTAAAACACAAAACATGATCGACTACTAATAAACCACATACCCAGAAAAGAGGGTAAATTAAAACCAATTAAACATTCCAATCATGTCCAAAGAACATTTACATAAAAGCCCAACATCCTTCTTGTATTCATATTATGCCAAGTATCTTTTACAACTACTTAATGTCCTTAACCACAACATATATATATATATAGAAGATCATTATCCACAGATACCACATGTACAAGCATCTGAATGCTACCAAAATCTTGAGTTGATTGAAACATCGCATACAAACTTTTCTGCCCGGACTTGAGTATGCAGGGACGACTGTAGGATACACTATACATCTAACAACCTATACTAAGGTCCATCACCACAAATCCTAGTCAATGCCACGGGTCTGCTTCCACTGCTATCGTTCACCTAAAAAGATGTGGTGAGCCACGAGGTGAGACCCATGTCCTAGTGAGAGATATAACTCCCAACAATAGCTATCAATTATAGCAAGTTATTTGATGAAATAGCTAAGCAGATAAAGTATATTAAATAGATAAGCATAACAATAGGCATGATTAACAAGGTGCATAAAGGGGCTGATAAACCTATTATCATTAGCTTATCTATAATCATATACATTTGTATTATTATAAGCATGGCTAACAGTTTAAGCATAGCCAACATCATAAGCAAGTCTAGCAGCATACACGTAGCTATCAACATCAATATATCAATTTACATGAGTATCTAACAGAATAAGCATGGCTACCTTCTATATTGCATTATACAACATCTATATATAAAAGGAGAAAACAAGGGTTATCATCCAATGTGAAGCATAGTGTATAAACCTAATAGATATACTATATGAATGGATTACATATTTTGTTAAGCCCTAGGGAGATTGAGTAATACCACTCAAAGTATAATTGGCCACCTCCTGGTCGCAATCAATTCCATACAACATCAAGGAGAGTCAGAATCCTAAGATCTCATCTACCCCCGTAAGAATGGGTCTGTCATAGCGACACATAAGGTCAAGCTACAAAACATCCTAGTCTGCCCTTGGTACAGGTCACAAAACTAGTAAGTAGGGTATACAAAACCCTATCATCTGAGGTATAACAATACTTGTCGTCATTCACATCACATATACATATATTTGAGATACAACCACAATCATTCTCCTGCCGAGGTATGACTGTAGCCATCCTCAAAAACCTTAGGATCAGGATGTCAAGGATGTACACTCCTTGCAAGTTGCAACATGCATACTCCATAGTATACACTCTGAGCTTCCCTTAGGAATACTCATTTCCCCATCCAACAAGTCCTGACACTGGAATGGTTCTACGAAAAAGGGCATTACATGATTAGGGTTTCACTTCATTAGTTATTTCCAATTAGGTGAATTAAGGTTGCATCAAAGAAGTGGACATACAAACCCTAATTCATTTCTAACAGGAACATATGTATAACAAATCTACAATATATAAAATATATGAGACATGATTTCTCATCTTCACATCACATGATACTATTTCATTATCATTTATCAGACTATACTTGTCATCATACCATCACAGAATATAAGTCATTATCACATTATTCTTGGGTACCAACCCATGCCATCATAAGAGGATTAATCCTCCATAAGGGCTCAAAAATACCCAAGGGTCATTAAGACCATTATATCATTCCTGGATGATCATCATTATCTTTCCCATCCATATATGTGATACACAAGTTCAACATAACCTTGTATTTTAGATCTATGATGTTCACATGGTAGCATAAAGGAAAACATCATTCATAAGGCTATTATAATCACTAGTTAACCTTTTAGGGTTACAACAATCATTAGAGAAATTATTCCTTCATCATATTATACAAGGAAGTTAAGTATGACTAGCCATCATTACTTAATTTCATTAAGTTAAGTTCAACAAGATAAGTGGAAGTGATATTACCAAATTAGTGCCTCAAACCAAACCATGGGTTCATACACTTACTTAATTCAAGCACATCCTTCTCACATAGCATCCCCATCCAATCATGGATGCATAGAATAGTACATCACCATCAAACCCCATACTATCCTCAAGTATGGATTCATACATATCTAACACAAGGTTTAACCATCATATTGTATCATTAAAGTGAAAACCATCAACTTAGGGTTACATCAACCATCAATTTCCATAAAAGCAAAACTATCAAACCTTGACTCCATAAATCATAGACCGAGATAGCATAGCGACCAGTAGGATCTAAAGTCTTCATCAACCACTAGGTTCAGGAATCCTCAACAACTGCTAGGGTTTGGGTTCTCAACGACCACTTAGGTTAGAGGACCACATTGACCGCTAGGGTTAGGGTTTTTCAGTGACCACTAGGTTTAGTCTTCATCAACGACTACTAAGGGCCCAACACTCAACAACCACTAATGGTCCAAACTATCAACGACCTCTAGGGTCTAACCTCGATAACTACTAGGTTTACGTATTGTTAGTGATCGACAAAGACATAAAACTTGGTGGCCGATTGAAATCACAACTCCCAGTGATCACTAAGAGTCCAATTTTTCATTCCTCTTGATTTTTTCTCATCTTAGTTACAAGTCATATCATCAATACAAATGATCATCTAAGGTAATTTGGAGTGGTTTCTACAAAAGTGCATTTGTATTGCTTTTGACTTGAACTAGAACAAGCTAGGTCTTGATAGATTTGATCCTTTTCATGTACTTAATGTCTGAAATCAATCTCAAACAAACATATTAGATACATATTATGGAATGGTTAAATCACTATCAAAATATGGACAATGTGTAACACTTAGGTCAATATTGGTTATTCTCAATTTGGGCAATCGACATGATCCGAAAGATCAATCATAGGGTCTTAAACGACAATTACTTCATACTGGTCTCGACTGACTACTATAACAAGTGGGTAGAAGCAATACCCATCACCAATGCCTCAGCCCAGCAAGTCATCAAGTTTTCAAGAACAGTCTTTAGGGATCAAACATCATTGAACATCACCATATCAACCTCATATGAATAGAGTTCTAGAAGTTGCAAACAAAAACCTTATCAAGATTCAGAAGAAAACTATCAGCTCTCATGTCTACTGGCATGAACACCTTCTGATAACTTTGTGGGCCTACCACATTTCCATCATAACTTCCACTGGGGCCATGCCATACTCTCTGGTATGTGGAATGGAAGAAGTCTTTCTAGTGGAGATGTAGATCCCTTCGCTCCACATATTATGAGAAGTGGATATTTTGGAGAGTGAATGGATTCAAGATCAAGTCTACTACCTTAACACTTTTGAAGATAGGTTGGAAAAAGCCCTATACCATGCATAGTTCTATCAAGAAAGAACAGCTCAAGAATTCAATAAGAAGGTTCGACCACATAGTCTCCAGAACAGGCGACCTAGTACTACGATTCATCCAGAATGTTGATTCTAGGGGCAAGTTAAACCCTAAATGGGAGGGTCCCTACATCGTCCATGACATCTATGACTGGGGTGGCATGCTCCTTAATGACATGGATGCATATGACATCGCACAAACACTAACCTTGTTAGATGATACTTCTGCATATTAGACTACAATGATGAGCAAAACAATGTTGTAAAGGAGTCAAATGCTTCTGCCTTCCCAAAAAGTTAAAGTCTACTAAAGCACCAGACTATGTACCCCCATGAACCATGAAGAGGGAAGGTCAAAGTAGAACTTAGGGCCTAGGACAGAAGGAACACATCCATTATTCTGAGGCCCCAACTATTCTCCAACCTAAAAATAACTCCTCAAAATAGTCCCATCCTAAAAAAATACATTTAAAATGACCATGATTGTGGATAAAAATAGGATAAGACTCATGATCAAAAAAAGGATGATAGAGGCTATGAGTCCCCATAGGAATCTAATTTTTACAATCAAAATCCTACCATTTGTACCCAAGGAGATGAGATAACCTATTCATCAGTTGGGGTCAACCTAAAAGGGAAGGATTGTCAAGAAAAGGATGGAGGACAAAACTCATGCAGCTAATCTTGCCTCATCTTGAATAGAGGTGAGACCAAACTATGTATGAGCTAACCCAGGAATCATGAGATGGTAAACCCTTGCTAAGCAAACCCCATTAGTTCCCCATGCAACCCTGGGCTCACACACTAAGGCCATGAGCATCAATGCCAAATCAAAAAGCTTTGGTGAATTGACTAGCGGCTAGCAGGAACTTTACAAAAAGAAAGAGATCATCAAAAAGCCCTAAAAGTAGGCATACACATCCATGGTCAATTGTTACTCTAAGGCATGTCGGGAGTAAAGCCTATTGGGATGTATCTGGCATCTGGCACCTTGGCCCAACTGGGTCAAGAATCAATGTTACACCCACTACATGACATAGCTTTATCTCTTAGCATGACACCTAGGTGTCTCACATGGGCGAGATTGGTCAGTTTGGTTGAAGGAAGGTTCTAGACACTTTCCAATTTTGTTTTGATTACACATTACTTGGAGTTCAAGGAATTAATGTTTAACATTAATAGGAAATGAATTGCCAATTTCACATGTGATTCAGAAACTGCAAAATGACCATCTTGCAGTATGAGACGACTGTCTCACATGCCAGACGACCGTCTGGGTCACCAGATGGCCGTTTGGGTGGTCACAGGTTGTGAAAATTCAAGATGTTTTAGTCCCTTCCACTCCCACACATACTAGGAACCCTGGCCCAAACCCCCTATAAATAGAGGGGTACTGGGAATTTCTAGAAAACAACATAGACAATTGAGAATCAGTTGCTCTGACAATTATTGTCCTCTTTGGTTGTGATAATCAAGAGAGCCCAAGCAAGTCCTACCCGACTAGGGAGGGATAGCAAGGGAGAGAACAACTGAGATCATTGTTGTGGTAGAGCAAGTTGGTGACTAGTACACTAATGGAAGTGACGACTCCTTCCTGTCCATTCTAGCAGGACGACAAGAGTTCTAGGCAGTCCGTGTGGACTTCTCTAAAGGCGGAAGGCTATTGTCTACCTCTAGGAAAACAACATCAACCAACAATCCGTTGAGCGAGGAGCTACTACAGACAACAATGTTCGAGGATGCAGTCTGTGGTGCATACCAGGGGGAGGTGTTAATGCGTCGAAGTGCACTTACAATCACTAAGATAATTATCCTAGATTTTAATCATTTTTCAACTTTCCGATTAAGGCTAGTATAGAAAGAGTCGATCCCACATGACAACTTTATTAAGATTGTTAAATCTAAACCCAATTGTTTGAAGAATTTGTTATTTATTTTTGGGATTTTCAGATTTGGAACAGAAATTAAAAGTCAAGTTTGGGGGTTGATGATTGACACTTAAGAAAGAAATGTAGGAATGAAAATGTACTTAATAAGAATATAAATTTGCCATGTCACAAGGAAAATCAAGATTGTTGTTAGCACACGAAAAATATTACAAATGAAAAGACTAAAGATTAAAGAAAGAAAAAGCAAGTGGTGATTAAATTAAGAGATGAGAATCAAGGCTTTAGGGGTTTTCACCACCTTATCCTAGGCAAAAACAAACTAATCCTTAAAAACGACAGATTCGATGAAGGCAAGTTAATTAATAAAAATCCACTAAAGATGGACTCCACATGAGCCCATTGGTCCTGGTGCTCATGCTACTTAGTTCATCATCCTAAACGAAGAATATCCACAATCATTTCAAAACTCCTAAGCGATTGGGTTTGTTGTTCTAAATCCAAACTTCCACGGTCATATCCATCCGGATTAACTTTTGATCAAACCAATTAATTACTTTGATAGATCAATTATTTATCAAACCCAAAAGTAACCTAGAATTGTTTTTAAGGAAAAGTCAATAAATCCATGGATAAGGAGTTATTCCCCTTGCCTCGATAGAGAACTACTCACTCATGCTTGTGGAGAAAAGGGAGATGGAGGGAAGAAGAGTTCTAGCCATAGTCTAGTCTTACTAAAGGATAGTTCCTTAGGCTAGAGTCAATGAAATGGCCGATGCTTAATCCCTTGATCTAGTCCACAGAAGAATAAGAGGAAGAAGAAACTAGATCTAAATGAACAAAGTAAAAGAACAACAATTGAAAGAAATACTTAGCTTGTAAAAACTAATCTTTATTGATGGAAAGAACACAATAACATAAAAATACAAGAAGATTGCTCAGAAATCTCGTACAAAGATGATACAAAAAATGATGTAAAAGATGGAGAACCCCCCCTCCTTTTATAGGAGAAGGAGGGTGTAGGATGCCCAAAAAAAGGGGAAAAAAAAAGAGAGGGAGCCGTCCTTTTGAATTTTCTATATCTGGTCAATAGAAATTTGATAAGCTTTAATTGTCTTGACCATGTAACTCTCTTCAACGCAGATTCCCACAACAGTGATTTTGAATGTATTTCGCACCTGTAAAAAGTATAAAATCGATCTAAACAATAGTATATTCTTTTAAGAAATTAAATTTCCTTTCCAATGAATACTTTTACACTCAATTTGGACTTTGGATGCAAGAGTTGTGGCACTTTTGGTGACGGTATACATTAATTATAGGATTGCTGCAAATTGTGCAATTATACTCCAAGAATATTTATCCCATTTCCTACATAAATCCAAGAAAATATAATTAAATTCTACTTAAAGAGAAAAATATAATATAATGCAATTAATTATAAAACTAAGAAAATAAATAACAAAACAATCCTAAAAGGATATCTAAAAGATGTAAATAAAAATGATGAAACATATTTATCAAAATACCCCGGACTTGATTCTTTGCTTGTCCTCAAGCAAATTAGATTACAAATGAACTCCAATTTATACTTCTAAAAGGACATCCTCACCTTAATAACATCACTATAGTCCTTTCCTCCAATTTTTGGTCAAGTGACCCAGTCTCCTAGAACCACGTAGCATAAAGTTCTATATTCCCTATCAAATAATTATCACATCTTGCTTCAAAAATGAGATTTTGTAGAAAAATAGGCTTCATATTACTTTCACTTTGTCTATCTCAATTTTTATTTTTATTTTTGTAAGTTTTTGCACAAGAATAAGACAAAATTGGGGGGGGGGGGGTTCGAAAATAGAGAAAGAAGTGATGAAAAATTATTGATCCCTCCTCTATTCGACTCGGGATATGAATTTGTGGAGTTGTGGCTACATTGGTCACAATTTTTTTTTTTCATTTGCACTTTTGGCATCTTTTGATGGTATGCCCCTTTGTGGGGTATGGAGTTTTTATTTTGGGAAGCATGCCACCCCAGACTTGATTTTTGTCCGGTGGTGATTCTTTACTTCTCTTTTTTTTTTGAAAAAAAATAGAGGGAAGAAAGAGATGTTCTTGTGCTTATAACTTCAACATTTTTTTTCATATATTTTTATCAGAGAGTGTCATTGCTCTAGTTAGAGTATTCCTATAAATCACATCATACAAATTTTATAACAAGATAATCCATTGCTTAAATATAGGGAAAAATTATGCTTGGTTCTGATCGATTCCTTATGACTTGCCAACTTTTCCAAGGAGTGATGTTATTTAGGGGTCCTAGGTGACACGGTGGTTTCGAACATGGCAATTTGTAATAGATTTTGCAAGAAAATTTACTAAGCTCAAGGGGGTAAAATGGTAAACATCTATTCAAACTGGCCGACTAGGTAATGGCCTTTTTATAATAAAAGAAACTAAAACATGGTCGACTAGATAATGGCCATAAAAGAAGAAAATATAGAAGCAACTATATGCAAAACAAAGGAAAACAAGATGTTGAAAGGAAAAGATAAGGGGGGAAAGTAGAAACATACCACCCACCTCCACCCCAGACTTAGATTTTTGCTCGTCCTGAGCAAAACCCAAACTCGAGATGGAGGGAAGAAAATTCATGGATTCACCAGGAAGCCCTGGTAGCTCAAAATATGTCCATCTGAAGGGAATGTCGATGATGGCTGGGGCTTTGAATAGAGGATCTTCACGGTACACCCAATGGATGGGTGGTCGTGGAAGCTTGAAGAGGTTTTCTGAATGATGTTGATTGTCACCTCATAGTCCTTCAAGTAGGATCCACATATCTTCCTTCAGCAGTGAAAGTAGTGTTGGAGATAATTGTGGATTAGGGGAGATTGGCGGATGCCAGTTGGGTAACAAATCTAGTATCAGATTTGGAAGATCGGTCAGAGGATCTAGCTTGAGTATCTTTTTTATGCCTAGATCTACATGTAGTGGAGAGGGTGCCAGTATTGGAATAACTGGTTTGTTAGCTGAGTAAACAATCACATGGGGATCTATGTCTTCCTGGTGGATTATGCAACAAGGTGCATCCGATGCCCCATAAATGGAAGCCAGTGGATTTGGTGTGGATGACTCACAGACGACATAATTATCATCATAATTATAAAAAATGATCAAGCCAGGTTGTTCCATCTCTATTGGGGAATTGCCCATCTATTCCTCATAAAAGATCCCATCGACATGGATGTCTATGGAGTCATCAGGCTCCTTTACTACGCTGGAGGGGAGATCTGATTCCTATATAGGACATGTGCTCAACTCAATGGGCTCAGAAGGGATCGTCTCACAATATAATGGTGGAATGTAAGGTTCTTGCGATGGTGGAATCACCTCCTCAGGTTCAACCAGATGTGGAAAAAGAGGTGTTTGAGTGAGGGCATAGTGCTCTTGATGAGGAAGCATTTCAAAAGAATCCATCAATGCATCTTGGGGAGGTGATGGCACATTGGTCACAATAGGCTCAACCAAGATGGGATGATTATTGTAAACATCTAAATTTGGGCCTACAACTGAGAAAGGTGGTGGAGCCTTAGGTTGTTGGGATGTTCTTTGAGCCCACCAATCTTTAACCTTTTTGTGAAAAGATTCTCGATTCATGAATTTGTCCACATAGGCCTCCATCCACTCATTTTCTGACTTATATGGATAGTCAGGGCCCCATACACGATGAATGCATATTCATCATGAAATTCAATCACCATCTTGGGCTCAATTCGACTCAATACATCCGATTTCATCTCCTAAATCTCACAATATGCAAAAATTCTTAATTGATTCAATTATCAAGATTATTAACTAGGTTTATATTGATTGTATGCAGGTGATGATGAGGCTCAGACATCAACTGGAACTCAAGATCCTCTCAGCTTTGGTTGAACCAAATGGTCTGACCAAACAGTTTGCCTTAATAGTTTCACCACATGATCTTGATCCAACGATCCACCCCTCTCCCTTGCGGTTTGCTTCCAATCGGTCTTGCACTTTCACACAGTCTCAAGACCGTATGAGAAGCCTCTTCGCGAGACCGATAGGAACACACACCTTTAAGACCGTTAGCCTAGCAAAGGCATAAGACCGATCAGAGCCTAGACCTGCAACCCTAGATCTCGACGCCACAAGATACACCTCCACCACCATCCTCGACAGTTCCACCTCCATCTCCGGCGCTCACCCTGCACACAGCCTCCGTGCCTACCTTCATCCACAGCGCCCAACACTCCCGTGCCTACCAACAACCCTCCAATGTTGACGCCCTGCACCACTCCACCTTCTCCTTCTCTGACCGGTCCCGGCTTCTTCCCTCCACACGATTTTGAGACCGTGTGGTGGAAAACGGTCTGCAAGACCGTATGGCCTTCACTAGCAAGACCGTTTGGACGACCTGCGAGCAAGAAGACCGATTGGATGCAAGACCGTTAGCGCAGGGACACCAAAGATCGATTGGAAGCCAAACACGCCATGACCGTTTGATTGACTGACCTCAAGACCGATCGCATGACCAAGACCGCTAGGGCAGCAAGCCAAGAACGTTTGGATGGAGACCGGTTGATGCAGAAACTGTGAGACGAAGACCGGTTGCACAACAGACTGTTAGACTAAAAGGAACGTTGAGACTGTTTGCTGAAGATCAAGACCGTTAGAATAGAAACTATTTTGAGGAAAAAACTCAAGACCGTTTGGACATATCAACTCCAGACCGTTATAAGACTAAACATTCTCCAAAACCGTTAGAGCTCAACTGTGAAAATTGCAATGGGGTCCAGATCGTGAAGACCCCAACTAGTGCCTATAAATAGGACCAACATGGTCCTCATTTGGGGGTATCAGACCCAGGATGCCGACAGGCTTCCTGAACACATGTTCGGTCCATGTGCATCCACGCCATTGCCACTTCACCTGCTGCTCCTACTGTGAGCAAGGAGGTCAAGATGAGAAAGAAGGTGGAGAAGAAGACCTGCCCGATCTTCCTTGGTGGTTCTTCCTCCTCGTCCAGATCTACTCTGACATGATGTAGAAGACCAAATCCTCTTCACCGAGCTATGACTACCTTCTGCATCATGATCATGGTGGAACCTTCCCTCTCACTTATTCTTCTTGTTTCTCGCATAACGAGCGAGTAGTTCCTTTTTGTTGGGGTGCGGGGACTAGCCCCGCTGCCCATGCAAACATGTTCTCTTATTAAACATTCCATGGCAATGCATATAACTTTTCATTTTGTTGTTAATCATTAAAGTTTGTAGATTGATTACATGCTTGTTTTCATCTTGTTCTTACCTATGTTGCGAGAACATCTATATGTAGGGTAGAATGTTGGTTAATGAGGTTGACTCCCAAACTAGAAATAGAATGGGATTCCTTGAGGTCGTAAGTGTATGATCCAAGAGGGGACGATCCATCTATCCCACGGGAATGCTTCTGTGTGCCTAAACATCCCTCAGGGAGGGCCACAACATCAATTGGATATCTGTATCATCCTTATTAATTGTCGATGTTTTCTTGTAGATTAATCGCCTACTTGCTTGTCGATTAGCATGGTTGACTCCCCGACTAGAAATAGAAAGGGATTCCTTGAGGTCGTAAGTGTATGATTTGTGAGGGGACGAGCCATCTAGCCTATGGTGATGCTTCTGTGGCCTAAACATCCCTCAGGGAGGGCCACATCTTCAGTTGGATATATGTATCTTTGGAACTGTAAGTGCATGATCCAGATGGCGATGAGACATCTGATGCCTAAGGTGATGCTTACGTGGATCTAAACATCCCTCCGGGAGGGTTCACAACAGTTACATATGGATGGTTATATCTTGCCTGGATGTTTGATGTTTGGGTGTGTTTGCATGAGTAGTGGTGGTGAAACTTGGGACCATCCCAACAATTCCATATCATTAATCTAGATCAACTTTAATTATGCTCTTTACTTTCCGGCACTTAGTTTAATTAACCTCAAATCAACCAATCGTTTTAAATTTAGCCTTACTTGAACTAGACTAGACTAGCAACGATTCTTAAAAACATTGTCCCTTGGGATTCGATCCTTAACTATACTGTGATAAGACCCATCCACTTGCGGGTGGTATTATTGCACAAGGTTTTGGTAAAAGCTCAGGGATTTCAACCCTGAATGACTTTGTTAGTGCGATAATAGATCACGTTAAATTCTGGCACCATTGCCGGGGACAACAAAATTAGTTAGTCAAATCTAATTCTTTTGAGGATAATCTAGGATTTTACTTTTTCTTTTGATACAATTGATCATCTACTTGAATTCGGTTCTACTCCATCAATCTCACTTCTGAAAAATCTTTTCATCTCAGGAACCACTAAAGACTAGTGCATGCACTGTTTGAATAGTTCCAAACTCTCTGCTAGCTTTGACCCAGAGATAGACTAGACATTTCATCGTCAAAACAGAGAGAATCAAGCAAGAATGGCTCAAGAGGAGGAAATAGCATGAAGGGTAGCTCAAGCCATTAATGCACAAAGAGAAAGGCTCGTGCAAGAAGCCAAGGCTGTGGTTCAAGAAGAAATCCTAGCAGCACAAGCAGCAACGCAAGCAGCAGAAGTGCAAAAGGATCTTAGGGAGTTCTCAATCCATTAAGCTGCTGATGTTCATCACCCAGTTCAACCTCTTCCCATCAATGCTCCCAACTTTGAAATACAAGCACATTGGATTACCTTGCTTCAAAATAGCCCATTCTATGGTAAACAAGGAGAAGATAGTCAAGAACATCTTCTGAACTTTATTGATCTATGTGACATGACAAAGCAAAATGGAGTGTCTGATGATGCCATTAGACTCTGTATTTTCAAGTATTCACTTGGTGATAGAGCTATAAGTTGGTACAAGTCCTTGCAATGCGAGGCCATCACTACATGGGAACAACTGTAAAACGTTTTTCTAGACAAATTCTACCCTCCTTCTCTCACATATGAAATTAGGGGACGTATAACTCAATTCACTCAGGTCCTTGGAGAAACCCTTGCAGAAGCATGGGAAAGATATAAAGAGCTTCTACGTAAGTGTCCACACCATGGCATTCCTAAGAATCAGCTCATCGACATCTTCTATAGGGGTGTGGATGATGATATCAAGAGATTCTTAGATTCCTCATTTGGAGGGAACTTCATGTGTCAAAGTTATGCCAATGCATGGAAGGTTGTCACCCTTGGAGTTGAAAATCAAGCAAATTGGGGTAGATCTGTAGGTAAGGGAGTATTGATGGTAGCTATGGCTGAAGCTATTCCAAAATACAAGTTAAAGATTCAGAGACACTATCTTTATGGGGAAGTGTGTCAGATCTTTACAGATCATAAGAACTTGAAGTACATCTTTTCTTAGAGTGAGCTAAACATGCGACAACATTGTTGGATGGATCTATACAAGTTAAAGATTCAGGGACACTATCTTTATGGGGAAGCATGTCAGATCTTTACAGATCATAAGAACTTGAAGTACATCTTTTCACAGAGTGAGCTAAACATGCGACAACATCGTTGGATGGATCTAATCAATGATTATGATTGCACCATTGAGTATCATCCTGGTAAGACAAATGTGGTAGCTGATGCGCTTAGCAGAAAGTCTTCTTCTCTCCCCACGAAGAAGGCACAATTGAGTTCCTTGGTATGCCATAGGCGGGATATGTTTGTCTCCTTGCGATAGATGAATGTGCAGTTGGAAGTTTCCTTGTTGGCAAGACTGTTGGCACAGATGAAAGTCAAGCCTACGCTGAGACAACAGATCAAAGACGCACAACAGGCAGATGATACAGTGCAACTGATCAGGTCAGAGCTCAGAAGTGAAAAGCGTGATGGGTTCCATAAGTCTGAGGATGGACTAGTTTGCTATCATGGTAGGATGGTGGTCCCCGATGTTGATAATATAAGAAATCTAGTGCTCGAGGAAGCACACATGTCAATGTATGCTATGCATCCAGGAGTTACCAAGATGTATCATAATATGAAGGACCTGTATTGGTGGTCTGGCTTGAAGAAGGATGTAGCCGAGTTTGTGGCTAAGTGTGTAGTATGTCAACAAGTTAAAGCTCAACATCAAAATTCGGCAGGTATGTTGCAACCCATGCCGATACCACAGTGGAAATGGGATCATGTAACCATGGATTTCATAGTTGGTCTACCTAAGACAGCTAGGAATCATGATTCCATTTGGGTAATAGTGGACAGGCTGACAAAATCTGCTCATTTCATACCTGTAAAAACAACATATATAGACGAGAAGCTTGCTTAGGTGTATGTAGACAAGATAGTGCGTTTGCATAGTGTACCAACAACAATAGTCTCTGACAGATGTCCTCAGTTCACAAGTCATTTCTGGGAACAATTGCACAAAGTGTTGGGAACACAGTTGAGATTTAGCACCGCCTTCCACCCGCAAACGGATGGACAGTCAGAAAGGACTATTCAGACTTTGGTGGATCTTCTATGAGCTTGTGTTTTACAGTTCCTAGGTAGTTGGGATGTGCATCTCAGTCTGATAGAGTTCGCTTACAATAATAGTTACCAGCAGAGCATTGACATGGCTCCTTATGAGGCTCTATATGGAAGGAAGTGCATATCCCCTTTATGCTGGTATGAGTCTGGTGAGTATCAGCTTTTGGGTCCTGAGTTAGTGCAGCAAACAACAGAGAAGATCAGAGTGATACAACAACAGTTGAAAGTGGCACAAGACAGGCATAAGTCTTATGCAGACAATCACTGACGACCTTTAGAGTTCTAGGTGGGAGACAAAGTGTATCTCAAAGTCTCATCTTGTAAAGGCGTTCTGAGGGAAACTAACTGTGACACCCTGCCATCACACAGACAACGAGATGACACACGAAAATGTGCGGAACCACATATTACCAAAAACATGGGTTAATTAAAACCAATTACAGAAAGCATGTATAAGGGAACTTTTGCATCCAGATCCTGTAGAGAAACATGTTATAAAAATATTACAAGCTTTGATATATGACCACAGCTTATTAGAACCAGTTGTACCGTCAGTACCAGAGTTCATCACCTGATTTATACATACATAATGGGCCATGTACGACCAGCAATAGGCTAGAGAAAAATTACAACAACTAGACATTGTGAAACATCTTCAAATACCTCCTAGGACCTGAGAGTACAAGGATGACTCTAGGACTCTACTACAAAACCACCAAAACAACAACATGTCCATCTCTTACCTTCTACTTCTTTTCTTGCTGCTCGCCCGCAACCTCATGACCACCACCACGTCTAGAGCGATTACCCTAAAAAGGGTGTAAACTAGTAGGGTGAGACACATAGTCCCGACGAGAAACATAACTCCCCGCCAAAACTATAAAACCTTAGAAGATTAAAGCAATAAAAGCATGTAACTGATAAAGCGTATAACAAGAGAAGTATGCTATTATTCCCATCATTCTTACCAAGATATCTAGGAGGTATATAACCAAGTATTTCTTTATGGAACATGATTGACAAGATAAGCTTTATAAGAACTTATCACAAAATATAAGGATCGTACACATAACTGCAAGGTATAACTAGATCAGTTATATAAAAAAGCCTCAATCAATGTTCCGTGTTTTGCTTTAAGCAAGATATACTATTTGACTAGATTACGTTTTATTATGCCCTTAGGAAGTGAGCCTCCCCTGCTCAAATCCAACCATTGGATGTGAAGCCCAATCCAGTGCCATATATACAAGGTCTAAGGAGATCCAGACTCCATGACCTCACCTCCTTGTGGTCAGTACATGAATCATCAAGCAAGACCGCAGTCTTATGCTTATAGGGCCTCAACCTCTAGGTCAGCTCCGCAAGCTACCCACATCTCCATCTCACCTCATCATAGGTGCTAGTGCATACATACGAGCCATGAACGCATCATGCTCATTATTACATATCCTGAGCCATGGGTCATGATATGTTAATCTATAATTAATTAGTATATTTTAAGCCAATTGTTGAGGCAACCAAAGTATAAGCATAGCCTTATATAATTACATCATTATTGCCATCATCATACTGTCCTGGGACCTCAATCCCTCATTATATCAACCACTACCTCTCAAGGCATCATAATCATGCATCACCATTCTGGGAACACATCCCTTATCTCATCATCAGAGGATAACACCTCAACTAGACACTCAGCCTTATATCAGGTCCTCAGACCTATCAACTAGTTATCTCATTACCACATGGTGCTACTCAAGCACATACGTCTCATAGCTCTTACCAGGCTATGAATCCACATAAAAATACCTGCATGGTTAGTATACACATCCATAGAGATAACTGAATCCATCAAGGATTAATAGGATTATCATGCTATCAAGTATAAAGCAACATCCATGAGTATATTACACATAAGCTGTAGAAATCATAGTTTTATTATCATATATGATGCCCCATACTTGTGATCATATACATGTGTCACATTATTATGTGTAGCAACATCATATCCTTCCAAACTTCCTGGTTTACAATCTATCATCTTATCTCATTATCATAGCTACAGGATTCAAGGTGATCACACCGTATCATTTATTAACAGAGAACTATCAACTATATACATTCTGGGTTATTAGAACCCTCACCAAAGCTCCTGCAACCCTCACTATAGGTAGTATCGGGTGGGGTAACTACCCTCACCCAAGCCTGTCGGCCAAGCACAACGGGCAACCTTACCACCTGTAACGCCCCAGCACAACGCTGCGTCGGGCAACACCTACCCGGGCAATGCGCAACCCGTGTCGCCCAACGTCCTTAGGCGAGCGACACTGTATCACGCAACCAGGGCTAGTGCTATGTATCGTGCATGCGACTATAGGGTGGTATCAGGCATCACATGGACACCTCTTATCGTTTAAGACCCTATCATCCACTTAAGGTTAGGGTTTCATGTCGGGCAACCACCAACATCATAACGCCCAAGGCCATAAAGACCAAGGTCATGACACCCAACCATCAAACCATATCGTCCAAAGAACCCTTATGTCGGCCAAGGCACCATGTCATCCATGGGCAAGGTGACTACTAAGGCATCATATCGGCTAACTCAACTGATGGTGCATCGTGAAAACACAAACCCCAAGCCCGACACAGGGTTACCCATCTTACCCAAATCGTTCAAGGAAGAGCTAGGGTGTCGCCCACCTATAACAAACAAGACCTAGGCACCACAAGAAGGCCTATCGTCCAACTAGGTCAAGCCTCTTATGTCAGCCACCACTAAGGCACCTACTAGGGTTTCTCTATACCACCATATTGGGCACCAAACCAAACTTACACTAGATATATCGGCCAAGGGTACAACTCAAGATGAAGATATCAGGAAACACTACTCCAAGGTCATAACGTGCAAAGCACAACTCTACAAATTCGTCTTCAACCTCAAACACAAGGCACTAAACCCTAAATGATCGAGAAGATTGACTCACCTCTCAACACCCAAGAGAGAGGGGTTTTGCACAACCTCTATCACAAATCGGGCAACCACAAGGATCAACCTCAACTTAGGTCATCACATATCTAAGAGCTCACCTCTCAAATCCATGGTGAGAGGAGGGTGTTGCCCAAGCAACTAGAATGTAGACTCACCTCTCAACTTAAAGGAGAGAGGGGTATTGCCCACATTACTAGAGCTCAAACTCACTTCTCAAAAACCAAGGAGAGAAGGGGGTATTTCTCAATAAGAAAACCCCAAACTATGGTTCGACCAACTAGATCCAAAGGTATGTAAACCATCAACAACATCAACAACATCATGCTCACTATATCTATAAGATCAACAACATGTACTAGAGCAAGAAACATAACATGCAATGGCCGATCATCCACATATATGAATCATGCAACATAAAGAAGGAAGTATAGATAGGGTTAGAAGTTATGTAACCCGCCTTAAGCAAACTCCTCAAGATCCAAAGCTCTAAGCTCCTTGCTCCAAGCACACCACTTTCGGCCACCAAGGAAACAAGGTGCACCTAGGGTTCGGCCACCAAGGTAGAGGAAGAAGAAGAGAACTCCTTCAAAGGGATCGACCACCAACCTTAGCTCCTCCAAGGGTATCAACCACCAAGGTTGCAAGGGAGAGGTGTATCGTGCACCAAAGAAGAGAAGGGAAACAAAGAGCTAAAGGGTTCCTAAGGAAGAGAAAGGCAATGCATATATAGATGAGGATCAAAGGGGAACCAAGACAAGGTGTCACCTTACTAAGGGACACATGTCCACACGTTTGCCACCTAGCGAAACACATGCACAAGCCATGCCACCACTCAACCAAGGATCGGCCACATGTCCAAGCTAGGGTGACACAACCAAAGCAAGAGAGTCAACAAGGTCAAAGGCCGACACACCACCACCACCTTGGGCGACACACCCATGGGAGACACCCCCATGGCCGACACAAGGTGCTCCTTGCCTGATACATGGCTCCTCAAAGCAAGGCAAGGACCAAACAAGGGAAAATAAGGCCCAACAGAGCTCAACCAAGCCCAAGACAACTCAAGGCACAAGCACAAACCTCCCTTTCAACTCTAAAGGAAGCAAAGAGAGAGAAAGACATATCTCAAGGTGACAAACTTTCTCTTCAACCCTAACTTAGGTTATTTTGCAAGTAGCACCTCCAACTCTCAACAAAACACAAGCACACCCTAATCACCACTAAAGGTGATTAGCAAGCAACCAAGCACAAGGTTTAGGCAAAACAATTAGGGTAAGTCTAAAATAGAGGTCAGGGTCCTTACAACAAGTCTATTGCTGAAACCCTCAAACTCTTAGTTGCTAAGTAAGACCATATTGAATCGTCCCTTGCTACATTTGGAAGAGGACATTAACCCCTCAACAACAAGAACAGATCAAGTCAGATTCATTGTTCTATGAAGCATGCAAAGGTACTAATCATTCCACTTTAGCATGCAATGTTCTCTACGATGTTGTTCTAAGCAACACATGTGGCCACGAAGATAATGGTCAAATGGAAAATCTTAATGCTATCAACACCATCCCTGGTCAAGGATATTACAGTCCAAATCAGAATAGGAACCATCCTGGTTTTCAATATGGAAATCCTTTAGGAGCAGAAAACTCACTTGGTTCAAACAATCAACAACGTGGCCTACCAGGATTCCAGTATAACCAACAATAAAATTTCAGAAATCAAGGAAATTTCAGAAGTAACTTTCAGAGAAGGTACTATAACAATTATCAAAACAACTCTCAATTCTAGAATACCAACCAAGTTCCTTATCAACAACAAGGGCAACAAGCCAATCCTATCTCTCTAGATGACAAACTAACAACCATTGAGAAGATGTTGCTGTCACAACAGACTATGATAGCTAACCAACAAGCTCATCAGAAGTCTATTGAATCTCAACTAGCTCAACTTGCAGCTAGCATGAAGCCACCTACTGGAGCCTTTGCTGGCCAACCAGAAAATAATCCTAAGCACCCTGAGCAACTGAAGGCTGTCACCACCAGGTATGGAAAAGACTATTCTGATCCTCCTGTCAAGACACCTATGGTTATTACAGATGAGGATGAACCGATGATTGTTCAAGACTCTAAAACACCCGAGTCTCAACCAAAAGGGCTAGCAACAACTAATAAGAAAGATGAGGAAAGTTCTAAAAATCCTACTGGTACCGAGAAAGAAATACCAAAACCAGATGTGCCCGTGTACAAACCTCATCCACCTTTCCCTGCTCGTTTAAGGCAAACCAAGCTTGATACTCATTTCAATAAGTTCAAGGAAGACATGAAAGACATGAAAAATCTTCATGTTGATAAACCTTTTCTAGATGCACTGGCCGAGATACCAGGCTAGACAACGTACTAGAAGTCACTTCTCACCAAGAAATATATAACTAAAGAATATGAGATAGTCAAGTCAGCAACAACTACTTCAAACATCATCCAGAGTAACATGCCCAAGAAGCAGAAAGATCCAGGATCTTTTGGGATCTCCTGCCATATCGGCGATTCATTGTGTAAGAAAAGATTGGCCGATCTTGGTGCCAGTATCTCCATCATGCCACTTAGCTTTGCAAAAGGCTAGGGTTTGTTGAACTACTCCCGACTGGTATGACAATACAACTTGTAGATAACACTGTGACTCTACCCTTAGGAATCATTAAAGATGTCCCTATCAAGGTTGGCAAAGATTCTTATGTCCCTTGTGACTTTATCATCATGGACATAAAGGAAGACACTAGATACCCTCTCATCTTTGAACGTCCGTTCCTCACCACTGCAAGAGCTCTAATTGATGTTGAATTAGGAACCTTGATGCTCATATTAGGAAAAGTAACCCTCGAGTTTAAAGTTTTTGAAAGTATGAGAAGACCAAGTATGCAAGAAGAAGTCTACTTGATTGAGTGCATAGAGCAGATGACACTGCTTACACAAGAGGATTATGAACAAAACGATCCGTTAGAAGTGGCTCTAACAAATCCATCCACTGGTAACTCCATTAATGAACAAATAAAGGATTGTGTTCTCCACCTCGATACAACTGAAGAAGATCCTGAAGCCAGGATTGAGGAACTCAAAGCTATGGATGTCACAGAAGAACCATGTGAAAAACCACAAGCTCCTAAAATGAAACCCCTATCTGAGGTATTGAAGTATGTGTTTCTAGATGACCTCAAAGTCTGCCCAGTCATCATAAATTCTGATCTAACGGCAGAACAAGAAGATAAACTCTTGACGGAATTAAAAGAAAGAAGAAAAGCCATAGGCTACAAGATGAGTGATCTCACCAGGGTCAGTCAAGCACTGTGCATGCACAAAATCCCTATGATGGAAGATTACAAGCCAACTGTAGAACACCAAAGAAAGATTAATCCTAATATGAAAGAAGTTGTCCACCTTGAAGTTATAAAGTTGCTCAAGATAGGAATTATCTATCCGATCTCCGATTCACCATGGGTAAGTCCTGTGCATGTTTTCTCGAAGAAAGGTGGGACTATAGTGATACAAAATGAAGACAATGAACTCATCCCCACTCAAATAGTCACATGGTGGAGGATGTGTATTGATTACAGGAAGTTGAACAAGGTGACTTGAAGGGATCATTTCCCAATGCCTTTTCTTAACCAAGTCCTAGAAAGGTTGGCTCACTAAGAGTATTTTTGTTATCTCGACGGTTACTCTGGATTCTATCAAATACCTATACATCCAGATGACCAAGAGAAAACAACCTTTACTTGCCCATTTGAAACATATGCGTTCAGAAGGATGCCATTTGGACTTTGTAATGCTCCTACCACTTTCCAATGTTGTATGGCAGCCATATTTGCTGGACTCACTGAAACCATTATGGAAATTTTCATGGATGATTTCTCCATATATGGGGATTTGTGCAACTCATGCCTGAAGCACCTCTATTTGGTCCTCAAACGATGTGAAGAAGTACATCTTTTGCTAAATTGGGAGAAATTTTACTTTATGGTAAAAGAAGGCATTGTCCTTGGCCATAGGGTCAGTAATCGAGGAATTGAAGTGGACAATGCCAAGATCGAAGTGATCTCCAAACTCTCTATCCCAACCAATGTAAGAGAGGTTCACACGGTCCTTGGTCATGCAGGCTTTTATAGAAGGTTTATCAAAGATTTCTCCAAGATAACCAAGCCTATGACCAACTTGTTACTAAAGGATGCTGGTTTTCATTTTGATGAAGAATGCATCAAAATTTTCAACAACCTGAAGCATGCTCTTACAACAATGCCCATCATCTGAGCTCTAGATTGGGATCACCCATTTGAAATTATGTGTGATGCCAGTGATTACGCTGTGGATGCCATTTTAGGCCAATATATAGAGAAGAAACATCATGTCATTTACTGTACATCAAAGACCCTTGACAAAGCTCAGAGGAATTATGCAACTACTGAGAAGGAACTCCTAGCAGTCGTGTATGCCTTTGACAAGTTCAGACCCTACCTCATTGGTTCGAAGGTCGTTGTCTATACAGATCATGCGGCTATCCATTACCTCCTAGTGAAGAAAGATGCAAAACCCAGGTTGATAAGATGGATTCTCCTCTTGCAAGAATTTGATCTAGAGATAAGAGATAAAAAGGGTACAGAAAATGTTGTGGCAGACCACCTCAGTCGCATACACACTCTAGAAACTGAGAAGATCCTGATTAATGATTCACTTCCGGATGACCAACTAATGAAAGTTTTAGAAGCTACCCCTTGGTACTCGGACTATGTGAACTACCTCGCCGTTGGTGTCATCCACCCTGAATGCACCGGAAATGCACTGAAGAAATTCATGCATGATGTGAAGCAGTATCACTGGGATGAGCCGGACCTCTTCAAGCTCTGTGCTGATGGTCTTTACAGACGTTGTATCACTGAGGAAGAAGCCCAATTCATTTTAGAGAAATGTCACTCAGGCCCAGTTGGAGGCCATATGAGTTCTAAGAAAGCTGCTATAATATTTTTGCAATGTGGTTTCTTTTGGCCAACCATATCCAAAGATTCCTACAACTTTGTCTTATGTGACAAGTGTCATAGAATGAGTAACATAACAAAGAGAGATGAGATGCCACTGAGGTTGTGGCAAGAAGTCGAGATATTTGATGTTTGGGGTGTGGACTACATGGGTCCATTCCCATCTTCTCATGGATTTTCCTACATCCTAGTGGCGGTATATTACGTCTCAAAATGGGTAGAAGCCATACCAACCATCACTAGCGATTCCAAACTCATCATCAAAATGTTTAAAGATATTATTTTCCCCCGTTTCGGAGTCCCACACACCGTGATATCTGACGGAGGATCTCATTTCCTGGAAAGAATCTTTGAAGCATTGCTGAGAAAATATGGAGTAGCACACAAAATAGCCTCACCCTACCATCCACAAACAAGTGGACAAGTAGAGGTTTCTAACTGTCAACTCAAGGCTATTTTAGAAAAGATAATAGGCAACAATCAAAAAGATTGGTCTGTGAAAATCAATGATGCATTGTGGGCCTACCAAACCACTTTTAAGACTCCCCTTGGTACCACACCATTTCGGTTAATATATGGGAAGTCATGCCACCTGCCTATAGAACTCAAACACAAAGCATGGTGGGCAATAAAACAACTAAATTTTGATATGAAGAAAGCATGCCAAGCCAGGATTCTGCAACTTCAGGAGCTGGAAGAACTTCAAATGACAGTTTATGAAAATGCATGAATCTATAAAGAACATACAAAACTTTGGCATGATGGTCATCTGAAAAGAAAAGACTTACGAGTGGGAGACCGAGTTCTTCTATTCAACTCAAGACTGAAGTTATTCCCAGGGAAACTCCGCTCTCGATGGTCTGGGCCTTACATTGTCAAGAGCATCTCCCCACATGGTGCTTTCTCTTTATGGAGTGAAAAGTCAGGCGAATTTGTGGCAAATGGTCAACGATTGAAGAGATATTTCATCTCATCCAACACAGGCACCGTAGCAATGCTGGATCTTTCCAATCCAACATACCCACCATAAAATTGAAGGGTTCAGTCCAGCCATCGACGTAAAACAAAGGCGCTCGTCGGGAGGCAACCCGATCAATAATTTTGTTTTAGAAATTTTCCTTAATTTTGTTTTTACTTTTTAGAATAATTTTCACTGAATAAAAATTGCATTGTGAGATGCTATCTTAAGTTCTGATTAATCTTCATTTTTTGAGTTTTTTAGATGGAGGACGCACGCTGATTGGAACACAACCAAATCTGGGGGTCCAACCGGCATGAATTTTCTTCTCCATCTTGGATTTAGAGTTTGCTCGGGACGAGCAAATTTCTAAGTTCAGGGTGGAGGGTGGGTGGTACGTACTTTAATTTCCACGTACACCCATCTAATTCAGACTTAAGATTTCATTGTGCATTTTTGATCAAAATTTTCATTTAAAAAAAGAAAAAAAGTTTTTCAAAGATTTTGAATGGAAACTTGATGAAGTTTTGACGCTTTTCATTTCAATAATAGCCATTACTTAGCTGGCTAGTTTTTCTCGCTCTATGCATTTTGAATCATTATACCATCCTTATTCGAAGCAGATCCTCAAAAAGACCATTTTCTTGAAACTAGCCTTTTGATTGAAATAATCTTGTGAAGCTTATGATTCCTAACATCATGATCCTTATGCAAAATGGAAAGTGTCTGTAAAACTGATAGGGATCAAACACGTCGTGCTTCCTAATTGACTAGTGGAACAATAGCATGGAATCTCCACTGGAACCTCATCAAGTCATTATTTGTGCAGAGTATGATAAAGAGAACGACCTAGTGCACTGAATTGTAAATCCAGTTGCATTCTGATTCTGAACTCTCTTCTACACTTCTTCTATCATCTTTGTACCCCACCATCCATCAAAAAGAAACAAAAATAGCCAAAATAGTGCCAAACCCTAAGTTTGGGGTGACACGCCACTTCCATCTATATCCGCTTCTTCCATACCCCTCGTAAATTAATAGGGGCATACCACCAAGAAAAGATGACAAAGCACACATATATAAATGCAATCTTGAGTCGAATAGAGGAGAGATTTGCACAAAAAATGCAATCAATGAAATTGCAATCATAAAATAAAAATCTCGAGTCAAATAGAGGAGAGATTTATTTCTTCCTTCCATACCATCATTCACTCTCTTTTTTACCTAAAGGCACAATGAATGCCTCCACTATCCTGAAATACACCAGTGTCAGATTAGATGCACACTTGTTGTTCTGCGGGTATATCTGGACACTTACAAAACTTTTAGAAATGCTTGTTGTTGGAAAAAATGAAGAGGAAGTGATGTTGGAAAACAAACTCAGGAATGAAGATATGGTAAGATGTGTTTAGTGGTCTCAGGAAGTGGAGATGCTTAGTCATGCTAAGTAGAAAGGAAATAATCATGATGAGAAGAGGAGGCAATCACATGACTTGAAAGTATTCATTTGGTGACTATTTCAGATCTTGTGTTACTCGAGGATGAGCAACGTTTAAGTTTGGGGTGTTTTGATGAATGCATATTCATCATGAAATTCAATCGCCATCTTGGGCTCAATTCGACTCAATACATCCGATTTCATCTCCTAAATCTCACAATATGCAAAAATTCTTAATTGATTCAATTATCAAGATTATAAACTAGGTTTATATTGATTGTATGTAGGTCATAATGAGGCTCAACCAACAATTGGAACTCAAGATCATCTCAGCTTTGGTCTGACCAAATGGTCTGACCAAATGGTTTGCCTTAACAGTTTCACCACATGATCTTGATCCAATGATCCACCCCTCTCCCTTGCAGTTTGCTTCCGACCGGTCTTTCACTTTCACACGGTCTCAAGACCGTATGAGAAGCCTCTTCACGAGACCAATAGGAACACACACCTTCAAGACCGTTAGCCTAGCCAAGGGCATAAGATCGATCAGAGCCTAGAACTGCAACCCTAGATCTTAGTGCCACAAGATACACCTCCACCACCATCGTTGACAACACCACCTCCATCTCCGGCGCTCACCCTGTACATAGCCTCCACGCCTGCATTCATCCACAATGCCCAGCGCTCCCGTGCCTACCAGCAACCCGCCAACGTCGACGCCCTACACCACTCCACCTTTTCCTTCTCTGACCGGTCCTAGCTTCTGCCCTCCACACGTTTTAGAGACCGTGTGGTGACAAACAATCTGCAAGACCGTATGGCCTCCACTAGCAAGATCGTTTGGATGGCCTGTGAGTAAGAAGACCGATCGGACGCAAGACCATTAGCGCATGGACACCGAAGATCGATTGGAAGCCAAGCACACCGTGACCATTTGATCAACTGACCTCAAGACTGATCGCACGACTAAGACCACTAGGACAACAAGCCAAGACTGTTTGGATGGAGACCAGTTGATGCACAAACCGTGAGATGAAGACCGGTTGCACAGAAGACCGTTAGACCAACATGGATGCTGAGACCCTTTGCTGAAGATCAAGACCGTTAGAACAGAAACCGTTTGGAGGCAAAAAATCAAGACTATTTGGACATATCAATTCCAGACCGTTAGAAGACTAAACAGTCTCCAAAACCGTTAGAGCACAACTATGAAAATTGCAATGGGGTCCAGATCGTGAAGACCCCAACCAGTGCCTTTATATCGGACCAGCAGGGTCCTCATTTGGGGGTATCAGACCCAGGACGCCGACAGACTGCCTGAACACCGGTTCGGTCCATGTGCATCCACGCCATTGCCACTTCACCTGCTGCTCCTGCTGCGAGCAAGGAGGTCAAGATGAGAAAGAAGGTGGAGAAGAAGACCTACCCGGTCTGCCTTGGTGGTTCTTCTTCCTTATCCAAATATGCTCCGACACGATGTAGAAGACCACATCATCTTCGTCGAGCTACAACTACCTTCTGCATCATGCTCATGGTAGAACCTTCCCTATCTCTTATTCTTCTTATTTCTCACATCATGAGAGAGTAGTTCCTTTTCACTGGGGTGCGAGGACTAGCCCCGCTGCCCATGCAAGCATGTTCTCTTGTTAAACATTCCATGACAATGTATATAACTTTTCATTTCATTGTTAATCATTAAAGTTTGTAGATTGATTACCTACTTGTTTTCATCTTGTTCTTCCCTATGTTGTGAGAACTTCTATATGTAGGGTAGAATGTCAATTAATGAGGTTGACTACCAAACTAGAAATAGAATGGGTTTCCTTTAGGTCATAAGTGTATGATCCGTGAGGGGATGAGCCATCTATCCTACGGGGACGCTTCTGTGTGCCTAAAGATCCCTTAGGGAGGGCCACAACTTTAGTTGGATATCTATATCATCATTTTTAATTGTCGATGTTTGCTTGTAGATTAATCACCTGCTTTCTTGTCAATTAGCATGATTGACTCCTCGACTAGAAATAGAAAGGGATTCCTTGAGGTTGTAAGTGTATGATCTGTGAGGGGACGAGCCATCTAGCCTACGGTGACGCTTCTGTGGCCTAAACATCCCTCAGGGAGGGCCACAACTTCAGTTGGATATCTGTATCTTTAGAACCGTAAGTGCATGATCCAGATGGCAACGAGACATATGATGTCTAAGGTGATGCTTAAACAGACCTAAACATCCCTCTGGGAGGGTTCGCAACAGTTCCATTTGGATGGTTATATCTTGCCTGGATGTGTTTGCATGAGTAGTGGTGGTGAAACCCGGGACCATCCCAGTGATTCCATATCATTAATCTAGATCAACTTTAATTCTGCTCTTTACATTCTATCACTTAGTTTAATTAACCTCAAATCAACCAATCGTTTTAAATATTAGCCTTACTTGAACTAGACTAGACTAGTAACGATTCTTAAAAATATTGTCCCTTGGGATTCGATCCTTAACTATACTGCGATAAGACCCGTCCGCTTGCGGGTGGTATTATTGCACAAGAGTTTGGTAAAAGCTCAGGGATTTCAACCCTGAGTGAATTTGTTAGTGCGATAATAGACCACGTCAATACAGTTATGGCCCTAGCTAAGCAAAGTTCTTCATTTGCGGAATCCTTAATTTCTTTAAACTCCTACCCATATCCTGATCAAGGTTGTGTGGAATCTCAGATACTTCACATTGGATTTCATCTAAGGGTGGCGATTCATTATACAGAAAGATTTCAAATGAAGCATATTGGTCATTAATGTCAACTAGATTAACATCCACAATGGAAGTGATTGGTGGAGCTTTAGGAACTGGAGTTGGTTCTACTTGATTGAAGATGATATAATCATCGTCGTCATCATCGATTGAAATCATCCTTAGCCTCTTTGGTTCCAGATTAAAAAATGGTGGCTCAGAATTGGCATTCAGCGAGCGTCGCATACACAGTTAATATTGAGTGCAGAAAAAATGGACTGCCGAAATAAAAACTCGGCAGAAAGAGGAGTAGCACTTCCGGAATGTTACTCGGAAGGCATAAAAAAATGAAAAAAAGGGTTTTTTCAAAAATATTTTTTGTGGGTTCGAGAAAATAATCCGTTGTCCCCGACAACGGCGCCAAATTATTAATGCATCAAAGTGCACTTACAATCACTAAGATAATTATCCTAAAGTTTAATATTTTTCAACTTTCCGATTAAGGGTAGTATAGAAAGATTTGATCCCACATGACTACTTTATTAAGATTGTTAAATCTAAACCCAATTGTTTGAAGAACTTGTTATTTATTTTTGGTATTTTCAGAAAGTCAAGTTTGGGGGTTGATGATTGACACTTAAGAAAGAAATGCAGGAATGAAAATGCACTTAACAAGAATATAAATTTGCATTGTCACAAGGAAAATCAAGATTGTTATTAGCACAAGAAAACTATTATGAATGAAAAGACTAAAGATTAAAGACATAAAAAGCAAGTGGTGATTAAATCAAGAGATGGGAATCGAGGCTTTTGGAGTTTTCACCACCTTAGCCTAGGCAAAAATAAACTAATCCTTAAAAATGACGGATTCGATGAAGGCAAGTGAATTAATAAAAATCCACTAAAGATGGACTCCACATGAGCCCATTGGTCCTGGTGCTCATGCTTCTTAGTTCATCATCCTAAAAGAAGAATATCCACGGTTGTTTCAAAACTCCTATAAGATCGGATTTGTTGTTTTAAATCTGAACTTCTATGGTCATATCCATCCAAATTAACTTTTGATCAAACCAATTAATTACTTTGATAGATCAATTAGTTATCAAATCCAAAAGCCATCTAGAATCATTTTTAAGGAAAAGTTAATAAATCCATGGCTATGGGGTTATTCCCCTTGCCTCGATAGAGAACTACTCACTCACGCTTGTGGAGAAAAGGGAGACGGAGGGAAGAAGAGTTCTAGCCATAGTCTAGTCTTACTAAAGGATAGTTCCTTAGGCTAGAGTCAATGAAATGGCTGACACTTAATCCCTTGCTCCAGTCCACAGAAGAATAAGAGGAAGAAGAAAGTATATCTAAATGAACAAAGTAAAACAACAACAATTGAAAGAAATACTTAGCTTGCAAAAACTAATCTTTATTGATGGAAAGAACACAATAACATAAGAACACAAGAAGATTGCTCAGAAATTTAGTACAAAGATGATACAAAAGTTGATGTAAAAGATGGAGAACTCCCCTACTTTTATAGGAGAAGGAGGGTTTAGGATGCCCAAAAAAAGAGGAGAAAGAGAGAGAGAGAGAGATGTCCTTTTGAATTTTCTAGATCTGGTCAATAGAAATTTGACAGGCTTTAATTGTCTTGACCATGTAACTCTCTTCAATGCAGATTCCCGCAGCAATGATTTCGAATGTATTTTGCACCAGTAAAAAGTATAAAATCGGTCCAAATAATAATATATTCTCTTAGGAAATTAAATTTCCTTTCCAATGAATACTTGTACACTCAATTTAGACTTTAGATGCAAGAGTTATGGTACTTTTGGTGACGGATATACATTAATTACAGGACTGCTACAAATTGTGCGATTATACTCCAAGAATATTTATCCCATTTTCTACAAAAATCCAAAAAAATATAATTAAAATTATACTTAAAGAGAAAAATATAATATAATGCAATTAATTATAAAACTAAGAAAACAAATAACAAAATAATCCTAAAAAGATATCTAAAAGATGTAAATAAAAATGATGAAAATACATTTATCAAGAGGCAATAGTCAAATGAATCCCAATGCAACTAGGAGATAGTTGTGCATCTACAATAATGAGGAGATGTCGCTGGACTTACTCCAGGACTAGATATATCCTCAAAACTATCCTTTCCATATTATAACTATTTACACGATTTGTTGATTATTGGGAATATGGTAGATAAAATATTTGTTTCCGCTGCCTGTTCTGTTACCATATTTCTCAACAGTGGTAACATAGCCAACATCAAGTGACTATATTATGGGA